>JASEVX010000006.1:46647522-46950022 GCA_031761405.1 Serripes groenlandicus
GATATAGAGGGGGAGTCAGACAGATACAGAGCGAGGGAGAGGCAAAGGATGAGAGATATTTAGAAAGAGGGAGAGGCAGAGGGGAGAGAGACAGACAGAGGTATAGAAAGAGACATCTTTAAAGACTATATAGAGAGAGAGGCAGAGGATGAGAGATATTTAGAAAGAGGGAGAGGGGAGAGAGAGAGAGAGACAGACAGAGGTAGAGAAAGAGACATCTTTAACGACTATATATATAGAGAGAGACAGAGAGTGTGAGAGAGAGAATGATACATACAGACAGAATGAGAGAAAAAGAGAGAGACATTACAGAGAGACAGCTAGACAGACAGAAATACATACACAATTTGAGACGGGGAAAGGAAATGAGAGATAAAGTTTGGTGTTTCGACGACATAAAATACAACCGCGGGCCAGACTGATTCCGTTTTTTCTCTCAGACCTATATGATGCACGATTGCAGAAAAGCCACATCATCTAGATTATTGAATATCCTGTAAAAATAATTGCCTAACTGTCATAACATTTGCTCTTTTGCATTCATGTATGTAATACTTTGTGAGTCAATACAAAACGATGATCCGTAACGGCAAAGAACAAGTCTTAAAGGTCAATTTATGCCAAATACATCCGCGAACCAGGCTGATCTACAGCAAACAATAGGAACCGTATGTTTACCTAAAAATTAATATATATCTTCGGAAGACTGCATTTAATATGTGACAAAGAGTTTAAATTCATTAACAATTTGACCTTGTCTGATTCTGAAAAAAGAAATATGTGCAAAACCTGTTTTGTCCCTGCCCGATTATGTACAAGAAGGCGAAAATCATCATCGCGGTGTGAATTTTTCTTATGTAATATATGACCCCCATTTTTTGTATTATTTCATAGCTGAGAGGAAACTCTATTCAATGAAATAGAGTATATCACCTGTAAGGAGTGTTACACTTGATGGCCGAATATGATTTATGTTTTAAAAAAATGACGGAATTTAATTACTTATCTTTAACTTATAAATCTTTCTGGTCAAAATTACGAAATGTTAATTGTGTGCATTCTGCAAGGATCGTAAACCTGTGGTTTTACTTACGGGGACGGATACTTCGTGTAAAATGATTGCCTCGGGTGAACTGTGGACTCATGTGGCATTCAACCATTAGATATAAGCACATTTTCCATTGAAATAGTTGTTTTCAAGCTATATATACTGTTCTTTGGTTGTTTTATGGCCCTAAACATGCATACATACGAGGTTTTATCATTACATTAAACATTTGACACAGTAAAACGTAAATGGGTTACACGTTTCTTATTGTTAACATTAAAGACCTATATGATCGTCGATAGCACTAATATTGCCGTACTTACGAAGCAACTAGTGTCGTATTGAAAAAAATCATATATGTTTTACTGTGTAAAAGGAATTACCAAAAAACTCATCCTGAACGGCAAAGAAAATGTTAAATACTAACAAAGAATAAGTCTGAAGATTCTTACGGTTTACGAGAGTCGATTGGCTATTTCGTTTGACATGTCATGGTTATTGACAGGTCACGTGGTACGAAGTCGCACGCCTCTACTTTTAGCGTAGCATATATATCACACACATAACGGTATTGTAGACAACTCGATATATAACTCTCATAGTTCACTGCAAACGTGAAAGAAAAAATTGCGAACGAATATCAAGATTATTTGTTAGTTACGATTTGTGGAATATTATTTGATACCAAAAGGATTTGTTCGGAGAAAATAAACACGATGAAACAATTCATTGGAAATAACATGAGTTGTATGGAAACTGACGTTTGTAATCGAAATGACAGGATGGACGGACCAGAATCTCACTGTGGTCGGTTGTGTCTTATACAAAAACACAAGGGCAGAACTTTACGTGTACATGTGTTCGTCCGTGTGTACAGAAGCTCCTTCGAACATTACGCTGTGTTGTATAAAGACAACAAATACAGTACCCATGCGGGATTTATTAATCTGAAAAACTGTGCTATAAACAGGTGTTCTAGCAAAGACAATCAAATACAGGTTACCGTCAATGACATGGAAGGCACTAGTATTGTGTTCGAATCAAATACTCCCGAAGAAGCTGAACAGTGGGTAGAAGCATTACAGCCACACATATACTCGTCATCTCCGCCAAAGAGTTGCATATCCCCGAGGCTGTCACCTGTGATTCCAAGGTCACCACTCATGCCGACGTTAGCGGAGGAGACGGACGAGGAAGAATGAAAATAAACCATACTGAACTCATAAACCTGGTTTATTTTCTTTAAAAATGGATCCAAAATCCATAGGAACTGATCAAGCGGCAGAGCAGTGCGGATCTCATTCGTGCTATATCAGCATTGTTTGTACATGTGTACATTGTTCCAGAGATCAAGGAGTTGACAGAGGTCGTCTATGTCGCAGGTAGGCATACAAACTGTGTAAAGTCAGACGTTAGCTACCTTCGCGAAAGTACCGTTCTACCCAAGACCGTAATGCTATTCGTGGACACAAATATGGTTGAAAACTGCAGCGTTTCATGTACAACATCATTCGTGCAATATCGAAGTCATTCCATGCCAACTATTGTTCATGATGCTGAATAGGACACGGATAAGCAAAGGAATTGACATACCATTTACTATAACTTTGGGGGAAGAACATGTGCGTGTTTTATTCTAGACTCGTTGTGTCTATTCGTCTTACAATTTAGGCATTATTGATCTGTAATGATTATTGTTTATTAGTCGTCTGATTGTAAAACATATTATGTAATACATGGTGTTCATAGATAATTGATTGAGTAATTTCCATTCAATGTCGAATCCATTGTAAGAAAGGGTGCAATTCATCAGATTTGTAGATTATAGATTGCCAAAGAGTTATTTATTTAAAGTTATTCATGTTAACGATGTTGTATTTGTTACATTGGTACTCATATGTAAATACATGGCTATGTATCGAACTGTGCCATTTCTGTTATGAAAGATAAACTTAAATGTGAAACAAATTTCTTGCTTTGAAACAATCCATCTTGCTTTAATTGATGCACATGTCTGCAATTACTAGACTTTTCTTTCTTTACAAGAAACAAAGAATTCTAGACTTCTAGAAGTTCTAATTCAGTGTTTTATACAAGGGGCGTTTTAAATATCTTTATTTAGATCCAAACCCTACGTTGCGTGTACGATTCTCTTGAGTATCAACAACATATAGTTTGATTTTGGTGTTCGTTCCAGTTATCTATCAAAATGTCATTATGATTGTGAAATAGATCTCCAATGTTTTGACATATGGTATGAAGATTTGTAAACGTTTTGACCACCAATTGGGGATCACGTTGAAGCATTTCAATATGGGCTGCTGATTTAGGAAACGTTAGTCTAAGTCAATAGCAATATTTTCTTGTGTCCATAGGCTACGTTGAAACATGTATTTTAACTCATCAACAGGTATTCTATCTTTTAGACTTAAGTATCTGACATATTGGAAACATCTGAAGATTAGAATGAATAATCCCGATATTCTATTGCAATAATTGGGAGAGAACAGAAAACAGTGTGATAAGAGGAGAAGTGTGTCTGTCTCAACACTTTCTTCACCTTTTCTCATATTGATTTCCAATATTGCCGGACAATTACTTTCGACTATGAACCAAAGTCTTATCAAGTTAATGGATGGTAAATGCTTTCCAAATATAATGTGTGCAATTCACAGATAGTTGCTTGTATAGATTTATATGTATGTTGTTTGTGATTATGAGCTTGTATGCTTTATGTCAATTGAAATTTCTGTTCTGTTCTGTTCTGTAGATAATTGTTAATATTTAATGATATTTGAGATTAATTTGAAATTATTTTCGAAAAAACAATAATAAAACTAAACAAATATGATAACTTGTGTTTTGTTCTATTTGCACTTTATCCGTTTGTGTATTTATTAGTAAAAGAACGATCATGGTGCTGTAACCAGTAAAGCACTTAAAACAACAGTTCCTTATCCTGACTGCTGGCTTTAAACAACAGTTACCAACAAGGTAGGCTAGGTGAGATTACGCATTTGTTTTGTTCTATCTTGATCTACATCATCGCTCCTAATGTATATATCCTTTTCCCAAATACAGCAATCCTTCAGCAGAAGATTTTGAAAATATCCTGACAAAAATATGTCAAATGTCTATTAATGAACGTTTGATTATTGAATAGAGTTGAAAGCGTTTTGACAAAGGAAGATACTTCTCAAATTACATCATTTCTCAATCTGGGCAATATCTTCGTGTACCACAAAGTTTCCAAATTATTAAGCTACATACATATTGTACGCATCATAATGCGTCTACAAGTTCGAAATAATTAAAGCAATAAATACATTACGCTAGAGACGCGTATATCCGGACACGTTGGTTACCCGAGAAAAATGAGCGGATTGCCAAGCTTCCGGAGTAACGAATTCGAAAAGAATTTTGACCGACGAAAAAATGCCGACTGAGCCTAATAATTGCCCATAATGATAGACTCACATTAACGGTGCCTGGATTAACTCGACATGACTGTACCCGGATATAAAGTAACGATGGTGTTACTATGTTATGGTTAAGTTTTATTGGGGTTTTATGCCGTTTTAATCATCATATCAGTTACATCACGGCGACTGTTCACTTATTTGTGATCCCTTGGTAAACACACCAGTAAAATGCTAGGTAATGTGCCTTGATGAAGGACACTCCTAAATCACCGCCTCGACTAGGGATCGAACCCTGGATGCCTGGTTCACCATGTCGTATTTCTACTATGTTAAGACATTCCACAGGTTAAGAGTTTATCCGTGGATTATGGCGTTTCGTTTGTGATTAATCCTTCATCGAGAGGTTTTTTCCGACAGTGACTGGTTAATCGTCGTGCATTCTTGTAACACAAGACGATTTAGTCCTCACTGATCGTGTTGAACTTTAATCATCGATAAAGTTTAAATATTATTAACCCTAAATGCAAATTCGAAAGGATAACCTAAACCAATTTCATCAATGATTTACGTTTTGACGCGCCGTTGATTTCCGGAAATCTATACAAAAGAGCAACATCCTATTTAGGCCAACAGTCGAACGTCGATAGCCGTTTTTCAACAACCTTTCTTATATAATTAGGACGGCCAATCCACCTCAACATTACTCCACACTACATTCTTCAAAGGCGACTGTCTTCCTTTACATATTTAAGTGACTTTTAAGTCCATTGAGTGTGACGAATGACGTTAATCACAATGCCTTTTGTTAATCATCGGAACAAATAAATGCTTCTAGTCGGGATCCAACTCACAGCCCCTGATCTGAATGTATTCGATATTACCTAGGAAGCTATTGTGGCTAGACCGAATATTTTCAAACCTATTCTAACGCTAATACGGATCTGGATCTTCGCTATTCGAAAGGTCCCTATGATTGCTTTTCACGTGACGTGTCCCAACTTTGACCCGTTAGTCAATTTGTCATTTAGTATGGCATAAGTTATATATATCATACTGTAAGCTGAGAGAGAGTCAGATATAGAGAGAGGGAGGAAGAGAGAGACAGACAGAGGGATTGGGGGTCAGATAGTGAGAGAGAGAAAGAGAGAGTGAGAAAGAGAGAAAGGACACACACACACACACACACACACACACACACACACACACACACACACACACACACACACACACACACAAACACACACACATACACACACACTGACAGAGATAGTGACAGACAGAGACATACAGACAGTCAGTCAGAGAGGAAGAGGAACAGGAGATTAAGAGACAGACAGAGTGGAGACAGACAGACATACAGAGGCAGAGAAAAAGACATATACATAGAGAGAGACATACATATAGAGAGACAGAGAGGAATTAACAGACATGCAGACATAAAGAGACAGACAGAGAGGTAGACAGACAGAAAGACAGACAAACCGAGAGACAGAGAAAGGGATAGAGAGATAGAGTTTCGTGATTCGACGAAATAAAATACATCCGCGGGCCAATCTGATTCCGTTTTCTCTATCCTGTAAAAATAATTGCCTAACTGTCAAAATATTTTCTCGTTTGCTTTCATGTGTGTTATACTTTGTAAATCAATACAAAAATCTGACCCTTAACGGCAAAGAACAAGTCTTAAAATATTGTTAAAATAATAGAGATGGATCAAAGAGGTAAATGACAGAGTTGGGATTTTTATTAATTTCCGCCCAACTTAAGATCTTTAAATGGAATATGAAAGAAGACGGGCATCACAAGAAAACACACACTGACTTTTGTCGATTAATTGTAATTATTGTTCTAAAACAAATTACTTTTTAAACATCAAACGTGGTGATATGATAACTTACTGTCTAGGTAAAGGTCAAAACTTATAAAACACTGCTTAATATTGGTTCACGTGCCAAAAAAAGTCACATAAAGCGAAAACAGAAAGGCATTGTGCTTTATTGCTATTCTACCGGCGGTGATGGTAGCGGGATTAAATGGATATTTTACTACCTTTATTTTTCCTGATGACTCAAGCAAACCCTATATGGTGAGTACTTAAAAGTATCGTCTCACATAGTGTCTGTGTCAAATAAGAGTTTAGGAATAGGCAATACTCCCTTTATCTGGAGCTATGCAGTACAATATGAACCGTCCCGGGACAAAAAGCATTGTGGACTCTGCGTAAAGTATCGACCCGGATCAGTCTAAGCATGCCGCACAGGCTTACCCGGATAGACACTGTTCGCCTCCTGTGGATTTTCTGTTTCAGGAATAACTACTCTAAACATCTATCCCCCCTAAGACGGAATGTGTCGGCCGGATCAGTCTGCGCGGACAGCGCAGGCTGATCTGGTCGATACATTACGCAGATGTCTATCGCCGCAGCTGCATTGTGGACTCTGCGTAAAGTATCGACCCGGATCAACCTTAACATGCCGCGCAGGCTTAACCGGATACACACTTTTAGTCTCCCGTGGATTTTCTGTTTCAGGAATAACTACTCTATACATATATCCCACTAAGACGGAATGTGTCGGCCGGATCAGTCTGCGCGGACAGCGCAGGCTGATCTGGTCGATACATTACGCAGATGTCTATCGCCGCAGCCTCACGAGAAAACCAACATTGTGGACTCTGCGTAAAGTATCGACCCGGATCAACCTTAACATGCCGCGCAGGCTTAACCGGATAGACACTTTTAGTCTCCCGTGGATTTTCTGTTTCAGGAAGCATAACTTTATCCCTATATTGTTTCAATTTTTGCATTCGTGCCTAGGATGCATTTATTCTGCAATCTACAACTCTACAAGTATTACATACTTGTTTGGTGGTAACAAAGAATTACAAACTTATCTGCAATTGAAGATCATAGCCATTTAATATCTTTACCCGTTCGCCAATTATTTCATAAAGCATTCTTCAAGTCTCAGGGCGTGTGGTCCGACATAAAAAAGTTGCACTTGTATACAGTTAACTCTGATATGACCGAAAATATAGTCTCCAATTAAAGTATCCCTTGTTAGCATTGCTCGATTATTAAGCCAACCCATTGAATAGTTTAAGCATTGGAGATTCAGTTCAGTTTGTGCGACCAAACAATATTGTCAGTATTCCACAGTCTTTTCAGTTTTCCACAGACTAATTTGAATTGTTCCGATTAGCCGGTAATAATGTTTGCAAGATCAGTGCTTCATATATTGGTGTTTGAAGAGGAAATAAAGAGGACGGGCATCAATAGAAAGCACACGCTGTCTTTTGTCGAAGATGGACTACTATCTAGCTTAAGGTAAAAAAATATATATATTTCTTGATTCACGAGCCGTAAAAGTCATACTACACATGATCGGTGAGGCACATGATTTGTTGATATTCTACCCTATATTATTTACGGGCCAAACGTGCCAAAGTTTTTAATTTCTACTTAACACTTATGTTATCCAAAAAATTGCGCTAGTATACCTTCAAATCGGATATAGCCACATCTTTATAAATAACCTGTAGAATAGGAACCAATATGGGCTATCTGCATGTCTACTATTTAGTAAGAAGATAACTCTTTGCTCTTCTAAAGTTCGAGGGACATTCATACCTCGGAAGGTCATGTTCTTCTCTTGGCAGTCGCTCCTCGCTATGCTGAAAGACAGACCCAATTGTCCTAGTATTGGCTGCATCATCGAGAGTGTGACTCAATCGTACATGTGCAAATATTCAATATGTACATTGCTATCCCCTTCCTTTAGACTTGTGTCGTGATCAAATGGGCCGTTTCACGAGAAAAACCAACATTATGGACTCTGCGTTATGTATCGGACCAGATCAGCCTGCGCAGTCTGCGCAGGCTTATCCGGGCCGAAAGATTCCGTCTCAGGGGGATAGAGCTATAGAGTAATGTTTCCTGAAACAGCAAATCCACAGGAGACGAAAAGTGTCTGTCCGGTTTAGCCTGTAACGGCATGCTTAAGCTAATCCGGGTCGACACTTTTCGCAGAGTCCAAAATGTTGGTTTTATCGTGGAACGGCTCAACTAATTATCACGTGGCGGCGATCCCTGTTAGAAACAAAGACGAAGCCGTGTCGGCATCTTGTTAAAAACGGATATTGGTTATTGAGGTCAAAGGACTGTCGTTAATATTAGTTCTCTCCTTGTTTTTCTTTCGTTCCTGCATTATCATTTTCATTATCATTGTCAAGATCAGTGCTTCATAATTGTGTGTTTGATTTAAACAAAGACGAACCCGTGTCGGTATATATCATCAGGTCTTATATCATCTTGTTAAAAACGGATATTGGTCATTGACGACAAAGGACTGCCGTCATTTTATTTCTGTTCGATTCATTCCTTGAGATTATTTTGGATTTCGTTTCCTTTTGAGGTTATAAACGTGTAAAAGGTGTGCGTTAATATAAGTTATCTCCTTGTCTTTCTTTCTTTCCTACATTATCCTTTGATGTTCATCCTATTACTTGGTATTGTTCTGTTTCGGATTATCTAATTTTGAGAAAAAACCTTCATATTTTAGCCGCGTTACACTACAATCGGCATCCGGGTCTTTTCGACAGGCCAAGGTTCAGATCAACATAGCCTCTAAGAAGCCTGAATAGTTAAATGTTCATAAAATGTTGAAAATACGGAATACAATTCACTGAAACTAGTTTAAAATATTGCAAATCTGTCTATTTCTAAGTACCTGATTATCATACCATGTTGTTTTCAGATAAGTGTTTTACCATTTTCTTTTTCAATTTTTGGCCGATAGCTTGTGAAAAAATGACCGCGTTATTGAAACACAAGCACTCTGCGAACTGACCTTTCCATATGGCTCGCCTAGCGCGGAGTCATTGGATGACCAACGTGTTCTGTGTATTAGAACGAAACTACAAGTACCTGTGGATTTTCTGTTTCAGGAATCATTACTCTATACCTCCATCCCCCTGAGACCGAATGAATCGGCCCGGATTAACCTTCGCGGACGCTAATCTGGGTCGATACATTACGCAGAGTCCCTAATGTTGGTTTTCGCTGTGGAACGGCTCATAGGTTTCTGAAGGTGTGAACGTTATTTCTATTTGAAATATATGTCAGATTGGATTTGTCACGTTGTTGTACATCGTGTATATTTGACCGACAGTAGGAATAACGTGTTTCTTTATATTTTTTAGATGACACAACTTAACACATGTTATTGGTCAAGTTGTTGTACATCGTGTATATTTGACCGACAGTACGAAGAACGTGTTTCTTTATTTTTAGATGACATAACTTATCACATGTTATTGTTCACGTTGTTATGCACACTGTACTGTGTCAAGAAGCGTATCTATGTATTGATTGAGTTTACGGCCTAGCAGATTCAATTGGTTTTGAGCATTACACAGTGGTATAACCTTTTCATTAGAATGTATACCAATAATTTATTTCCCACCAATAACATAAACTGCTTGTTTTAATAGGTGAAGTGTACTTTCTATATAGCGGTTTACTGATTGATTTCAATTGAACACCGTGTATCAACTGTTTTTCAATAAATTATGGTTTCCCCTTACATTGTTATTCACGCGTTGGTACTTTCTTCCAAGACAACTGGCTACCTTCCCACGGAGACATGTGCTGGAAGACAATCGGCGCTACAGCAGGGGATCGAACCTAGCAACATCTATGAAGTTTTAAAGTTATTCCAACGATGATTTTAACATCCACACTGTCAATAACCTGAAATTGTGTCTAAACTTGCGTAAGTCATGATAAGGTTTAATGGATAATTGACTGCAAATTCGTAGGTTGTTAATACAGCCAACATATCGAAGAACTTTTGACGAGAAGGCCCGCGTTTATTCACTTAATCCAGATCTTTGTCATTTACTGAATGGCGATTTTTAATGAGAGCGTTAATAGTTCGAGGCTTGCTGAAATTTCCATGTACCATGATCAGATATAACAAAATAAAACAAACAGTGTGAACTCTGCGTACAGTATAGACCCGGATCAGCCTAAGCATGCGCGGCGCAGCTTACCGGATAGACACCTTTCGCCTCCTGTGGATTTTCTGTTTCATGAATCGTTACTCTATACCTATATTTCCCTGAGACGAAATGTGTCGGCCAGGATCAGTCTGCGCGGACTGCGCAGGCTGATCTGATCGATACATTACGCAGAGTCCATACTGTTGGTTTTCTCGCGGGACGGCTCAATTACCATGCGGACAGTGACGCCGATGGGCCTCACCGTAGTCTTCACAGTACTCCTTACGCAGGGGGCCGTTTTATCAATATGATCCTAGTTAGGACCGTCCTAATTAGGACCACAGCCTTAGGACCTTTAATAAAACGGGGCCCAGATGGACTAGCCGCGGCTTATGTATATTAATTGTAAGATATTGTAAGTTTGATATTTATCATATTTGTATTTTTGCAATTTACCACATGGGTCTTGGTACCTCGTATGGCTTAACAAATACATTTCTTCTCATTGTAGCTCGTCGTGCGAAAATTGGTCTTATGGTGTCTGCGAACAGTTGATAATCAGCGGAGACAGCACATGCCGTCAGAATACGCCTACTTTTAGACAATGTAATATCTGTTGAAACAGTTTAGTTGTAGCGCCCATGTTCAATTTTCATATTCATTCCGGAATTTCGAAACTATTAAACCAATTTTGCCGGATTCGACTTATACTGATTGAGACCGCGTATTAGAAAATTTACCAAGTTTCGTTTCATGTTTCGTATTGACGTATTTTAAGTGGCATGCAAATGAAACAGACAACAATGCAAATGGGACACGCACACTTAAATATTGTTAAATCTAGATTTAAGGCAGTGAATGAACTAGTGGTCAGTTTGCTGTGGACAATGGTCGGTTTTTCTTAACGCTGAACAAGAGGGCCATATGCCATATGAGCCGACCCGCGAGAAAACCAATATTGCGGACTCTGCGTAAAGTATCGGCCCGTATCAGCCAAAGCATGCCGCGCAGGCTTACCCGGATAGACACATTTCGCCTCCTGTGGATTTTCTGTTTCAGGAATCATAACTCTATACCTATATCCCCCTGAAACGGAATGTGTCGGCCAGGATCAGTCTGCGCGGACTGCGCAGGCTGATCTCGGTCGATACATTACGCAGAAGCCATAATGTTGGTTTTCTCGCGGGACGGCTCATATGTCCCTGTTACACTCAACTGACATTAGTAAGTTGGCAAAGAATCTTTGGGAGGAATTAACGGGAATAAAGCAGCTTACTACAATAGTTAGATCAAACGAAATAGGCTTTACAAAATCAGAATATACAGTTACTAAATGAGCATTTCCTGGAATTCAGTCTTGTTTTACCACGGATAGGAATTTAGAGTATACCATGTCAGCATATAAGGAAAGATAGCCCGGTGATGTGATATCCAAATGTCTAACAAATCAAGATTGCTTGAACAATCTAGATGAAGGTCGTATTATAAATATTTCCATGTTTAAATTCCAAAGATGACTAGTTACTCAGAAGATGGTCAGCCAATGAACATTTCGGTGAATCAATTCCAATCGGATGGTACAATTGTGTCACTTAAGGAAAGAATCAGTGGAACTATCTTGAAATCTGACAAGAAGTTTCAGGGGAGATTGTTCAAAAGTGTTGTTATTTACTCTCTCCTTTCAAATGTACTCTTATATCTCGACAATATTCGTAGAGACAACCTAAGGTATATTATAGTGGACATGTTTACCAACAAAGTATTACGCTTCGAAATTTTGTAGAGGATCGAATTAGGGGTGTTTTTGTCACAGTATTTTGAAATCAGACCAGAAGTTTCAGAATGGAATAATTAGGGGGGTCTTTTTATATTACGCCCTTCCTGATGCCACAGCAATCTGTGGTGTAAATATTATTTATTCAAAAAGGACTATAAAAAGAGCATTTGGTGAAGTTTGGTTGAAATTGGTCTATGTTTAAGGAGGAGAAGGCGGTTGTCTAAAGAAAGTATTGCCGACAATGCAGGACGGAATACGCAAACCGGACGACGGACAAAGGGTGATCACAACAAAATCACTTGTCATTCAATAGACAACATTTAGTGTTATGAACGAAAACCCATTTCCTTCCGGTGAAACGAAGTCGGATTTGACGGAAACCACTTATAAAACCAAATAGGTTTCTCACGAAACTTGTTTCGGGTTAAGTGTGTTTTGAACGCAGAACTGAGCACATCGCGTAATTATGTTCTGAAATGAATACAAGTATCTCACTAACCGGCAAGGGGGACGATTATGTTTAACTATTGACGCACCGCCTCGATAGTGTAGTGCTAGGGCGTTCGCCTCGGACATGGGGGGTCGCGAGATCGATTCCCGACCGGGTCATACCAACAACTTTAAAAATTGTAGTAATGGCTACCCCCTTTGTTTTTAGGGTTGCATGGGTTTCTATTGCGGCTGACTGATTGATGTCAGGATGAGCGTACCGTAAGTAATGGTAACTTACCCAGGAAACGCCATGATATAACTGCAACGGCGTATAATACAAAACAATCAATTAACTTTTGATCCTGTTTTAAAAGGTTTTCCCTCGATTTTCAGTGTATGACGTAATTTATTAGCTTTCTTAATTTTGGTTTTGAAATACATTCATATACACACACATGCAGATTTTCAAGTCCACTTGCTCTGTATCAAACTATTAGTTTCACACTTATATCTGGTGAAACAAAACAGTTCGACTTACCAATGATTATAGTATATAAACCTAGAATGAAATAGGAAATATGTTTCTTAGTGTGTTGCCTGTTTAGACTGTCAAGAATGATTTATTTGATCTTCCAGTCATATCGCTGAGGGCAGTACACCTACCCATGAATGTCGTGGCTTGTCACACCAGTACTGCATACACGTCTTAACTCTTTCAGCGCCGAATTGTTTAAAGTAGACTCTTTCATGTTCAAAATCGGGCGTCTCCATTTCTCAATTAAAAAAAGTTTTGGACTATTTTGATGAGTAAAACTCAAACAATGCTGATTTCAGGTGAGACAGCTCGTCACGAGCTGACTCACCTGAATCAGTATTGTTTGCAAAAACCTCAATATTGCCTTTGGCGCTGAAAGAGTTAAGAAACGACTGACTGTTTTTTCCACATATACTGTTAAACCATTAATGGAAGAGGAATATCGTTTGTCCAAGCATTAACTTATGTTCAACGTCGGTAAAAAAAGGTTGACGGAGGTGAGGTTCAAACTCGTAACCTCTGATTGACAGCCCACCAAGCTACCGATTGAGCCACCCTCCAAAAAGAATACACACAAAACATCCTTCGTAGATCAAGGTAAAGTTCTCCTGACCTTTTCAGCAGTGCACGTTCCTTCCAATCTGTTATTCAGATAAAAAGCAAACTCGTTTGCAGACAGGAGCCTCGTTACGTACAAAAAAGTTAAAACAATAATTAACCACCGTCACATCAAAAAGATAGCTTCAGTACCATTTCCCACAAACAACACATCTGATATCTAATATGGAACATCTTTGTAAATGAAGGTATTAGTGCTGCAAAGAGGTTTTAAAAAATGTGGCAAAGGGAGCAGTTGCTCGTTTTGAGCAGTTTCTATTTTTGCCACAATGTTTTCAAAACCGTCGGCTGCAAAAGTCTAGTTTATAATGGGGGATAGACACCCTTTCCATCATGATAATCCGAATCATGGCGTGAGAAATAAGGCAGTAACAATTACTTATTCTAGAAATCGCCTTTTTTTATCATGTCATTTTCTACGCATCTTAAACATAATTCACACCTGTTTGTCATTACGTTTTGGCTGTAAACATGCTTAATCGCTTACGTGCAGGATGGTACTAATTCACCTAAGTGAACAGTGTAGATCTTGATCCGTCTGGTCAAGGTCTACGTTGTCCACATATAACCACGTGTACATTTAATGTTAACCATGTTAGCTACGTGTGCTTTAATGTAAACCGTGTTAACCACGTGTATTTTTACTCTTAATCGTGTTCACCACGTGTGCTTTTAATGTTAACTGTTTCAACCACTTGTACTTAAAATGTTAACCGTGTTAACCACGTGTTCTTTTAATGTTAACTGTTTCAACCACGTGTACTTTTAATGTTAACCTTGTAAACCATTTTCCGCAAACAAGAAATATGTAGCACGCGGTGTTAAAAATATTGAAGCAAAACTGTGATTTATGTGCATTTTATTATTTGCTACAGTGGTTTAAAAAGTCGTCTGTTCTAGGGGCGTCAGACAATTTGTTGTACGTGGGAAAAGTTTAAAGTCCTTTTATGATAGTTCACAACAATATCACTTAACGTATAGGCTTTGGCAATATTATAATGTTATTAATTAGGTGATTTCATATTGGCCGAGTTATTTGTCCGAGGTATGCAGTATTGGCCTGAGCCCGAAGGGCGAAGGACAATACTGCTGACAGAGGACAAATAACTCGGCCAATATGAAATCACCTAATTAATAAGTATTTTATTAATCAACTTTTTTATAAATACATGAGTCTTTAGTTATAATCTTAAATAAACAATTAATGGTTAATATGGCGGAAAATATAAGTTAAAATCGGTTACTTTGTCAATTCAATGCGTTGATCTTTAAAAAAGACGGCTACCTAATTCATTTTTGTGTTCCACCATTCTCGTATAAGGCGAGTTTCGACAGCCAATGAAAATGGTCCATTCCTCAGATTTCGTATTTGGCGAGTTTTGTAGCCAATGAAAACGGCAGAAATTCATATTGGCCGACTTGGTCCATATTAGGCGAGTTTTAGCAAATATTGTCTTCTTTTGTTCTGTATTAGCTCTACGGTTGTTCTAGTATCGCGTCAAATACGCAATAGTTAATTAATAATATAATGTTATTAATTAGGTGATTTCATATTGGCCGAGTTATTTGTCCGAGGTATGCAGTATTGGCCTGAGCCCGAAGGGCGAAGGACAATACTGCTGACAGAGGACAAATAACTCGGCCAATATGAAATCACCTAATTAATAAGTATTTTATTAATCAACTTTTTTATAAATACATGAGTCTTTAGTTATAATCTTAAATAAACAATTAATGGTTAATATGGCGGAAAATATAAGTTAAAATCGGTTACTTTGTCAATTCAATGCGTTGATCTTTAAAAAAGACGGCTACCTAATTCATTTTTGTGTTCCACCATTCTCGTATAAGGCGAGTTTCGACAGCCAATGAAAATGGTCCATTCCTCAGATTTCGTATTTGGCGAGTTTTGTAGCCAATGAAAACGGCAGAAATTCATATTGGCCGACTTGGTCCATATTAGGCGAGTTTTAGCAAATATTGTCTTCTTTTGTTCTGTATTAGCTCTACGGTTGTTCTAGTATCGCGTCAAATACGCAATAGTTAATTAATAATATAATGTTATTAATTAGGTGATTTCATATTGGCCGAGTTATTTGTCCGAGGTATGCAGTATTGGCCTGAGCCCGAAGGGCGAAGGACAATACTGCTGACAGAGGACAAATAACTCGGCCAATATGAAATCACCTAATTAATAAGTATTTTATTAATCAACTTTTTTATAAATACATGAGTCTTTAGTTATAATCTTAAATAAACAATTAATGGTTAATATGGCGGAAAATATAAGTTAAAATCGGTTACTTTGTCAATTCAATGCGTTGATCTTTAAAAAAGACGGCTACCTAATTCATTTTTGTGTTCCACCATTCTCGTATAAGGCGAGTTTCGACAGCCAATGAAAATGGTCCATTCCTCAGATTTCGTATTTGGCGAGTTTTGTAGCCAATGAAAACGGCAGAAATTCATATTGGCCGACTTGGTCCATATTAGGCGAGTTTTAGCAAATATTGTCTTCTTTTGTTCTGTATTAGCTCTACGGTTGTTCTAGTATCGCGTCAAATACGCAATAGTTAATTAATAATATAATGTTATTAATTAGGTGATTTCATATTGGCCGAGTTATTTGTCCGAGGTATGCAGTATTGGCCTGAGCCCGAAGGGCGAAGGGCAATACTGCTGACAGAGGACAAATAACTCGGCCAATATGAAATCACCTAATTAATAAGTATTTTATTAATCAACTTTTTTATAAATACATGAGTCATTAGTTATAATCTTAAATAAACAATTAATGGTTAATATGGCGGAAAATATAAGTTAAAATCGGTTACTTTGTCAATTCAATGCGTTGATCTTTAAAAAAGACGGCTACCTAATTCATTTTTGTGTTCCACCATTCTCGTATAAGGCGAGTTTCGACAGCCAATGAAAATGGTCCATTCCTCAGATTTCGTATTTGGCGAGTTTTGTAGCCAATGAAAACGGCTGAAATTCATATTGGCCGACTTGGTCCATATTAGGCGAGTTTTAGCAAATATTGTCTTCTTTTGTTCTGAATTAGCTCTACGGTTGTTCTAGTATCGCGTCAAATACGCAATAGTTAATTAATAAAAGTCAATATTAAAGCCTGTTACAGTGAGCGCCCTGCATAAAAACAATTTTTATTTTTGTATTTTCAAGTTTACTTTTACTTTAACCCTTTCGCCGAATTGTTTAAAGTAGACTCTTCCATGTTCAAACTCGGACGACTCTATTTTCATGTTATAGGATTTTTGGAATATTTTTTTTAACTCACAGCCAAACAATGCAGATTTCAGGTGAGACAGCTCGTTACGAGAAAAAAGGGAGGTTACAAATTATGAGCAGTTTGTTCATATCATAAAAAGCTGTCCACTCTGTGAAAGAAAAAATACTTTTTAATTTTCAGATGTAAGATCTTTTTCCTATGAGCTAATTTGAATCAGATGAAACTAAACAGACGTTATGGGTAAAAGGTAACTTATTAATGTGTTTTTTTGCGTGGCACGATCAACAGGTATCTTTTTCAATATGGCTGTGAAAGCTCGGCAGGGCGTTGTCTCGAGTTTTTGCCTCTTTGCCTAGATAAAATGAGTCTACCAGATGTCTTATCAGACGAACTGGCTTGTTTGTTTCGCTAAAGCTGTTGGCACCAAGCTGGAGTCTACTGGCGATATCAGAAGTATTATTTATTATAAAAGACAAGGTTAACAATGGGTGATTGTAAGTTTTATTCCACTGCCAATTTATTGTTTATGCTGTCAGTCGTCTCTATTCTGTTCAAGGTTACAAATTGTGCCCAGGAAAATAATATTCTCTGGTAATGTAGTTTTGTGCTGAAACAGCATGCGCATATAGATAATGCATAACCCTTTCCCTCAAACAGAAGCTTTCCGACAACTCTGCATCAGCCAATGTTTTCAACTTTATACAATAAATGAGTCGTCTCTCGAGAAAACCAACATGGTGGACTCTGCGTAAGCCTAATCATTGTATTGTATTGTATTGCCTTGCAGGCTTACCCGGTCAGACACTTTTCGCCTCCTGTGTTTTTCCTGTTTCAGGAATCATTTCTCTATACCTCTATCTCCTGAGACGGAATGTGTCGGCCCGGATCAGTCTGCGTGGACTGCGCAGGCTGATCCGGGTCGATACATTACGTAGAGGCCATAATGTTGGTTTTCTCGTGGGAAGGCTGAAATATTTGTAAAGATTACCCACACGTCTGCGGGAATGTTTGCAAATTCGTCTGCTGCAGATGTTTTGTAAATGGGACAGGTAAAATCAAACAAACAAAAAACAAATGATCTCCCTTCTCTATTCTCATTGACCGATTTATCTTATTTCCGCTATTTGCAATTCAACAGGGAAATCAACTTTTAAAATGCATTGTGTGTATTCGTGATAGTGGGAAAGGGTTAAAATCGTGTAAATCGGGACACGGGTTTAATGTTCAATTCATTTTGGGATGACAACCATTATTACAAGTCTTCAAGGATACTTGTATTGCTATATGCTGATCTGCGAGATGCCTCGTTATTCTTTGTGTTGTTGCGGAATGATCGGGATTGAACAAACAATATTTTAATTGATTGATTGATTGATTGATTGATTGATTGATTGATTGATCGATTGATTGATTGATTGATTGATTGATTGATTGATTGATTGTAGTTAAACGCCGTTTTTAACAGCAATTCAGTGATATCACGGTGGCACCCAAACAATGGTTCCCGGTCTTACTCGCACTGTTCCACGTTCCCACATAGAGTATGAAACCAGTCACCATGATTTGTCAATCACCAGAAAGGTTCAATAACCGAGTCGAGTTCGAACCAAATTGAACATAGGCGTATCTGGTTGAACTATTTCGACTCTCCATAATGCTAGGGGACGAGTAGCATGTCCTGTACACAAGCGGATCATATTGCAGTCAGAGCATGGGAAATGTATATACAAGTTGCCATTTCTGAACACTGCAGGCTCGGATCAGCCTTCATTTTTGCTCCGTCTTATTATAATCTATAATAGTCAGGGGCGTAGCTCCCTTTAGGCACTGTAAGCACGTACACATTTGCAGTTGCGGCAATAGACATCTGCGTAATGTATCAACCAGATCAGCCTGAGCTGTCCGCGCAGACTGATCTGGCCGACACATTCCGTCTTAGGGGGATAAATGTATAGAGTAGTGATTCCTGAAACAGAAAACCACAGGAGGCGAAAAGTGTCTATCCGAGTAGGCCTGTGTGGCATGCTTAGGCTGATCCGGGTCGATACTTTACGGAGAATCCACAATGTTGATTTTCTCACGAGACGGCCTACACATTGATTATTGCAAAGCTACGCCCCTGATAGTTAAAAGAAGCTTGATACAAGCTAACGTCAATGATGTATAAACTGTGACAATTTGTATCAGACTATATGGATGCACCGACTCATCTGGATATGTACTGTTTTCAAAATCCAGCTTGAACCTTTTCCCATAGACGGGCTCTCATTTAGACATGTTTGTGCAAATAAATTGTGTTTGTTTGTATGGTGTTTAACGCCGCTTTCAACAGCTTCTCAGTCATATCACCGCTTTTCCTGGGTAAATTATAAGTACTGCTGGGTTAGGTCATGCTTATATAAGCACACCAATGGTTATGCGCTATCCCCTTAAACCTAAGGGTGAGATACAGAAGCCACGTCTAGCGTTTTAACGTCTTTGGCATTACCCGACCTGGGATCTAACACTGGTCCAACACTCTCGAGGCAGACCCTCTAAACAGGACACAACCGAGGAGCTTATACATTAAAGGATTGGTCTTTGTGAACTACAGATAAATGGAGATCCCAATTTGACAGCACGAAAGGGCAGACTAATATATGTCTGCATTGTTTGCAACTTTGGCTCAAGGTTGGACAAAGATACAGATACGGACATATTGTTTAACTCTTTCAGCGCCGAATTGTTTAAAGTAGACTCTTCCATGTTACAAATCGGGCGTCTCCATGTCTATTTTTATTACACTTTTGGACTATTTTGATGACTAAAAGGCAAACAATGCTGATTTTAGGACGAGCTGACTCGCCTGAATCTGTATTGTTTGCAAAAACCTCAATATTGCCTTTGGCGCTGAAAGAGTTAAAGTCGCGCGCATCGGGTTAAACATTAATAGATAATAATAATGAGTCATTGGCTAATCAACGAAGAAGACAGAAAACGCTATCAATAGGACCCGGATGTGTCGCTGTAAAAACGTAAGGAAAAGGTCAAGTTAAATCTAAGCTAATACATTAGTAACATCAAACAATGACATTTACACAGAAACAAACAAAAACCTAAAAATCCCTGTATCTTAGCTATCTTAACACCGACCAATTAAATTCAAATACTAAACGACTTCCTTGTTGATCAAATACACATGTAAAGAGTTAAAAATAAAAACTGTTTGTCAACCATAAAGAAGATATGTCGATATAAATTTGAAACTTACAGAAAACTTCATGTCATATTGATATTTTATAAAAGATTGACTACCATATTCGTGCATTGTTTAAACATTAAAATCAAGCAAATTAACACCTTTTAGTGGGGAATGAGCTGACTTGTCTAGTTGTACACTGATCGTAGATTCATTAAGGTTGGTTTCCGCAGAGTACCGCTCATACCTTCTCGTATATTACACTAACAAATATTTGTATAGGCGAGCAGTCTCGCGCGAGAAAACCAACAGTATGGCATCGGCGTTATGTTTCGACCCAGATCTGCCCGCGCAGTCCGCGCAAACTGGTCCGGGCCATTCCGTCTCAGGGGAATAGAGGTATAGAGTAATGATTCCTGAAACAGAAAATCCACAGGAGGCGAAAAGTGTCTATAAGGGTAAGCCTGTGCAGCATGCTTAGGCTGATCTGGGTCGATACTTTACGCAGAGTCCACACTGTTGGTTTTCTCGCGAGACGGCTCATATTATATTATGCCACTTTTCATTGGAGAAGCGTGTTTAAGTCTCCTGTACAACTGTTCTGGATGTACAGCTATTCACTGTGAATGACCGCATCGGTGGTGTAGATGTAGATCGTCCGCATTGGGTGCGGGAGGTCGAGAGTTCGATCCCCTGACGACTAATATCGAAGACTAAAAAAATGGTAGAAACGGCTGCCCTCCTTGGCGCTCAGGGTTACGGGGTTAGCATTTCGACTGACAGGCTGGCGTAAGGATAAAAAATAACAGTAGTTCTGATAACTTTCACAGCAAACGCCGTGATATAACTGAAATATTGTTGAACAGGACGTTAAACACAAATTACAGATATACTGTGAATCGAGCCGATTGGTATTCATTGAGAATTTCAAACCAGTCGTACCCGGGCTCGATTCCCGAACGCGGGGGTCATAACGCAGAGCACTTGGACAAGACTAGTACCGATTTGTTTATGGAAAGGATGATGTCGCCGTAATTGAACATAAATAATATTTCAAACCTCTAAAACTCTAATATAGAAACGGCACATCTTCATTGCTCGTTTATGTAATCAGAACCTTTCTCGCCTGGTGGAATTCACCAAGCTAAGACAGCATGTTTTCGCATGTAGTTATCCTCAGTGTTTGCAAAAGGTGTTAGCTCTTTCGGCGCCGAATTGTTTAAAGTAGACTCTTCCATGTTCAAACTCGGACGACTCTTTTTTCATGTAGTAGGATTTTTGGAATTTGGCGCTAAAAGAGTTAACATCCGTGTATACCAACTTCGTGAACGCATGAAGTGTATAAGGAAAAAAGTCTGGGTGAGGTTTTTAATGTCGGGGGAGGGGTTTACGACGTTTTCAACAGTATTTTGATTATATCACGGCGACAGTTCACTTATAAATGATCCCTGGGTAAACAAACCAGTACTAGGCTCGGGAATGTGCCTTGTCTAAGGACAATCCACCATGACGTTGTGCCGAGACTGGGGTTCGAAACTGGGACGGTTTCAAAACCCTGACGCTCGCTTACCATTCAACACAAAAAAGTCAATCTAGTTTGAAGAAAACTGTAATATACGTGTTTAGCAGTTTGAAACCGTGTCCACGGCGACAGTTACGTTACTTGTCAGGTCTTAAAACAAACAAGGAATCGTTGAACTTGAGAATATCCCACATATAAGAACCAATGATTGTATCAGTGTATTAGGTTAAATGTCCAACTAGTTTGAAGACATTGAACTTTACGTCTTTAGCGGTTAGAAATCGTGTCAATGACGACAAAAAAACAAGGAAAGTTTGAATTGGAAACTATCCTACTAAAATTAACCTCTTTGCTGATGATATTGTAGCCGATGAATCATACTAGTAGATCTGTAAAAGTGTTTCAACTTGTCCTAGACAGGTGTAACCATTTTCTTCTGTTTTACTTCTATTGTTCAAGTCAATGTAATGCCCCCTGCCACTTTGAGAAAGAAAACGGAGGAAGGGGGTATCGGGCATATTGCGGCTCGGGTGACAGTATTCTCCTCAGGCTGACAATATTACTGTCCAATTCAAAGCAATGTGTTATTTATATAATGTACTTACCCAGCAGCAGTTGTTTGTACGATGATACTGCCGTTGTCAAGGAACGTACTTAACGTAAGTGTTTGTATGATTATACTACCGTTGTCAGGGAACGTACTTAACGTAAGTGTTTGTATGATTATACTACCGTTGTCAAGGAACGTACTTAACGTAAGTGTTTGTATGATTAAACTACCGTTGTCAAGAAACGTACTTAATGTAGTTTGTAAATCAAGATAATACTGCACGCACATGCAAACTGGTTTTGGTCTACAAAGCGTTTCTTGTCATCGTTTAACCATGTAAGGATTAACCCTTTCTATGTTGTATTTTGTAAAAGAACTTGTCTAGACTTTGCATTTGGAAGAATCCATCGCCAATTCTAGAAAAGTCAAGATATAAAATGGTGAGTTGAGCCGTCAAGAGTATAACTCTTGATCAGACGGCGCGGTAGGAAGGACTCAGTCCCTGATATTAAAGTAATATTACAATGTTGTTCAGGTTCAGAGGGATATCTTGACTTTTGTATAGTTTGTTTAATGTTATCGAAGTATTTCTGACGTATTTAAATGAATGGTCTGTTTCCAGTCTAACGTGCTGTTATAAGGGATGTCCGGCTCTCACCGGTGATAATGGCTTCATAAATCGGCCCCAACATTCAAAGGGTTAACGTTTTCTAATGTATTGCTCAACACTATTGACCTTTTCTTGACGTACGTGTAAATATGAATAGTATTCATGACTTACATGTATTTTTCATCAAATGGGGATTGCTTATTGCCAACGCACATGGTCAGGTAGTTAACATACAGCTTAAAGTTAATAAACATGCATGTATCTCATACAGATATATAACATTGTAACTGTTGCATTGTATTTAGGTTGCATGCTGTGTGACACTGCTCAGATATTGATATTAGAGCAGTCTTATTATGTTCGTATTTCAGTCTATCAGATGGTCTTTTCAACATCATGTTGGTGTTGTTGATTTTTTTCAAGCGATACCTGCACAATGTCAATCATAGATGTTATAGCCGAATTAATTAATGTCGGGATCCGGCTATCATTATTAAGAATTTCGTTTATCCGATAATAATCAGAGTTTGTCAAGGTCATTAGAATTAAATAGATGAGTAATTTGCAAACATTCACAGACGGCTTGCACCGCGGTTTGCAGCATTCTTGAATAAATATACAGACAAAGACAAATAGTTGGCCATCAACTCTAAGTATGGTGAATGATGGCCCTCCGTGATTTTAACTTGCATTCCTATAAAACATTAAAATGTCCTCTTTAATAAAAAGATTCATCAGAATTTCTATATAATGGATCTTATATTCTTGCTGAATTTCTTCGTTTTTTTTGGTAATTTCTCTTTAACCCACCCTTTTCACCATTCATCATTCTACAGCAGACGACATTGGAAGATTGTAGATAGCGTAGAATTTAGAAGATTTCTTTAAATCTATTTTTTTTAGTATTAAGCTGAAAACTTTGAGGTAAAAGGAGTTACTGCTCATGATGAGCAATTTCTCCTGTTGTTACAATGTTTCAAACGTCATCTGCTGCTGCAGACGCGTCAAAGTACGTCTGCATGTGTAAAGATGTTAACGGCAAAGTTCTTGTTTCGTTAAAACCTTTTTAAAATTACGTGTATTTAATCTCCCCGAAATAAGAGGGGGTAACACTGGTTGCCGACCCTGAAGAGAGGAGACTGGTTGCAAGATTTCCAGACGGCTGAAAAGACGGTATTCAGACATCTCCCCGCAAAACTAAACAGAGATAACAACCAATTTGTTACATCGCATGCCCCACATGTCGAAATCGTCTGCAAAATTTTCTCCGCAGCCGATTTATTTCCGATGTTTTAAAATTGAAAAAAAGTGTGTACCTGGAAATTTGTCTGGTGAGTGCTCGCTGTCGACATTTTGTTTATTTTCATTTTTTGGCATAAATAAATGTCATAACTAAATGTTTCAAAGGAAAGATTTCGTTTCATTTCATTCGTATAAGACATATATAAAAGCAGCATGTAAATTAAATATATACAGTGCACCTTCTCCAGAAGTAATGAAGCCGTTCAAGTGAGGTGATGCTATGTAGAAGCTAATCTTTTTATTGATAGAAACGCAATTTGGACGCATCTGAATGGGAGCATATTTATAACACATTGTGAATAATGGAGAAATTGCTCGTCATGACCATTTTTCCGTATCCCACAATTCTTTCCACTGCATTTCGAAAATAATTTGTCTTTTCCTTATGTTCTATATGCTCATTTACTTTGCGTTAAACCAGGAACAACATTTAATTGTCCTTCTAAAGAGGTTTATGCTCTATATACAGAGGTTGCATTCCGAGAGGTTACAATGTATAGATAAATACAATTCCAATGAGCGATGTTCGTGTGAAGCGGCCCTGGTAATCTAATAAAGAGATTAAACAAGGAGGAGAAAACAGGTGTTTACACCACAACAACTCTCGTATCGCAGACTGTAATAATAGGTCAAAGTATGACGATTTGTACAGGTATTCACAGCAAAGGGTTTGGTTCGTATGGCCTTATGCGACGCTTTCAACAAGTAATTTACCACATTGGTGGTGAAGTGGTAGATCGTCCGCCTCGGGCACGGGAGCTCGCGGGTTAGATCCCAGGCCGGCAGTTATGGCTGTCCTCCTTTGCGCTCAGGTATGCGGGGTAAGCATAACGACTAACTGGCTTGTTTCAGGATAAATGGACAAGTAGTACTGGTAACTTACCAATGGAACTTCGTGATATAACCGAGAAAGTGTTGAGACAATACAAGTTTTCAGTTATATCACGGCGTTTCATTGGTACGTAACCAGTACTATTGGTCCATATGACCAGACACTGAAAACAAACTATACAGCCTGAAAACCAAGGAGGGAACGCCATTGCTTTTTGAAGTATTTAGTATGATCTAGAGCGGGATTGAACTCGTGACCTGCCGTACCCGAGACGTCCGCTCTACCACTACACCACCAAAGCGGTTTGGATGAATAATTATGATTTTAGGATATGGAATACGTTGAAACTAAACCGCTCGTTTGTAGAGAAAGAACTCGTTTTAGTGTGTATTAAATTGCTTTTCCCAAACTGTCTTAGGGCGAGTTATGAGGGTATATTGTCATCTAAAACGAACGTTCTTCAATATTATTGCTTTACAAGATAAAGCAGGTAGTGTTTGCTCCCTTTCTTTGTTAAGTCTTGAGGATGAAAATGTTCATTGTATGAAATCAGGTTGTAATAATAGACGGTATCAATGACCACGATAAAACATGCATATATTTCATTGTAAGAAGCGTATCAAACAAAGACTTATACATATAGGAATGATTCGACTATATTGGTTTGTCGTGATCAAAGGTAGATAACATGTGATATCATAATTGTTTATTCAAATACATTTACCTCCTTTGCTAACGATAACAATGAGTTGACCCGAAATAGTAAAATGTAGTTGGTAATGCCACTGACTTTAAGTAACGTTCCCCCAGGTTCGAAAGGCCGCTTAAGGGCAAACAAAATGGATTGGACATTGCGCTAGTTTCTTTTTTGCTGAAAGATTAACATTTTGCCTGAAACTAAAATGATTAATTTAATTTCCAAGATGCAATATAGACCACGTATTTCAGTACAGGCTTAGATACCTTTGACTAAACCGTTATCCTGTTGAATTGAAGCAACAGGTATCATCATCAGTTATTTGTATGAATATCTTGACACTTCATGTGTTGGCTAAAGACTAACAAAATATAAAACCAATAAGACAAAAGATGGGATCAAGTTTTTGGTGCATGTGTTTGTAGTTTTAAAACGTTTATGATTCTTCGCAAATGTTGTTTGAAATCGTACATAGTAAATTAATATATCACAGAGGCGGCCAGTTCACGTTATCGTGTGTTTGTAGGTTTAAAACGTTCATGATTCTTCGCAAATGTTGTTTGAAATCGTACATAGTAAATTAATATATAACAAAGGCGGCCAGTTCACGTTATCATGTGTTTGTAGGTTTAAAACGTTCATGATTCTTCGCAAATGTTGTTTGAAATCATACATAGTAAATTAATATATCACGGCGGCCAGTTCACGTTATCATGTGTTTGTAGGTTTAAAACGTTCATGATTCTTCGCAAATGTTGTTTGAAATCATACATAGTAAATTAATATATCACGGCGGCCAGTTCACGTTATCATGTGTTTGTAGGTTTAAAACGTTCATGATTCTTCGCAAATGTTGTTTGAAATCGTACATAGTAAATTAATATATCACGGCGGCCAGTTCACGTTATCATGTGTTTGTAGGTTTAAAACGTTCATGATTCTTCGCAAATGTTGTTTGAAATCGTACATAGTAAATTAATATATCACGGCGGCCAGTTCACGTTATCATGTGTTACCTGGCGTTCTCGAACCAGTCCTCCAAACAACAGTCTTTCCAAGCAACTGGCTGCTTTTCCACATAGACTGTTAGACAGTTGACGCGTGTCGCATTAACGTAGGAAATAATGTTGACCGATCTTGGCTTAGAACTCAGGCAGCCTGGACTGAGAGCCACCAACGTTACCGACTAAGCTACCGGGGCTATGCAGACGGGCACACAGTAGGAACATGGCATAATAAGTTAATGGATATAAATGCAATGAAACACCATCATTAACAAGTACAAATTTACTGAATTATTTCATTAATTTTCATATTTATATATATTAACATAATTTGTACCAATAAATTACTCTCTTCTTAAGTTATCAGTAATGCACTTTAACAGTCTAGATTTCTCCGCATTGAAATAATTCTAAGATACGTATCTGCAGCAGGCGACTTTGAACATATTTCGGCAATTAAATACTTGGAATATGTTTATAACTGAAAGAATAACAACGCATTAGTACGAGTGGAGAGATTCCTCAATGAGAGCTATGTCTCCACTTGTCACAATGTTTCAAAAAGTCATCTGCGATAGATAGTTTGAAAAGGGTTAATATTTAGCGGTGAAATATCGAGAAGAACCAAACACATATATTTAACTAAATTCACTATTATAACATCAATGTATTAAGCCAAAAGCAAATTCATAGACTCAAGGCCATATTTATAAATCACGTGTATGTTTTCAGTGAGATATTGATATATCGAGTTGAATCAGCACGCATAACAGTTACAATCCACATCTTGTCATGAGCGAACGGTCTTTCATGATATTCTATAGCTTTTATTATTTTTTACTATTTCCTAAACAGGAATAAAACGAACAGAATGTAAAATAATCTGAATTAAAATGTCCCCATAAACAACAAACCTGCAGCAGACGACTGCTTGTATTGAATACAGTTAAAACACAGTGGCAGTTGGAGAAATGGTTCATTATGAACTATATTTTCCTCTTTTTTCCACACTGTTTTCGAAATTCGTCCGGTACAGAAGCGTCAAGATGCGTTTGCAGGTTGGAGTGAGTTAACACAGATTAGACATATTTGTCAGAATGTGTTAGAGCATGTGCAATTGTGCCAGATATGTCAAGAACTCCTGTCGTTTTGTATGACATATTTGCTGTTAAAATGTTTGATAAATGGAAGCAAAACAAGCTCTGGGTTAAGTGACGGAATGACCATATAGTATTGCAGCCGACACGTAATAAAAGTTAAATCATACATATACGTATTTATTTACAATACGAAAATCGGACTTGATGTGTTAACTAATTTACGTTGATTGCTGTATCCTGTTATCTGCGTGGCGGCTTGCACTTATATATTCTTACCTAAAAAAGAAAACATATTTTACAGCTTAGATCGTTGGACTGTTAATAGTTATATTTTCTTTTGTCACTTTTGTTTCAACTATGCAGATGACTAGATAAGGTGGAGTAAACCGGTCTTTCCCCCACACTATCTCTCTTATTACTCAACTTAACCCTATGTTTTGGGTACTCAAAAGAATCGTCTCAGTGAGATGATTCTTTTGTGTACCCACAACATGGGATTTGAACATGACAAATGCCTCTTATCTAGCGCTCTGACTATGTCATCAGTATTATTAAACATGTGAACCTGTCCATGGGAAAAGGAACACGATCAACACCGTGTAGATTCTTAACAGACTGAGCAGCTGGATATGCTGATCGTTCAGAAAAGCCAACATGTACCTTACGCACTGACAAGCTGGATATGCTGATCGTTCAGAAAAGCCAACCCGTACCTTACGCACTGACAGGCTGGATATGCTGATCGTTCAGAAAAGCCAACATGTACCTTACGCACTGACAAGCTGGATATGCTGATCGTTCAGAAAAGCCAACCTGTACCTTACGCACTGACAAGCTGGATATGCTGATCGTTCAGAAAAGCCAACATGTACCTTACGCACTGACAGGCTGGATATGCTGATCGTTCAGAAAAGCCAACCCGTACCTTACGCACTGACAAGCTGGATATGCTGATCGTTCAGAAAAGCCAACATGTACCATGCGCACTGACATGCTGGATATGCTGATCGTTCAGAAAAGCCAACCCGTACCTTACGCACTGACAAGCTGGATATGCTGATCGTTCAGAAAAGCCAACATGTACCTTACGCACTGACAAGCTGGATATGCTGATCGTTCAGAAAAGCCAACCCGTACCTTGCGCCCTGACAAGCTGGATATGCTGATCGTTCAGAAAAGCCAACCCGTACCTTACGCACTGACAAGCTGGATATGCTGATCGTTCAGAAAAGCGGACATGTACCTTGCGCACTGACATGCTGGATATGCTGATCGTTCAGAAAAGCCAACCCGTACCTTACGCACTGACAAGCTGGATATGCTGATCGTTCAGAAAAGCCAACCCGTACCTTACGCACTGACAGGCTGGATATGCTGATCGTTCAGAAAAGCCAACATGTACCTTACGCACTGACAGGCCGGATATGCTGATCGTTTAGAAAAGCCAACCTGTACCTTGCGCACTGACAAGCTGGATATGCTGATCGTTCAGAAAAGCCAACCTGTACCTTACGCACTGACAGGCCGGATATGCTGATCGTTCAGAAAAGCCAACCTGTACCTTACGCACTGACATGCTAATTTACATTGACTACGTCTTAGCGAACTCGAGGTTCATGATTCAGCGGCCATCCCTTTGCATGCGCATAATACATGTCTAATCAGGATCGAGTTCATTTCCGGAATCTAATCGTTCAAGAATCCGTGTTGCATAATTATGTAAAAAGATTAATACCATAACAATATTGGAAAAGATTTGTTTGTTTGTTTCCTTATTTTCCGAATATATTATCTTTATCGTCTTGTAATGATTAGATTCTCCGGTCCTAGTCACAGGAAACAAGGATTATATATAGTTTAAAACATTGTGGCAAAATGAGGAATTCTTAAAGACGAACATGATTGAATCTATTTTATACTGCAAAATGCACCTACTGATAAAAGGTAACATTGGCCTTTCAATTAAGCTTTACAAGGGATATAAATAATTATATTTCATGAGGAGTCTTTATGATAATAACTAACACTAATACATACCTCGTCTAAAATTCCTTCAAAACCACCAAATGCTTCGTTTCCTATTCGACATAAATTTCCACCGATATTTAAAGCACCATGTCGCCTAGCTAATGGTCGACCTGTAAATAGCCACGTTGGTAAGATGTTTAAAAAACAGTGTCGTAAGAAGGGAGAGCACCCCTATAGAAACAATATGCTGGCTTGCACAACTACACATTGTTCCGATTGTCTGTAGTCACTTTGTACCATATTATTACCATCATTGCAAGAACGTTTCCGCCACAAAGAAATTAATCAAATGTTTTATTTTCAGTTTCCCAAGAATATGTTTCATGTAGTTCAAGAGACATAAAGTTCTGATTGAGTATAACACATATGCCAAGTGTAGATACGTTCAAAGAATCAAAGTATGATACAAGAGAGTATTTCTAAATTAGTAGGTCAATGCTTAGTTCCATACACTTGACGTATTTTACCTGGTAAGGACCAGTATTTGACCTCTAGATAAAATTGTTGCACTATAAAGCACCTCAGAAATGTCCAGTACTCGAGTCAGGATTTGATCCCCGGAAATATGCATTAACAGTCCAGCGTGTTGACCGGTGAACGAAAGGGTCCCTCATAAAACAAATAGAACACTCTTCTGATTCCAAGGCTATTGCACTTTGTCGAAACAAGAAACACTACGGACAAGTGAACGTATATATATCGAGGGCTTGGCGTGAAACGGTTGTAACTCAAAACCTATTTTTGAAACCCTGGATTAGGGGCAATTTTTACCCTTTTGTAAACAATGCAAATTTAGGTGCCATTGCTCAGAACGAGCAATGGCACCTAAATTTCCATTGTTTACCAAGAAAAATGATTTAACGGTTATAAAGACTTTATGGCGAGGTTAATAACCTTGGTAGAAAAATACCAATTTTAGTTACAACCGTTTCACGCCAAGCCCTCGATATATGTGTGTATATAAGTCCGAGATTGCGAGCACGCACAGTCTGGTCTAGGACTTATTTTGTTGTATACAAATAGTTTTACGTTTCATAGGTTAAGATGGAATATAAAAAGACTCATACCTGGTACTTGTAATTCTGCAACTAACCCATCCACCTCTGCTGTGAACTGGCTGTCACCAAATTTAAACCATGCATCGATAAGTTTATTATCCTGTAAAGACAATTTAACGAACAATAATTTAAGGGATAAATTAGTAACAACTGAAAGCCTAAAAAAAAAAATACAAGTGTATTTTTGGTAATCATGTGAATTTTCTCTGAATGACTGTGTGTCAAATAAGTTCTATATTGACCAATATTTTCATTATCAACTACTGTTAAAAATAGTATACTTTTATTCCTTAAATATATATCACAGTGATTAAACCGTTTATCTGGTACGATGATTTAATAATCTGCTTTCGAAAAATCTTTAAACAAGTTAGACTTTAAAAAGAGGATTCGCTTGTTTGAGATTTATAAAATAAAATAAGATTAAACTAATGAAAGAAGTATACTTGCAGATACATCTAGCTCGAAGTTGCACTCAGTTACTTTTAAATTAAGTTGCCTAGCATTGGATTAATGTAACAAATGCTAATATTCATTTTAAATTAAGATACCTAAATACCATGAACAGGAAACCAACTTACCGGGGCCGTTATGTTCACGAATTCATATTTCAAGCCAGGCAACCTAGGAACAGCTGCAAACTTCATCCTCATTTTGTCCGGTCCTAGGTCGGGCGCCCGGTCTATTCCGATAAACACAGACGGCCCGATGTCAGATGGCCCGCATCCTGAGTTGTGTACCAGTCCTTGGTTATGTCCATTTCCTTCCGGTTTAAACCGGATGTACACAAAAACATCTTTGCCCCATTCGGCATTTGAGAAAATATTCGAATTAATGGCGGCTGTTCCATCAAAGTGGGCAGTACCGTCACCCAGGTAAGTGACATTTTCTATATGGATACCGACATTACGATCGAGATCATGCTGGAGTGTGTCGAATGTAAGATGTAGATCCGGAACACATTCTAAAAATATGATGTAAACAAGTATGAAATGTAAGGATTGTAATTCAGTGCCTGTTTACAAATTTGAAAACAGAAGTAAAAGTGACAACAAAACCGTTGTACGCTGCCAGGTAAGAACTCATTCTTACTTACTTTGATAATGTATGGGCGACATATGACACTAAAATATATCCTTACCCCTTTCCCTCATATAGACGCTTTCTGACGCCTCTGCAGAAGACAGCTTTTTAAAAACATAGTGGCAAAAGAAGAAATTGCTCAAAACGAGCAGTGTCTCCTTTTGACACAATGTTTTCCACTTTTAGGCATAGGTTATCCATTCAATTAAAGAGATTTTCTATAATTTGACAAAATATGTTCAAAGTCGTCTGCTGCAGAATTGTCGTATGAGGGAAAGGGTTAACCATTTCCCAATTACAGATTCCCAATTACAGACGCGTTTTGACATGATATGACTGAAACAATGACGAAAACGGCGTAAACAACAATGCTCATTGCTCACGTGAAAATGTGTTTTAAGGTGATATTACTGATTATTATTAAATCAATTTATTTAATGATTTTGATTGGCACAGACACGGTCACATGATATCTGATAAAAAGTGGAATTGACTCTAGGGCGGAGCTAAAAAAGACGAATTGACTTGGAGCGCGTGGCCGCGAGCGAAATAGCACGGGTACAAGTTCTATGACGTCATACTATAAACAAACATAATGGCTGACGGACGCTTTGTTCATCTGTCAGACGAAGAAAAACAAATTATCTTAGATAATGTTGATGCAAAGAACACCAAAAGAGGTACTGCAACTGCAGTAAAGTGTTTTACGGATTATTTAAATTCTAGAAACGAGGATATTCACTTTGAAAACCTTTCAACTAATGAACTTGATTCGCTTCTAAGTGACTTTTATCTGGAAGCACGAAATCACAAGGGGGAACATTACAAAAAAGGGACTATAATGTCAAATATCTTATAATGTTAAATAACAAAATTTAATAATAAAACTATTATCGCCTTTTTAGGTTCGGTCGATACGTGTTTTTGTCGACTTGATAAAAGTGATATCGACCTCGGACTTCGTCCTCGGTCGATATCACTTTTATCAAGTCGACAAAAACACGTATCGACCTCACTAAAAGGCGATAATTGTATAAAACAATATACGAAAACAGCGCTTACTGTTATAAAGCAAAATCTTTTAAAAAGCGATGATCACCGGATCTTACTGACCTTTTTTCGTCCATGTGATTGAAGCATTGTCTTGATTTATACAACCACAAGCACTCTTTGAGAAAATTGTCCCTAGACCGCAGGGTCGTGGTATCCATATTCCTGTTATCTCTTGTTCGTACCAGGTTGGTCCTAGTGATGACTGACGGAATAAGCATTCTGTAAAATATAAAGGCTTGGATATTTAAACAAAGCAAGCAATATATTATCGAACCTTAAACACTTATATACAACTATAAATAACATTTTTTTATTGTAGTGTGTACGACTTTAAACCGCAGTTGCAAAAAGGGTCGACACAGATTAACGTGCACAAATATGTTGTATACACTAGTCCATAAACATTCATTACACAAAACACACTGAGTAACAGTTACTGTTGAAGGAGTGATACGTATAAGGCGAACATCGGAGACATTTTTCTGGGCAAGTGTTTAGGGCTACTTGTATTGTAATAAGAACAGAAAAGGTCAGGCAACGAAGAGTGGAAACGATGATGATTCAGATTAGCCTGTTTGTATGTATATAATATAATCACAGCCTTCAAGATCCGCCTTCAAGTAGAAACAGCTTGTAAACGTTAAGCTTATACCAAAACAAGTTTGCATTAAGAACTGTAGTAGAACTTATTTAAGCTGATTGACATCAAGTCAAAGTGAATACACATGAATATGTACCCTAAATACAATAAATGGCCGTTAGCATACTTGTACATAACGTTTTTATTTAATCGGAATACGTATATGAGGCCTGCTACAGGAGAATAAACTAAAGGATGTTTGCGACAAGATAATTACACGATGCACGTCTAGAAATGAGAATATGAGGCGAACTTCAGAAAAAGAAAAAAAAGATTCTTTAGAGGTGTTAAGAATCGTGCTAATCTATATGCCTTTACATCATTTATATAACAGTTCGATTCGGAATTAAATTGCACGTAAACAAATGTTGATCCGAATCTACATTGCCAGCGAATGTCTTATGATGGTATAATAGGAACATTATTTCACATGGCGACAGAACACTCATACAGTCATGAACCTTTGGTAAACACACTATTGCACGGCTAGAAAATGTGCCCTACCATTGGGTACTCCACCGTGACCGCCGCGGACATCCGGTTACAATCGACCGCCAATGTATTATGGATGGGTTTTTCCCTAGAGTCAAGCTCTTATGATAAAACCAGTGATTAGGGATTCCAGAAATATTCAGTATGACACGAACTGAGCCATATAAAACAAAAACGGACCTTCGGAGGCTTTGACTATAATTGTAATTACAATCAAATGCACTCTTTATTTCTCTTCACGGTTCGCAAGAGGTCACTATGATATGTGTACGACTAAATGACAGACTATACTGAGAGGCGCAGACTGGTCTGGATCTTCGCAAATAGAAATAAAAATGGAAGTTATGGCTTCCCTCGTTGGCGCTCATGGATGAGGGGTTTGCATTACGACTGACTAACTGGTGCCAGAATAAATGGACAAGTAGTACTGAAAACTTACCCAGGAAACACCGTGATATAACTGAAAATTGTTGAAAGTGGTGTAAAACACCAAACAATCAATCTTAGCAAATGTCACAAATACCCAAAGGTCAGTTATCTCAAATAACATCTTGCAAATTAAGCACAAACCTGATGTCGATGGTATTGGATTTTGGCTTCGAACTGGTGGACAACTGTCTTTGCAAACACCCATCGGGTCTAGAGTGCAACGCTTTACAAATGGATCGAACCTTTCATTATTAGGGCAGCATTTCGGATTGGGAAGACCGCTGTGGCATATCCAGTAGCTCTTGCAGGTTCGGAAGTACGGAACAATGGTACCCTCAGGGAATGTGCTACAAACACCTGAAAATGTTTATGTACAATAGTCCAAATGAATAAAGTGTGTATAAAAACATATTTGTGAATATTGAATAGTTTCTTTATGCAAGGAAAACGTGTGACTAGGTTATCTATCGCAAGGGTATATATTGTTGATCGCACAAAGATGATTGTTTAAACTAACATTTTCAAAGAATGATGAACATACATTTTATGTCATAATAACATTAATTAAATGAGCCGTTGAAAGGTGCAAGTTAATTTTGATAATAGAGGATATCCAGATCAGCCTGTGGATACACATAGTCTTATTAAAATATACACTGTTCACATACTGGTCTACTCGCACAAGCTATTTAGAAGATTCAATTTGTCTAAAATCTGAAAAGATTGAGCAGGATAATCTGAACCTACACTGTAATGCCAGGTTGTACATTTTCGCACAAACGGCCGCATATATCTTTGCTCAAAGATCAGGTCAAAACTGTACAGCAATACATAGTCTAGATATGGTTTATTAGTCGCCGGGCAGAAGCCCGCGACTTCTATTTTTAATAGGTTTTCTGAAATCACATGGGAGGGGGGATTATTATTAGAAAGAAACACATTTAGATGTCTTGAACATATTACAATTGTGTTTGTTTAAAAACACTAAGTAATGACACATCTAAAATGGAATAAATATTCCGATGTTTTAGGTATTTTCAGTTTCTTTATTTTGACTCGCATTTATGTTTTTTTGTTTTATTTACGAAGACAAAACAGTCCCTATTAGCTAGACTGGTATACTTTATTTTACACTATATACTACATGTAATCAAAAGTCGATAACTACAAACCTTTACGTCGCAGTCTAATTTGTTTACCTACGCGCACCTGCGTGACTCGCGAATACCAACTGCGTAGATCAATCTCCTTTGCAGAGAGCCGCTCTTTACACTCACTTACAAATAGTAAATTATAGGTGATTTAAAATGTTTATTTGACTTTGAACGAACACTCTCTGTCTATAAAGAGAGTTTCGAGAACGACACCTCTGCGAATAAGAAAGAATCGGGTCTTTCGTACAAAATTATTTCGTCCTTGACAATTCTAAATGTGTCATTTAATTCCCTAAAGGCATATTGCTTCCGATCTGCATATTGTTATGCATCATTGACACAAGGGCGCTCATCATAATATAATTTTAAAACATGAGTAGTTTGTTGTTTTCATTATAAAAAAGGAAGGAAAGAATTAAAATAAATTAACATGTTGTAGGGAAGTTTATGTTCGAAATTAAGTTTAAATTATACAACAATTTCAATGAGATTTAACTGTTTAGTTGATATTATATTTCGAAGGTGGTCTAATTTATAAAAATTGGACTACATTTCAACATTTGTTAAAGTATGATATAATTAGGATGCTAAGCTAATATCATTTTGAGAAAAAGAGAAAACTCATGTCTTCAGCGATTTAACCCTTATCTCATTGTTTTAAAAGTAGATTGCTGCAAAGGTGTCCACTGTTGACTTTAAAACAGGAAAGGTAAAATGACGTGCTATTGCATGCAAATCCTAAATTGTCTGTTTTTTGGTTTTATTGAAAAATATTAAAATTCAAATATTCTGACAAACATCTTGAAAAGTGTATGTGGAATTCACAAATCTTATAATTATTCCTTAATGAAAGCACTGTATACATACTAAGACTAATGATTGGCAAGATTACTCATTTCCATTACTGTTTATGATCAATAATTAGTTGGTTGTGTGTATGGTCAACCTACTTTGGATTGGAGATTGATCATAAACAATGAAAGGCTTCAATTATCATTCACTTCGTTGACAAAACAATGCAAGTTATGATACATTTTCACTTGACCCCACCCCTGATGTTCCAATATGCCCCTCAGTTGATAACTGTTTATTCAACTACTATAATGTTAGTGTTATGCATAACTGCACTATGGATATCCGGCGACATTGATGCGTTGCATCAACTTTCTCTTGTGTTGCAGTAGTAATCTATCGGTTTTTAGGGTAGTACAAAGAACATGGACAAATTCAAAACACGCGATACCGAATTATTCAAAGCTCCGGGTATTGACTAAACTCAAATTACATAACATTTTAATTTTTCAATTACGATTGATTGATTGATTGGGGTTTAACACCGTGTTCAACAATGTTTTCAGACCAGTTCACCTACTCATGTGTTTCCTTTCTTTCTCAAACCAGTACTCCACACAACATTCTTTCCAAGCAACTGGCTGCTTTTCCAAATAGCCCTTTGGTGGAAGACGAATGACGCTTGTCAGAGGGACTTTTGTCAAACGTCGGAAAAAATGTTGGCCTAGCTAGGGTTCGAACTCACAACCCCTGGATTGACAGCTGTAGTCGCTACCGGGGCTTCAATTACGAAATAACACAAGTAACACATTTTTAATATACAACTTATTAATAACGTCACATGACTGCATTAAAAATGACGTGAACTATTATTCAATGACGTCTTATCATATCTCAGTGACATTGCATTGCCATCTGGATGGTACCGTATTTGGCATCATCTAGTAAAACACGGTATTAATTAAAACCGCCATGCTGTATTTGCCCGTTACAATAGGCGTGTATTTGCGCCTGAAACATGCAGGTATATAGGAAATAACAATATATCGTTACCGCACTCCGACTGTGCCGGGAAGACACATTGTAATATTTCCAAGCTCCACAGCAGTCCCCAGGGACAATCATGGATCTTGGGATTCCCGTTCAGACTGTCACACTGTATAAACTTGGAACAGTCCCCGGGGTACGGGGCGTACCCTATACCATTGTCCCATTTACACTCAGTGCTACAGTTGACGTCGGCAGCTGTAAGAAATAAAGATAAAAATAAGGCAAAGTAGTACCATGAATGAAATAAATATTCCTTAACCTTTTCCCTCATACAGGCGCTTTCTGATACCTCTGCAGCAAACGTATTTTTGATAACATGGCGACAAAAGAAGAAATGGCTTAAAACGAGCAATTTATCCTTTTTTCACAATGTTTTCAACTCTATTCAATTGTTGTTCTTTCATTTAAGGGGATATTCTGTGCTTTAGCCTAGACGTTTTCAAAGTCGTCTCTTACATATTTGTTGTAGATGGGAAAGGGTTAAATGAATTGCGATTCAATATTTTAAGAGGGACTGTCTCAAGATGTTTACCTTTAAACATAAGATAAACATCTCTAATGGGCTCGGGGATTTCCGTTTGAGGTCGTTAATGATCGGTATTATTCGTGGATTTGTCGGTCAAAAATCCATAGAACAATAACCGATCTCGTACGACTTCTGGCCGAAATCGCCAACACAATATACTGTTAGATAATACCAACATCAGACGTAAATGGATGATCCAATTAGATGTGTTCTATTTTAATATGGCTAAAAGTGTTGCAAAGACTCCTATAAGTGATAAAAAAAACACACGTACTATTTTCAAAACACTTGGTAATATATTACCCGATAGGCATTTTCAGCACTTCACAATGAAATATCTGTATAAGTAAGAACTACTCAAACTGAATTTAATTAGTAAAATTAACTTTTGACATTAAATATGTGATTAAAAATGTGTTATTGTTTTAAAATTGTGACCCTGATATCGGGAGAAGGTCACTTTAAATAACCGAACACTAGTCCGAGTACTGTTATACCAATGCAATTATAAATGATACAACATCGGAGAGGCAATAAGACACCTCATCGACCGAATGATAAAAGTTCATACTTGGACATGGCCTATCCATACACTGTACACTTTGCACATCAATACCAAAACATCCGGTTGTCGGCATCCCGGTGTATTTGTCTACACACAGACGTTTTCGCTCGGTTATACCTGGTCCACAGTCTCTGGAACAAGACGACCATTTCGACCATCGTCCCCACTCTGAAATCAAAAGATTCGGTTATGTTATAATTCTAGAATATTTTAATTATTAACATAAATTGTTTGCAACATTCACGAACTTGTTTGTAGAAAAGTGTGTGTCAAGAATGTATGTGTTGTTTAAGTATTGCATAGAGAGTACGTCTCAAAATAGGGATAACATTTACGTAGTAAAGTAATTGAGTGATTGTAATTACAAAATTGTAGTTAAATTGACGGATTCGTTAATGTTAGGCCAATATTTATATCATTTGTATCACTAATGGGTTGCCTGTCTACTCCACACAACATTCTTCCAAAGCAACGTGTTACATTTCTCTCTACCGTATCAGAGTGCGTAAATATACATGTAAATTTATGAGCCGTTCCACAGAAAACCAACATTATGGACTTTGCGTAAATAATCGATCCGGATCAGCCTAGGCATGCCGCGCGTGCTAACCCGGGCATACACTTTTCGCCTCCTGTGTATTTTCTGTTTCATGAATCATCACTCTATACCTCTATCCCCCTGAGACGGAATGTGTCCGCCCGGTTTAGCATGCGCGGAAGGAGCAGGCTGATCTTGGTCGCTACATTACGCTTAATCCATGCTGTTTGTATTCTCTCATATGTATATTACCGAAGTAGAGAGAAACATATAGTATCAATACTATCAAGCAATAAGTATTAAAAACATGAAATAAACTGATTATAAATGTATACACGATACAAAACATATATTTCCTAGACATTCTCGAGATAACACTAGGGTACTAACCTGGTACCGGACATGACGGGAAATTGTTACAACCAATCGTATCCAGAGTAGGACCTTGACAGGGGTTTCCGCCATTTCTCGGTTGCGGACTCTCGCAATAACGCTGCCGTGTTGTTGTACCTTTAACATTGACGCTACCTGTAAAACACCAATATGGTATTCATTGTATCACCAAGGAACTCGTTACGGCGTTGAATGATCTCGTACTGGCTGTGGTAGTCACTGTATTTACCCTGAGCACTTATGATGCCCTATTCTGACTGACCGATTATTGTCAGATCAACAAATTATTGATTCTGCTAAGTGAATCTTATTGTTTCAACGAATATTACTTACGACAATTCCCCTTTGGAATGTGCCTATGTACAACGTTTTCTTTCAAAATTAAATATATTTTAGTTTTTTTTTTTTTCATGAGAACCAACTTCGTTTCGCTGGAATGAAGTAGGTTTTCGTTCATAACGGTAAGGTCAAGTCCAATTGAATACACAACTTGTCGTTTATTGATGTTAATTAACATACATAATTAGACCAGCCAGTGAAGTCCTTTCAGTGACTAATTGTTTATACTTCATATGTTGATTCCATAGATTGTTGTTAAAGTTTAAGTGAGGTTTGGCTATAACCAAGTGGGTTACCCTTTTTAGATAGAGAATGTACAGTGAAATATGTGTATAAAGACCATCCGTGGGAACACAACTCTATGGTCTTTGTCCATAGGTGGCCTTTTATTAAAGGGTAATTTATGCAGAAAATTAGTAATTGGGAAACTTAAAGTGTGGGTGCTATAGACAGGGAATCGCTATTCCAGGGTGGTCTTTAGCACAGGTTTGACCGTATTTACTTATACAACCGGCGTTTACTAGGTATGTGGGTTTACTTAATTAAGCTAATGTTATGAGTGAATCTACCGGTAGAGCAGTCCGCAGTACAAGGTCCATACTCTGTCCAGCTTGACCATCCACCGTGTATTGGACACGCCTTATCTGTGTTACAGACCTGGTTATCCTCCGGCCAACCGCTACAATCCGTACCCTGACCTACTGGAACTGGGGAGTCACAGCGACGTTTACGATACTGTAAACAAATAATGCTTACATATCACTATGGGTGTAATTTGGCATTGCTCAGAGAACACCCTCATGATGGAGTTTGTGACGACTGTTCCTAACATCACTGTTATATGATCAGAGGCGTAGCTTGGCAATAATCAATGTGTAGGTCGTCTCGTGTGAACATTAACATTGTGGACTCTGCGTAAAGTATCGATCCGGATCAGCCTAAGCATGCCACACAGGCGTACCCGGATATACACTTTTCGCCTCCTGTGGATTTTCTGTTTCAGGAATCACTACTCTATATATCCCCCCTAAGACGGAATGTGTCGGCCGGATCAGTCTGCGCGGACAGCGCAGGCTGATCTGGGTCGATACATTACGCAGGAGCATTTTTTTTAAAAAATGTGTAGGCACGTGCCTACAGTGCCTAAAGGGAGCTACGCCCCTGATGACAAAAAAATACAATACATTTCGGTAACTTCTGAAGCGCTTTATTGAGTTATAACCGAGCAGTGCCCAATTCATATGAGACTGCGATTGTGTGAAGCATTTCGGACGGTTTACAACATTCCGTTCACACACTGTGGATACGTGTAAATGTTGTTTTATGCAATTCATATGGGATCCGAGAACAGCCCGAGTGCACTCGGAATCCACTTGAACGGTGATACTTTTAACCTTAGTGACGTCATTTTGACCTTTTGACCCGAATCCTAATAACCCATCTCAAGCCTGGGGTTACTAGCATTTCAAAATGGCGACCAACGATGTTTACTACTCATTCGGAATACCTCGGTGATGAATGCTTTACCAATGGATGATGAAGGATTACGGTATTTTCCGAGTAGTTCCGAATGCTTTACTACTAAGACGAGAAAACACCGTTCAGATGGAAAGCATTAGTGCGCATGTTTTCTGAATTTATATTTAGACATGACGTACAGTTCCCTATGCTAGAGAAGCCCATCCGAACTCGCCCAATGTGTATCACTTTATATGTTCGCCACAGACAAATTTTTAATAAATTAGATCGAACTATTCCCATAAAAATGTAAATTACCCCTTTATTTCAATAAACATATAAGTGTGGCCTGATGCAGCGTATAATGCATTCTCCCCTTGATTCCGCAGACGACTGGTCATTTGAGAGTGCTAGTTTTCTGAAGCTTTAAAGGCTTCATTGTGAGTACCACCCTCGTCAGACGGATTATCTCAATTGTAAATATCATAACCAGAACACATAGTTGTATCATTAACACAATGCATGCATGCAACTTGTTTTATAAAATCAGTCTAAGATTCACAGAATGAATTGATTCCAAGTCGTATACAAGGAGTTAGGTTTAAACACAATTGTGAAGTTTGTCTTCACTAGGTCAAGTGAACACGTGTTTCACATTACACAGTACCAACCACATACATGGAGGGTTTGATTAAGTAAAAAGATATATATATGTTTGGGGGAAATACCTGTTTACTCCCTACTATCTCGAGGGCTTGGCGTGAAACGGTTGTAACTAAAAACCTATTTTGAAAACCCTGTTTTATGGGCAATTTTGACCCCTTTGTAAACAATGCAAATTTAGGTGCCATTGCTCAGAACGAGCAATGGCACCTATTTTTCCATTGTTTACCAAGAAAAATTATTTAAACGCTTATAATGCTTCATGGCAAGGTGATTAACCTTGGTAAAAAATATCAATTTTAGTTACAGTCGTTTCACGCCAAGCCCTCGATCTAGTTCTCTGAATAATATTATAATACAATATACCTGTACCCCGGTCCCACATGACGTAGTACAACTAGTCCATGATTGCCATGACGACCAACCTCCCGGTCGTGTACAAGGTGTCAAAGTGTTACAGTCTTTAGTCTCTTCATCGTGACCTTGACATAGTGACCCGCCGTTCCTTGGTGATGGACTGTTACACCGTCTGTACCTGTGGACAACAATTGTTTATTTCAAGGTCATGTCTTACAATCTTTTACAATATGATTATGCAAATCAATATGGTGGGGTTATCGCGATCGTATTTCCTACTGGACTGTCCGGAAATTATCGCAGAAGTGTAAAATAATGTTGCTGCCATGTAGTGCTATGTGAGAGGCATATCGAAATGTAATATCATGTGCATATATGAATCTTCACATTTTGAAAATTTATCTCAGACAATTTTTAAATTGCTTCTTGTAAAGATGGAATATATGAGAAGTCCTATACTGATCGAAACTTCTCTACCGTTGCTTTCCAAGAGCATCGTTTATCCATGTCAGACAATATAACATCGAATCCATAATTAAAATACCGTCTGATGGCAATGCAATGTTTGAATGATTGGACGGAAATTAATAACCTTTAGCTTCTCAGGTGCCAGTGAAACATGTTACATGGGGTATTAGAGCGCCGTGCTATAAGTAAATTACCGTTAATAAATCAATCACTAGCTTCTCAAGCAAAGTTTACAGAACTATCCATTTCAGCTATATTTTATTAACCATTTTCCACAAATAGGAATACCTTGGGTTTTACAGGCCTGGTATTTGAACTATTCTACGAGTCGTCCATGCGCTTTGATTGATGGTTCGTCTGATTTATAGGTTAATAAAATATAACTTTAACATTATTTGTATACATGTTTACAAGTATAATTCTTATTATGAATAAATGGACGGTGAATGAATTACGTATGCATTAAAGCGATTTAATCAATGGGTTCTTGGTACAATCAAACTGTTTTCGAAACTAATAAGCATAGGGCGCAACATAGGTATGCAACTGCACATCGCTGATTATATATATTGACCAACTGTGCATACATGGACAGTCGCCTTCCTTAGCAATACATTACCTGACCTTTATTAAAACTAACAGAATAATGTTTTTTATATACTGAATAAAGTGCAATTTTCGCGCTGGAAGGGACGAATAAAATACTTCGAGCCATCGATGTGTCCCAGTAGTACCGCTATTTATTATAAATGTATTTGCGTAGTGGTAGCCTCGTAACCCTTTCATACTAAACCCTTTCCTACCTGCAGACGCATTTTGAAACAATAACAGCAGACGACTTTTGAAAACAATATGGCCAAAGGTGAAATTGCTCATGATGAGCAATTTCCCCTTTGGCCACAATGTTTTCAACTTTATTTAACAATTAAGCTATCATTTATGGAAATTTTTCAGGTTTTTGTCACCATGTTTTCAAAGTCGTCTGCTGTAGATTTGTTGTATGTGGGAAAGGGTTAAGTGTGCAAACCAATGATGAATCCATATCAAGGAAACTGTTGCTACGCTTTTTCCAATAGACAGATTCAAAGAAATTTATTCGATTTGAATTATGTATTCGAGTTATCAAATAGTCGAGTTATCGGGAGTCCCCTGTACATCAAACCTACTTTGATGGTGTTCTATTCACTCCGTCGCGTTCAAGTTTATACTTGGGAGAGTCTTTTTTCTACATTAGATGTAAAATGTCTACGTGAATGAAGCAGTCTGCTGTTTTGCAACATGCATAAATCGAAGCTCGTTAAATGCAAATATTAATCAAAACTATGCAAAGCATAATTGCATTACATTATTAGATAATTAAATCTCCAAATTTGATTTTAAGTGCGTCGAAAAACGACAGACAACACAAAACCAAGGCTATTAATTCAACTGTTAAGAGCAATGATTAATTGGGTATGTGAATATGGAGTCGTGGTGCCTCGACTATAAATAAACAGTAGCCAGTGCTCTTCACTCTTGTTTCCTGTTCAGTTCATGTAAATATAATTTAACAAAGTCCGTTGTTAATTGAACTATCCAAATATGAATACACAAGAGAAAGTTGATGCAAGGCATCAATGTCGCCGGAAAAGACTGCATTGATTCATTTTTTAACACACATGTATTCTTGACTTTCATTAGTCTAAACATACACATGTTTTCATAAGGACTAATTCCAGGATTTTTGAAATTCCACATAGATCTACAAATTTCAGGATATCTTTTGGTCAGGATTTTGGATGTTTTGTATTTGTCAATAAAACCACAACAAATTAATACATTTTGGGATTTAAATCTACCTGCAATAAAAAGCTATTAAACCCTTTCCATGTCTGAAGCAACAATGAAAACCTTTAAATGCTTAAAACATTGAGAAAACGGTTAAATTGCTGAAGACATTAACTTCCTCCTTTTTAATAATAATTATAATAAATATTTCACAGATGTTAAAATTTATCCTCATATGTTTAAAAAGTAGACCACACTTGAAACAACATATCAGCTAAATTGTTTATATAAATCGTTGATGCATACAATATATGTTTGGCGCAAGAGAAATGCCAGTTGCGAGTCCCATTACTATTTAATAGATGGCAAGTATGAAATTAATTGGGTGCGAAAGAGCAGTTTTTCTTTATTTCTAAATCTATTGTTTATCAGAGTTTGTTCTTCTCTTAATTTGTTTCAAGCCAAATAAACATTTAATATCACATATATTTAATCATTTAAGTGTGTAATATTAGCTATCTATCTGTAATAAGGTGTTTGAGCATTTTTTCAAAATGTTGACCTTTGTTTCAAGATCGAGTCGAGTGTCAGACATCGAAGAAAGTGAATACAAAATCAGGCAAAGCTTTAGTGCATGTTTTATTCCACTGCATTCGAGAGAAAAAAGCATTTCTATAGTATCTTTCTTTCTCCTACATTCGACCCATGCACTCGATTCGTGACGTTTAAGAAATCAATTTGTCGTGCGACATTTTTTGTCTGCATAAGTCACTTTTCTAAGTTTACATTTTACTTCCGGTTACTTCGCTTTGTTTACATTTTGGCAATATGAAACTAGGTCACAAACTGAGGAAAAAGCGTTTCGACGTTCACGACCGATAAACAGGCTTATATTTGAGACATATTTTCACAAAAAAAAATCTTATTTGTTTCTGTTACCAGTTTATGTTGATACTTATCTATTAAAAGGAGAATTCGACGTGACTTACAAAAAGCAAGCAGGTGCGCGTATGTAAAACATTTGACTGTGCGACGTAAAGGTTTGTAGTTATCGCCTTTTGATTACATAGTTTATGAAAATAAAGTATCCCAGTCTAGCTAATAGGGACTGTTTTGTCTTCGTAAATAAAACAAAAAAACAGAAATGCAAGTCAAAATAAAGAAACTGAAAATACCTAAAACATCGGAATATTTATTTCATTTTAGATGTGTCATAACTTAGTGTTTTTAAACAAACACAATTGTAATATGTTCAAGACATCTAAATGTGTTTCTTTCCAATAATAATCCCCCCTCCCATGTGATTTCCGAAAACCTATTAAAAATAGAAGTCGCGGGCTTCTGCCCGGCGACTAATGAAGATACAAATTTGATGACAAAAATATTATATGAGCCGTTCCACGAAACAAAACAACATTATGGAATCTGCGTAATGTATCGACCCAGATCGGCCTGCGCAGGCTAATCTGTGCAGACACATTCCGTCTCAGGGGGAAGGATGTATAGAGTTATGATTCCTGAAAAAGAAAATCCAAAGAAGGCGAAAAGTCTGCGCGGCATGCTAAGACTGATCCGTGTCGATACTTTACGCAGAACAATGTTGGTTTTCTCGTGAAACGGCTTATCTAGTGTTCACTGGCATGTTAGTCACGTGACTGCGAGAGTTTAATTTTCACGGAGAATACGAGCTCCATGTGCGTATGTGTACAGTGTGTGTTTACACTTCATTCATACAAACATACAATATAAAATGCTTGTATGTATGTATAAAATGGAGTATCGGACCGATTGCATGCGTGTTTTCATATACGGTATGTCAGATATTGAATAACAGGAAGGCTGCATTTAAGAGTACATTTACCTACCTATAAACGAATCCTTTTCCGCATGTAACCGAGCAAACAGACCACGCCTTCCAGCTCGACCAATCACCATTCACAGGGCATCCTTTAGTGGATTTACATGTACGTTTTTCAGTATTTAACCCAACACAGAATATCTCATATTTTGAAGGTTTGACCTGTGCACATAGTCGCGATCTGAGGATTAAAGTACATACAGTAACTAGACATAGTAAAAGAGAAGACGATTTCGTCACATAATTTTCGTTGTGTGCCGGATTATTACGGAATACAATTAGGGCCATCACAGGCCATCGCCTGTTAATGTGTTGATCTGAAATGCGAAACTCGACAGTACGATACTACGATATTACGACGGTGAAAACGCGACAGTACAATGATGATAACGCGACAGTACGATAACGAAAACGCGATAATACTACAGTACAATGATGGTAGTGCGATGTACTATCGTGTTTTCACCATCGTACTGTCGCGTTTTCACCATCGTAATATCGTAGTATCGTTATTTCCGTTATCATCATCGTACAGTCGCGTTATCATCATCGTACTGTCGTGTTATGATCATCGTACTGTCGCACTATCATCATCGTACTGTCGCGTTTTCATCATCGTACTGTCGCGTTATCACCATCGTAATGTCGCGTTATCATCATCGTACTGTCGTGTTATCATCATCGTACTGTCGCGTTATCACCATCGAACCGTCGCGTTATCACCATCGTACCGTCGCTTTATCACCATCTCAGATCAACACATTCACAGGCGATGGCCCTAATAGTATTCCGTAGATTATATATGAAAGCTGTTGTAATGCGGAGAAACACTTTCTTTGTAAGATCGATGCTATACACTAATACTTGGCGAGATAAATATTAACTATTTTGCTGCCAAAGGAAATTAAAGGCTTTTGCAAACAATGCAAGAGCTGTCTTTCCTGAAATCTGCATTGTGTGCCACTTATGCATTACATTTTATCAAAATTTTCTGTTGGACGAAAACTAGTGTAATGGAAGGGTCAACTTTGTTCAATTCGGCAGTGAAAAGGTTAATAACAATCTTTCATATTGAGTGTACCCGGTGTAGTGGTATCTGTCACAGGGACTTGCTGCTCTAAAAATAGATATTACCCTATATATGCATAGATATGCATATATAGTGTAATATCTATTTTTAGAGGAGCAAGTCCCTGTGGTATCTGTGACATATCTCAATATGAATGATACACGTCTTTATATTAAAGTTATAATTCATATAACGAGTATCCCGTAGATAAATGTGCCATGTTAATGAACGGTATACATGTGTTTCTGTAGCGACGTTGGTCATCAACCAAAATGTAGTCATCTTTATAAGAGTGTTCTCATACTAGCAATATGAATAGCTTCTGTATGAAAGTGCTGGATAAGAGTCTTCATCATTAACGAACGGATGAGTCGACATTATGTATTACATTCCTTCAATACCTTCTGTTATTAAAGTTCCTTCACAGGTGATAGCAAAATGCAACGAAGACAGTACAAGGTAAAAGGGACATGGCATTAAATTTACGACAATTTAATCCAGAATACTTACCGTTTTTGTACACCGGAACCGCAATCGGTACTGCAATGGCTCCAACCCGACCATGGTACCCATTTTCCTTCAACTTTGCAAGCAATTCCCGTATCACATGTTCGCTCTTCCTCTGGTAAGCCTGGACACAGTCGTCCATTGAATTTCGGTCGAGGATTAGTACATGTTCTCAATCGTACCTGTCGACCTGATCCACATGTCGCGTCACATCCGCTCCAGGAACTCCAGTTGGCCCAGTTACCATCTATAGAACAAGGTTTACCACTGTCACAAAATCGACTTTTCTTGCCAGTGCCAACACAAGCTGACCCTCCATACATTGGCTCTGGGTTTGTACAGTAACGAACTTTGCTTTGAGTTCCAACACCACATGCCGCATCACACTTAGTCCAGGCTAACCATTCAGCCCAGTTGCCATCTATGGGACATGGTATGCCCGTGTCACACTCTAGGTTCTCCTCTGCTAGTCCGGCGCATGTCCGTCCGCCATATGTTGGTACAGGGGTGTTACACATTCTGGTCCTTCTCTGTCGTCCAATACCACAGCTACCTGCACAATTATTCCAAATCGACCAATGTGACCATTGGCCATCGATCGGACATGGCACACCAGTATCACAATCGCGTCTGTCATCTAATTCTCCATGGCATTTTCTGCCACCGTGGATTGGTGAAGGATTATTGCATTGTCTTTCTCTTACTTGTTGACCGATACCACAGGCGCCCGTGCATTTACTCCAATCAAACCAAGGAGACCAATACCCGTCTACTGGACAAGGATTTTTTGTATTGCACTCCGCTGTTTCGTAGTCAGACCCTACACACATTTTACCACCATTTAATGGTAATGGATTGACACATTCACGCAAACGAATTTGTATCCCAAATCCACACGTACCCTGACAAAGGGACCACTCATTCCAGGGCGACCAACCACCGTCTCGGTGGCAAGGTGCTTTTTGACAGCCAACTGTGTCCTGGGATGGGCCAATACAGTCAAGTCCACCGTAAATGGGAGCAGGACCAGTACATGAACGAACTCGCTGTTGACTGCCAACACCACAGGAAGCAGAACACAGTCCGTGGTACGCCCACGGGGACCAGTTACCATGAACAGGACAATGGTCAAAACAGTCTCGTAAATCTTTACCCATTCCCACACATGGCATACCACCGAAGGCCGGTATAGGATCAGCACATTCTCTAACTCTTAGCTGTGTTCCTTGGCCACATGTCTTACTGCACGAGCCCCAAGGACTCCAAATAGTCCACTGTCCATGCACAGGGCACATCATTCCAGTATCACATTTCGTTATCTCATTGGCTGGTCCACTACATAACAAACCACCGAATACCGGCTCAGGGTTTGTACATGTACGCATTCGTTCTTGAATACCCATGCCACAAGACAGTGAGCATGAGCTCCAATGAGTCCAACTACTCCAGGAACCGTCAGTTGGACAAGGTATGCCGCTATCACAAATGTTTTCGTCTCTATTGGCACCAACACACTGTATTCCTCCATACTGGGCTAACGGACTGTTACAAACTCTTACTCTCACGTGAATACCCTTACCACAAGTTGCGTCACACGGTTGCCATTTAGTCCAAACACCCCAATTACCATTGACCGGGCATTGATTTATTTGACAATCACTTGTGTCAAATACAGGTCCAATACAGTCAAGACCACCATAGACCGGAGCAGGATCCGTACATGAACGAACTCTCTGTTGATTTCCAACACCACAGGAAGCAGAACACGGACCGTGGTACGCCCACGGGGACCAGTTACCATGAACAGGACAATGGTCAAAACAGTCTCGTAAATCTTTACCCATTCCCATACATGGCATACCACCGAAGGCCGGTATAGGATCAGTACATTCTCGAACTCTTAGCTGTGTACCTGCACCACATGTCCTACTGCAAGAACCCCAAGGACTCCAAATAGTCCAATGTCCATTCACAGGACACATCATGCCTGTATCACATTGCGTTATTTCATTTGCTTGTCCATTACATACCAAACCACCAAATGCTGGCTCAGGGTTTGTACATGTGCGCATTCGTTCTTGAATACCCATGCCACAAGACAGTGAGCATGAGCTCCAATGAGTCCAAGTACTCCAGGAACCGTCAGTTGGACAAGGTATGCCGCTATCACAAATGATTTCGTCTCTGTTTGCACCAACACACTGCATTCCTCCATACTGGGCGGGAGGGTTGTCACAAACTCTTACCCTGATTTGTTTACCATTACCACAATTAGCTTCACACGGTTGCCATTTGGTCCAAACACCCCAATTACCATTGACTGGGCATGAATTTATTTGACAGTCAATTGTGTCAAAGACAGATCCAATACAGTCGAGACCACCATAGACCGGAGCAGGATCCGAACATGAACGAACTCTCTGTTGACTTCCAATACCACAGGAAGTAGAACACAGTCCGTGGTACGCCCACGGGGACCAGTTACCATGAACAGGACAATGGTCAAAACAATCTTGTAAATCTTTACCCATTCCAACACATGGCATACCACCGAAGGCCGGTATAGGATCAGCACATTCTCTAACTCTTAGCTGTGTACCTGCACCACATGTCCTACTGCAAGAACCCCAAGGACTCCAAATAGTCCACTGTCCATGCACAGGGCACACCATTCCAGTATCACAATTCGTTAGCTCATTGCCTGGTCCACTACATAACAAACCACCGAATGCAGGCGCAGGGTTTGTACATGTGCGCATTCGTTCTTGAATACCCATACCACAAGATGGTGAGCATGAGCTCCAAAGGGTCCAAGTACTCCAGGAACCGTCAATTGGACAAGGTATGCCGCTATCACAAATGTTGTCGTCTCTGTTGGCACCAACACACTGCATTCCCCCAAACTGGGCGGGAGGATTGTCACAAACTCTTACCCTGATTTGTTTACCCTTACCACAATTAGCTTCACACGGTTGCCATTGGGTCCAAACACCCCAATAACCATTGACTGGGCATGGATTCATTTGGCAGTCAATCGTGTCAAAGACAGGTCCAATACAGTCAAGACCACCATAGACCGGAGCAGGATCCGTACATGAACGACTTCTCGGTTGTGTTCCTGTACCACAGGAAGCAGAACATGGTCCGTGGTCCACCCACGGAGACCAGCTACCATGAGCTGGACAATGGTCAAAACAATCGCGTAAGTCCTTACCCATTCCCACACATGGCATACCACCGAAGGCTGGTATAGGATCAGTACATTCTCTAACTTTTAGCTGTGTTCCTTGGCCACATGTCTTACTGCACGAGCCCCAAGGACTCCAAATAGTCCACTGTCCATGCACAGGGCACACCATTCCAGTATCACAATTCATTAACTCATTGCCTGGTCCACTACATAACAAACCACCAAATGCAGGCTCAGGGTTTGTACATGTGCGCATTCGTTCTTGAATACCCATACCACAAGATGGTGAGCATGAGCTCCAAAGGGTCCAAGTACTCCAGGAACCGTCAATTGGACAAGGTATGCCGCTATCACAAATGTTGTCGTCTCTGTTGGCACCAACACACTGCATTCCCCCAAACTGGGCGGGAGGATTGTCACAAACTCTTACCCTGATTTGTTTACCCTTACCACAATTAGCTTCACACGGTTGCCATTGGGTCCAAACACCCCAATAACCATTGACTGGGCATGGATTCATTTGGCAGTCAATCGTGTCAAAGACAGGTCCAATACAGTCAAGACCACCATAGACCGGAGCAGGATCCGTACATGAACGACTTCTCGGTTGTGTTCCTGTACCACAGGAAGCAGAACATGGTCCGTGGTCCACCCACGGAGACCAGCTACCATGAGCTGGACAATGGTCAAAACAATCGCGTAAGTCCTTACCCATTCCCACACATGGCATACCACCGAAGGCTGGTATAGGATCAGTACATTCTCTAACTCTTAGCTGTGTTCCTTGGCCACATGTCTTACTGCACGAGCCCCAAGGACTCCAAATAGTCCACTGTCCATGCACAGGGCACACCATTCCAGTATCACAATTCATTAACTCATTGCCTGGTCCACTACATAACAAACCACCAAATGCAGGCTCAGGGTTTGTACATGTGCGCATTCGTTCTTGAATACCCATGCCACAAGACAGTGAGCATGAGCTCCAATGAGTCCAACTACTCCAGGAACCGTCAGTTGGACAAGGTATGCCGCTATCACAAATGCTTTCATCTCTGTTAGCACCAACACACTGCATTCCTCCATACTGGGCTGAAGGACTGTCACAAACTCTTACTCTTACTTGTATACCCTTACCACAAGTTGCGTTACACGGTTGCCATTTAGTCCAAACACCCCAGTTACCATTAACTGGGCATTTATGTCCAGTACTACATAATTGTTCCTGAAGGGGTACACCTGCACAGGGTTTGCCGCTGTACATAGGTTTAGGATTAGCGCATACTCTCTCTCTTCTCTGAATTCCAACGTCGCAAGTCACTGAACAAGAAGACCATGGAATCCAAACGTCCCAGTTACCATGGACAGGACAATGTGTTCCTGTGTCACATGACTCAATGTTGATATTTTCACCTTGACATGTCATACCCCCATATAGTGGCACTGGTCGGTCACAAGCCCGTATCCGTTCACGATTACCTGAACCACATGATCCTACACATTGTGTAAATAGTGACCAAGGTCCCCATTGGCCATCAGTGGGACATGGGGTGTTCGATATACATATTCTCTCTTCTGTTAAATGACCGATACAATGTTGACCACCATATAATGGCTTAGGGAAATTACACATTCTTGATCGCGATTGCATTCCCTCACCGCAGTCAGCTGAACACACATTCCATTCAGACCAGAAGGAGAATCCACCGTCAATTGGACATGGTATATTGTTGTTACATTCGGTTCCTTCAACACCTTCACCGATGCAGAATTTGCCTTTATACTGTGGTACGGGTGTATTACAGTCACGGTGCCTCTGCATCATTCCAACACCACACTTTGTGGAGCAAGTTGTGAAACCACCCCATTGTCCCCAGCCTCCATCTATCGGGCAAGCTATTCCGGTTTCACAATTTATAATATCATGGTTGTCCCCTTTGCAAGGTCTCCCCCCAAAAAGTGGTGGTGGGTTCGAACAGTCACGGGTCCTTCGAGTTGTTCCAATACCACACATTGACCCACATACTGACCAATCTGACCATGGACTCCAACCACCATCCAAAGGGCATTTTACGTCAGAGTTACATGGAAGTTCTTCGAATATTAGACCGTCACAGGTTAATCCATTATATTGAGGAGGTGGATTGGTACATTCCCTTACACGACGTTTAACTCCATTTCCACAACTGGCACTGCACTGACCAAACGGGTTCCAATTAGTCCATCCACCGTGTATTGGACATGGAAGACCATGACATTCTCTCTGTACGATTGGCGTACCAAAACAGTTTGCACCATTGAATAAAGGAGCAGGGTTATTGCATGAACGTTTCCTGACCTGAACTCCGATACCACACGTTTGCGAACAGGCACTAAAATGGGACCAGTGCGACCAGTATCCGTCCACTGGACAGTTCATGGGTGCCTGACACGCGGCCTCTTGGACGGATAGTCCTGAGCACATGTTTCCACCAAACAGTGGGACCGGACTATTACAAAGTCTTGTTTTCCGTTGTATACCTTGTCCACAGGAAGCACCACACGGACCAAACTCTGACCAACCACTCCATTGCCCATGTACAGGACAGGGTAATGGACTTCGACACGGAATCCTTTCTTTTGGTTCACCTACGCATGGTTTACCGTTAAACGATGGATATGGATAACTGCATTCGCGAGTTCGTTCTTGAACACCTGAGCCACAGCTTACTGGACAGGGAGAAAACTCAGTCCATGGAGACCACCCACCATTAACGGGACATTCAATCTGGGTATCACATGATATTGTTGCCTGAAACTGACCAATACACACTTTACCATTATGCATAGGTTTTGGATTTTCACAAAGTCTCGTTCGAGTTATTATCCCCTGACCGCAACTTACAGAGCAATGCGAAAATGGTGTCCAATTAGACCATCCGCCATGTACCGGACAAGGTCTCTCTGCTGAACACAATAGTTCTTCTTTCTCGAAACCTTCACAAGCCGATCCCCCATACAGCGGTGCCGGAGAATCACATTGTCTTTCTCGTCTTTTATTACCAGATCCACAAACGGCCGAACATGTAGTCCATGCACTCCAAGCAGACCACATGCCATCTTTTGGACAGTGTGCGCCAGTGTCACATTTCCTTTCTTCGAATAAGTCACCAACACAATCTAATCCAAGATTCATTGGAACGGGACTATTACAGACACGTGTTCTGCGTCCGATTCCCATTCCACATGTTCCAGCACATGGTTGCCAGTCCATCCATAGTGACCACCCACCATTTACAGGACAGACTGTGTCACTTTTGCATTTGATGAATTCCACATTCGGACCTAAACAATTACGACCGCCATACATCGGTGACGGAGAGTTACAGTACCTGTTTCGTTGTGTTGAACCAGCACCGCATGTTGCAGAACATTGGGTTGGATTGGACCACTTCGACCAGCCGCCATGCACAGGACATGGTATACCAGTATCACATGACTCATCTTGTATAGGGTCTCCAACACATGAATAGTCCACACGGGGTATGAGTAAAGGATTAGTACAGAGTCGATATCGTTGCCGTGTACCGACGCCACACACTACAGAACAAGAGCGCCATTGCATCCATTGTGACCAAAGTCCAGTATTTGGACAGTTAGTACGACTTTCACAAGCCCGCTGTTCTCTATCCATTCCAACACAATACGAGCCTCCGTCCGGAACTGGATTGTTACACTGTCTGTGGCGAGTCATGAATCCCGTTTCACATCCGACTGAACAGGGAGAAAATTCAGACCAAGGACTCCATTCACCGTCAACTGGACATGCCAAACTTGAACTACAAGTTATTGTGTTCCTGGGTGAACCGAAACAATACAGACCGCCATTTATTGGGGATGGATTATTACAGTACCTGATACGCTGCTTATATCCAATACCGCAATTAACTGAGCAGCGCGAATTATCTTGCCAAGGTGACCAATGTCCGTTCAGTGGACAGGTGATACTGGTGTCACATATATGTTCTTCGACTGAAGGTCCCGCACAATTAGACCCACGATGCAACGGCATTGGTGCATTACACACGCGTCGTCTATAGCTTACACCTCTTCCGCAGCCAACTGAACATGGACTAAACATGCTCCATCCACTCCAACCACCAGGGATCGGACACACTACATTCGTGTCGCAAGGCCTTCTCATCTCGAAACGCCCGATGCAAGTTTGGCCACCATATTGTGGAATGGGGCTGTAACAGTGTCGTATGAATCGTTGAAACCCTCTTCCACACGGTACATTACATCTACCCCACTTTTTCCAGGGTCCGAAACCACCTTCGATTGGGCATGGGACAGGTGCAAGACATTCGTTCTCCTCAATAGACGTACCTATAAGTATTCAAAAGCAATATTATATACTTTGTTTTAATACACGTAACTGTTACTACAAAATTGAAGAATTGAAAGTTATGAATGGATAAATAATGTTATACGAATGGGGTATTGAATAAGTATTAAGCAAGGTCGTCGAATTGACTTAAATGTAATTCTTGGAACAAATTGTTGACTTAAAATAATTTACATAATCAACATTTCCAACATGTTTATGTCCTGATTCTACAGTGTCTGAATTGTCTTAAATTCAAATCCTTGTGGTTTCATAGATGAACTTTGTCCAACGAAAACCGACTTTGAGAGGTACTGATATAGGGTAATCACGATCAAAATGCATACATGAATTAAAGTGGTTTAGCCATGAGCGTTCTTCACACACTTCAATGGTGTGTTTTTGTTGTTTTTTTCAGAATGTACGCAGACTCATCTAAATCTTCTTTTCACTGGTCACTATGTCTCAATTTATTTATTTATTTATTGGGGTTTTACGCCGCTTTCAACATTATTTCAGTTATATCACGGCGACAGTTCACTTATTCATGATCCTTGGGTAAACAAACCAGTACTAGGCTAGAAAATGTGCCTTGCCCAAGGGCACTCAACCATGACCGAGGTGCCGCGACTGGGGATCGAACCCGGGACACCCGGTTCCGAAATACCCGACGCTAACCACTCGACCACAGCGGATTCCTCACTATGTCTCAAACATCGAAGATTGTTTGAAGCGGCTCGAATAATGTATATCATGGAATGGACATGATTTTGAGTTACTTAAGCCAATCTTGGTTTTAACTGACATGAATTAAAACGTTCCGATAACGACGTTCTATTCCGATTGATACATGACCCGGAAATGCGAGTTAAAACAACAACAACAACAATAATTATAATAAAGGGAAATAAAAAAACGCGGAAGCAAGTGAATATTGATTGTCTATGAATTTATCCGGTTGACCGTTTAACCGGTTAGAAGAATATACGATTAACCGGTTATTAATATATGTAAACGTTATATTAACCTAGTTTTAATTCATTGGATTTGGACTCATTTTGGCAATAAAAGGGTCGTGTAGTATGCTTTACCTCGACAGAGAGCTCCATCGTGTCTTGGCAAAGGACGGTCACACATTCTGCTGCGTATCCGGGTACCCGTACCACATGCTGTTGAACAAAGACCCCATCCTGACCACGGGGACCAGCCGCCTGGAACTACAGAAGAGTAAATAACATGTTTTATATCTGCCAAAATATTTACAACCGTATACATATATATGAGCCGTTCCACGAAAAATCAACATTACTATCTCTGCGTAATGTATCTATCCAGATCAGCCTGCGCAGTCCGCGCAGGGTAATCCGGGCCGACACATTCCGTCTCAGGGGGGAAGAGGTATAGAGTAATGATTCCGGAAACAGAAAATTCACAGGAGGCGAAAAATGACTGTCCGTGTTAGCCTTCGCGACATTCTTAGGCTGATCCGGGTCGATACATTACGCAGATTCCACAATGTGTGTTTTCTCGTGGAACGGCTCATATACTCACACGACAAAGAAAATGTGCACTTGGTTAGAGGGATTTTTTGTATACTTATAGAAGTCAAATATAGGCAAATTTGGTATCAAAATAATTGAAATTTGATAATTATCAGAACATTGTTTTACGTGTGAATAACGTAGGGGTGAAAAGTAAAATTTGCATATTTGTAATGTTTTTTGTAACTGCTTTTTTGTCTTCGGATATTTGTCAAGTTACGTGCAATTTATCAGTATCTGTTGTGGCCTCCTCCTGTGGGTAAATGGGTGCAATGTGTGAAGGGTTATCTTCTTCACTCATGATGATAAATCCGTATATCTAAACTTATAATACGTAGATAATAAAACCAATACACTCCAATTCTCATAATGATTTTATGTCTATCCTGGGTGTATTGCCTGTTTGATGTTGGTTAATTTTGATGTTTATTCGGCGATTTGTCATTGTCTGGGCTGTTTTGTGGTTTTTGTTTTTAAGTTTCTCGCATTTTAGTTGGTTAAATGATTACACTTAATTAATATGTTTGATTCAAACCCTTCACAACTTTTAATTAAAAGCATTAATCATCTGCCTGATGTTTAACTCTTTAGAATAAATCAGCCCTGTCTGCAAAGCCACTTAATACGAAGTCTGTTAACGTTGGACACGATTCACTCATATTTCCCAGCTGACGAATAGTTCATCTTAGATAGTATCTACTCGAGCGATAAACAATTTTCAGTTAGAGTTCTAGTTAAGAGGTGCATTTCATGTTTTTAAAACCTTACTTGACAACCAATACCCATGCCTTGCTGAGACGATTCTTTTGAGTACCCACACCATAGGGTTTAAATGAGCAATTAGAGAGATATCGAGGAGCAAAACCTGTTTACTCCCAATTATCTAAACCTCTTTCTTCGTCGACAAGAACGAAGCAAATGGTGAATCAAGGTAAATAATGCATTTCCTTATATAGAAACGCTACAGGTTTAATATATGAAATAAGCTATATGAAATAATTAATCATGTGTAAAGGTGAACATTCAACCTAGTGTTGTCTCGGTAAATTACGTCAAGACAAAACCAAACTCCGGTAGAAAGTGAACAACGAAAACCGAAACCCAAGAGCCTTTGATTATTCATTTAGTTTTCTTGTGAAACGTTTGAATAAAGGATTTGATTGTATGATGATTAACGCCGTTTTCAACCGCATTTCAGTCACATCACGCCGTATAATCCCTGCAGCCCTAGGCGCCCAGGGGGGAAAACAGTACTAACATTTTTAAATAATTTGGTATGACCCGACCGGGGATCGAACTCTGCTCTCCCGCTCCGGATGCGGAGGCTCTTTCGACTTTGACAAAAAACGGTCATAGCGTAAGTATACAAAGTATGAGTGCTTCTATGTAATGTATCCTCGTTTGATTATCGTTTTAAATATTGGAACTACTAACTAACAGCTATATTCCGTGGTTAACCCTTTCCCTCATTCGACAATTCTGCAGCAGACGACTTTGAACGTATTTTGTCAAAACATAGAAATCTCTATAATTGAATGGATAACCTATGACATAAAGTGGAAAACATTGTGTCAAAAGGAGAAATTGCACATTTTGTGCAATTTCTTCTTTTGTCACTTTGTTTTCAAATAGCCGTCTGCTGCAGAGGCGTCAGAAAGCGTCTATATGAGGGAAAGGGTTAAAGAAACCATTATCATGAGGAATTCGTCCTTATTTCTTTATAGGAATTTACACGAGCTTCTCCGTGGGATCGTCGACCTTCAAATGGTTAATTATATGAGAAATGAGACCAGTTTGCATTACTTTACAGCGATCATGTGCCATACTTATTTATAAACAGTAGACCCTCAAAAACTTTAAACTGCAAGGGGGACCCATAAATAGTGCAACTAACAACTAACATCGTGATGCCGTTGTAAAAGACAAAATTATCAGATTTCGAAACAGGAATTCGAATCCGCGACCTTTTTCAACATTATCATTTCTCTTCTTGTTCAGTTTAACCCTTTCCCTCATACGACAATCATACAGCAGACGACTTTTAACATATTTTGTAAAAAAGTAGAAAATCTCTATAATTTAATGGATAACCTATGACTAACAGTGGAAAACATTGTGGCAAAAGGAGAAATTGCTCGTTTTGAGCAATTTCTTCTTTTGTCACTATGTTTTCAAAAATCCTTCTGCTGCAGAGGCGTGAGAAAGCGCATATATGAGGAAAAGGGTTAAAGAAATTGTGTCAACTACCGTGTCCTTCGAGTCTCGATGTTTAAATAACTCAATCTGTTTGACTGACGGCTAACTCATTATCTACCAGGTAATGATACAAACGAGCGAATGACATTTATGACTTGGTTAACAATAGTTTATAACTTGTATATAATTGATGAAGTATATCACTCATTCTTCGTCTTTACTTATTTTGTGAATATTTATAGTACACATGCTATACTATTAGATACAAATCCTTATTAAGCACCAAACAACGTTTCAAACTTAAACCTTTCCCGCATACAACAAAACTGCAGCAGCCGGCGTTGAAAACACTTTGGTCAATTTACGGAAATTCTATATACAAAAGTATACTATTAGAATAGAGTTGAAAGCATTCTTTCAAAAAGAGAAACTGCTCGTTTCGGGAAATTTCTCCTTTTAATATGATATTTTCAAATGCAATCTGCTGCAGAGGCTTCAGAAAGCGTCTGTTTTTGAACAAGGGTAAATACATGAGTATAGATAGCTAAACGCTGCTCTCCAAAAAAACAATCATAACGTATTTGATATAATTAGAGATCCAAATCAAGCTACAAAGCCGCGTGTTTTTGTTACCTAACCCTGCTATGTTTGCCGCCAAATCACATAAGCTATTAAATCTTCTCTAGTGCAGATGTAGTTGACGCAACCTTAAGTAGACGACAATGTTTCCAACTTTATTAAATACGTATACTTTCAATTACAGATAATCTCAATTGTTTTGGTCTATATGTTCTGAAAGTCGTCTGCTGCATACTTGTTGCATGTGGGGAAGGGTTTAGATACTGCCATCAAATATTTTCAAACGTGTTTAGTTTACACCGACACAAAGGCAGGTCATAATATGCATATGTCATCAGCACGATCGTTTACCTATAGCAGGTCTTACATGTGTTTATCATATGCACCGAGTTCTGCGATTTCGGGTCTTATTGTATTCCCAGTTTGGCATCCATTAAACTAACATCGTCGTACGGCTTCTTTCACCACAATGTATTCGGCTGTCTTTAATAATTACATTTTCTTTTCTGGAGATTTGCGTCTGTTGCACATATGTTGTATGCGGGATATGGTTAACCCTTTCCCTCATATAGACGCTTTCTGACGCCTCTGCAGCAGACGGCTATTTGAAAACATAGTGACAAAAGAAGAAATTGCACAAAACGTGCAATTTCATCTTTTGTCACAATGTTTTCCACCTTTAGTCATAGGTTATCCATTCAATTATAGAGATTTTCTATGTTTTGACAAAACATGTTCAAAGTCGTCTGCTGCAGAATTGTCGTATGAGGGAAAGGGTTAAAGCGACATCTACACGGAAACGCCACAAGACAGGCCCTTAGTCATTAGAAGCCGCTTTTTTATAATAAGCATGTACGCCCTTGCAACTATTTCATAATGTATACAGTGTATACCTGTGCATTATAAATTCTTATTGAAATACGTCGATTAAATGACAAGAAAACCGTATCGTCATTAATTATAAAAAATTATAGATATACTTCGTCGTCACTTTCATTATCCTTACTCTTCAGTCAGCAAATATTCATTTAATGTGCGTTTGAATACCAAAATACCTGACTATTTGTAAATACGCAATTTGTGTTATTCAGACCAATCTTGCAAATAAAACCCACGCTAAAAAAAAAACACACATCCTCACACCTCCCTCCGATATCCCCTCATAAGGAGGATGAGGAAATGAATGTTATCTCTACAAAGTTCGATTTTTGTCGGACTTCTTCTTTCAATACATGTATATATATATACGAGGATTAATGATGCTGAAGATGAAAGTTAAATAGCGGTTATTTATAGAAACACTTTAAAATACTACAATGCTATACAATACTTTATTTCGATACCGAGTATGTATAGATTAATGACAAGTCCAGAGGAATGACAGTGTCTATAACTTTTCATATTTCGTATAAACCAATGACATCTTTCAGACAACACCTAGGATGTTGATGATATTTAAATCATGACAGTGTATTTAACTTTTTGCATGATAAATACATCATTGGATGCCATAACAGCAGACGGTTTTTGAAAAATATTGTGAAATAAGAAGATTTGCACAAAACAATAAATATCGCTTTTATGTGTCAAATTCTACTAATTTCCTTGGTGTATACTACGTTTTAAGAATCGTCAGATTTGAAAACCTCTTATGACGAAACAATAGGAGAGTAATTATGGTCTAGGTTTGGAAATATTTAGAAAAATGGAGAAATTTCTCCCATGATTATTTTCTCCTTTCCTAAGATACTTTCAAATGGCATCTGCTGCAGAGTCGTCAAAAAGACGTGTTCAATTTGTAATGGTTGAACAGTTTACAAGTATCGGCCATTAGGCTCCATGATTAATCATAGAGAGGCTTCTCTCTCTTTGCACACACATACCCATTTGCAGGTATTAAGATATGCTACATATTACCCGTTACATAGGCAATTTGTACATTTGTCCTGTGCAATAGTTGTGATACTAATAACGATTTGGATGAATTGCTTAACAGTTACTGAATCTTTTTACTCGATGTTTTCTTTTCTGTGTAATGTTTGCTTAGTGAAGACCAGTCGTCTCAGTTCTGGAAAAATGCCTGCCCAGGCATTAACATTGAAATGGTTTTGTGAAATAGTTTACACAAGTGTAACAGAAAGCATTATACGACACAAATCGCAAGATGAATTAGTTTAACAAATCCATCAGTCAGCATTAAGCAATGTTTACAGTGTATATTTAATTAAGGTTGATGCAACTTATTTTATGTAGACATATAGCGTTATAAAACAAATTGAATTAAATGCGTCCTTCGTTAGCACCTGACTAGAGACGAGACACTGTTGTATGAATAAAGAATTATGTTTGAACATTCCTAACGTCTGCATCTTGGACTACACACGGATAACGATAGTCTAAAACTTCACAGTAGCATACTCATGTAGGACAGTAGCCAGTTGACTGATAAGATGGTAGTATGGTGTACTGGTAGCAGAAAACCATGAATCACATGTTAGCCGTGATTTAACTGCATTAATAATGAAAAGGGCGTTAAGCTTCAATATATTAATTGCGTTGTTTGATATGTATGAACGTTGTATAAAAATCATTTGCAGATGTGTTGTATGTGAGAAAGGGAGGTGTTAATTCAAACGGCGCACTCCAGTCAAAGAGTGTGTAAATATTCACCTCGACACTATCGCAGTGTTAACGTGAGACCCGCTTTATTAGAGGAGAGTAGTTATGATTCACCTAGTGATATGTTTGTTTTTGTTTATTTATAACCTTTCGTATGTCATTGCATTTCCTTATCGCATCACCTTGCGCATGTTTTTAACCATTCCCATATACAGACGCTTTCTGATGCGTTTGCAGTAGACGATAACTGAACGTATTGTGACAAAAGGAAAAATTGCTCAAAACGAGCAATTTCTCCTTTTGTCGCCTTCAACTCTATTCAATGGTTATACCCTCATTTTTATAGATTTCTTTACATTATTGCCTAAATGTTCTCAAAGACGTCTGCTTCAAGTTTCTTGTATGTGGGAAATGATTAACCCTTTCAGCGCCGAATTGTTTAAAGTAGACTCTTCCATGTTTAAACTCGGACGACTCTATGTTCATGTTATAGGATTTTTTGAACTCACAGCCAAACAATGCAGATTTCAGGTGAGACAGCTCGTCACGAGCTGACTCACCTGAATCTGTATTGTTTGCAGAAAGCTCAATATTGCCTTTGGCGCTGAAAGAGTTAAGTAAAAAATGTTAAAAGTCAGTTTCCCTTTGTGTCCATTAATGTCATACTTATATGTGTGCAACGTTATTTTGTTAGATGCCTTCGAGTTGTTGTCTCGATTTCTGAACGACGATTTAGTATTAATGAAGACTTCAAACTGTTTAGTTTTATAAATAACTCGAGAAGTTTGCTTGTTTTGTAAATATCTTTGGGTTTTTATGTTCTGTCAAATGGTTAATCCTTTTATGTGTTAAAATATATCTTGGTCTCTTGGTTTTGCTTTCATTAAACAATAGTCTATACCCTTGTAGGGCTACCAATATTTGAACGACGAAAGACGACAAGGATGCGAACAATAAAGATTCTGTCTGACCTGGTGTATATTTACAGAGCCTTCTTTAAGGTTAGCTCACATGCATTAACATTTCATAAAAAAAAGGAATTTTGGACTTACTAGTTTCACCTCAAACGAAGGTAAACTAAGACTCCTTTTCGCGTGACGTTGCTTATTAGCTTTGTGCAAGTCATTTAAATCTTACAGAATTTGAAATTTGCATCCTTCGCTTTTTTATATGCCATTTGATTTCTACATCAGTTGTTTTTTGCAAAATTGCTTTTTGCACGCCATTTGCTTTTTAGACGTTTTTTGATTGAATCATTTGCTTTTTACATAATGTGTTTGTTACATGCAGAACATTACATTACAACGTATGGAATAAAGAAACACCCGATGAGTACATTCCTCCTTCGGCTGGTGCAAATCGTCACCGACTGTTTGAACATTTGGCTGGTCGATTGTCACGTTAACATTGTGGAAATACAAACTTGAATAGAGCTTTACATAAAGTTCCTTTGTCTTGCCAAACTGAAATTACCTTTCGAACCTGTTGCCAATAGAACTGCTTTTGACCTTAAGCATGAACGCACAAAAACAATGTGTACAACTGTATTTTGTTAGTTTTTAAGGAATAAATGTCGAATTAAGTACAAAAAAGTATTTGACATTCAGACAGTGCAATGTGTGCGTTTATCATATTTCAAATGAATCGCCCAAATTGTTTTTGTCATTTTAAACCCTCCCACATGTAGACGCATTTAAGCACAAATCAAACAGATGACTCTTGAAAACATGATAGCAAAATGAGATATTGCTCAAAATGAGATATTGCTCAAAATGAGATATTGCTCAAAATGAGTATTTTCTCGTTTTATAAAAAGGCGAGCAACTGTATTTTATAATTATACTTTCCTTTCAATAGAGTTTCACTATTTTTTGTTTACTAAACGTTCTTTAACCTTTTCCTACATTTAGACACTTTCTAACGCCTCAACAGCAGACAACTTTTAAAAACTTTGAGAAAGTGCTCAAAACGAGGAAGTTTTCATTTTTATGCCTGGACACTTCCAAAGCCGTCTCCTGCAGATGTGTTGTATGTGGGAAAGGGTATCTTACCTGGGCAATCCGTTACTGCACACTCCCGCGTATCCGCATAGTTCCCTACACATGCTACACTAGGTTGTCCATCAAATGTCAAGCACATCCGGGTCCTTGTCCTGGTTCCTATTCCACAATTAGAAGAGCAGGGCGAAAACGAACCCCAGGGGGACCAGTAGGCTGATAAAAGAGCTGCAAAATAAATAAACACATTTTATGACTCTGTTGCAAAAAGTGCTTATAGAAAGTAGTAATATTATAAGTGAAATGGGAAAGATAAGTACATGTATGTCCAAATACATGAAATTGTGTTTAACTGCTGTTTGCAGTTTGGAAAAAAAATGAGAAAAGAATCAGATATAAGTATAATGTAATGGACTCGTTAAATCTCATTGATGAGTGGAAGTCTTTATGTTCTGAGATATCGCAAGCCTTAGAATTGTCGTTATCAGTGACACGGGTTTATAGATGTATCGGTATTACTTATTAACATCCGTCTATCTAAACTGCTCTGACATTAACTCGGATTCGTAATAGGCTTGAAATAACATTTAGTTGTAGACGTGTTCGAGCGATCGCAGAATTAACATCCAGTTTATACAACAGGCTTATATACGTCTTTTCCCTCCCTTTATTATTTATGTTACATCGATTGCGAACAAGCTTTCAGCTTATATTATACCGCTCGATGTATGCTTCATAAAAACGTAAAGAGTACTCGCGCCGTTTGTGTGAACAAATCCCGAAGGCAGAACTCGCTTATCACCCGGGACCTTTGGGTACGAGAGGCCGAAGCTCTACCCCGGCACCACCGTCTCCACGTTTCTCAGCTCTGTGTCCTCGTTTCACCTAACGCGGTGCATATGTACAAGTTCCGATATTTACGATGGCATAACATAATAAATACGAGAACAACTATTAAGATAGATAGAAAAAGTCAAACAAAAAACTTACCGCCACAATTGCCAATGTGGCAAAACCGTGTTTCTGTTGGAAAACCCGTGCACGGCCGACCTCCAAAACTTGGTCTTGGATTGTCACAAATTCGAAACCTCATCTGGTTCCCAACTTGACAGATACCGTGCGCAGAACACTGGTTCCACGCTGACCATGGTGACCAACCTCCGTTTAAAGGAACTGGAAATTAAATAGAAATGTGTATATGTCTTATAAATGGCTACATACAAACGAATGGATGGAAAGTCAATTTGAAAATATATACAATTGAATAAGTTTCCATTATGTTCCAATCACATGTTTGTGTTCTTGGCTTTAGTATCTTTTGCATTGACCATAGTGTGAAATAAATAGTAGGGCTACATTTGTACATGTACTTTGAATCGAAAGCGTTCAGTTAATAAAAACATTGATGAAGAAACTTTCTAAATAATCATGAATTCTACGATCGACGATTAAAACATGTAGTTGGTAGAACTGTCCTTGTAAATTCAACTTTAACGTGAGGAATACACAACAAGGTCAGTTTTAAGAAGAAAATCTAGTTAACTTATCTTGTCATGAATTCATCATGTTGAACATTACAAGCACAACATATAGCTGTAAAACAATCAGCCTGGCGTTCAGTCTAGCAATGCCGTTAATACTCAGTAGTATAGCACCAGATGAAACTTTTGACAACTGATCAAGAAGTGTAATGTCAATTATCCTTTTCACTTCCACATGTGTGTGATTTAAGTTTTAAGAGTTAATGAAGTTAGACGCCTAAACGTCTGAAACGGATTGATTATATTCAAAGAAGTAAATCAACCCACACATCGAATAATGCATATTGCAAAGTAATAGGTAGTTATTATTCTAAGCGCTTCACTTTTTTAATGAATTGATGTATAACATAAGAATCTATGTAATATATTCAACATGTCTTAAATAATTTCAATCAAAATGACACAGACTGATGAAGATCGAACTGTGTTAATATATTTCACTAATGACCTACAAACACGTTCAGGGGCGTAGCTCCCTTTAGGCACTGTAGGCACGTGCCTACACATTTTTTCTAAAGATTCCCCCATAATGCAGCTGCGGCGATACACATCTGCGTAATGTATCGACCAGATCAGCCTGCGCTGTCCGCGCAGACTGATCCGGCCGACATATATTCCGTCTAATGGGGGATAGATAGAGTAATGATTCCTGAAACAGAAAATTCACAGGAGGCGATAAGTGTCAATCCTGGTACGCCTGTGTGGCATGCTTAGGCTGATCCGGGTTGATACTTTACGCAGAGTCCACAATCATTGATTTTCTCACGAGACGGCCTACACATTGAGTGTTGCAAAGCTACGCCCCTGACATACATTGGGATGCATTTCACTGATCCTAACGACAACACGATTTTAATCAACGTGTGGTAACTATAGAGCACAATGCTTTAACCCTCTCTCTCCCAATTGCAGACGCATTTTCATAAGACGATTTTCGAAAATATTTTGGCTAAAGAAGAAATTACACATAATGAGTATGTTTTCTTTTGCCAAAAAATGTTCAACCTATCCAATTCTTATACTTTAGGTTATAACAATTTCCCATGGTGTTGCCTAAATTGTTTCGTAGTCGTTTGCTGCATATTTTCTGAATGATGGGGATGTTTTAACAACAATCACGAACAAAGTAGACAAAGATTAGAATGCGCATTTGTGCAATCTAACATTGGTATAGATTGCTCGTAACGTATTCATGTTTTAATATGTAACAAAGTCGTCTTCATAACTTTTAAAGATCCTTTACAATATAAATCAAAGGATTGGTGATTTCACTATACGTGTATTGGGAATTCATCTGGATAAGGTTTAATACACGTTTTTGGTATATTGTATGTCTTTAGCTTATGTAACGATCTGTCTGATCTCTCTTATTCCGCCATAACTCACATCAACATCGACATTATACTCCCAATCACCGAGGTATATAAACAGGTATAGTTGTTTTAGCACTGAATAGATAACCATAAAACACGAACATCATAAAATCCCTGAAATCTACAGACGTTTTGGTGGTGTTTTAGATATACAGTCCGACCTGTGTTTATAGACCACCCATAGGAAGAGAACAATCTAGTTTTTGTTCACAGGTGGTCTTTAATTGTAGCGTCATTTATGCCGAAAAAATTCATTGGGAAATAAAACGTGTGATTGCTATAGATAGGGAATTTCTATACAGAGGTAGTCTTAAGCACAGATTTGACTGAATTCGCAGTTAATTTTAAACGTTGACCACTATCCACAGTCACAATCAGAGGGTTTAAGTATTATGTGCACGGATTAGAATATTACCTAGCGTTGTTGTAAATACCCGTCCCTTCAATAACTGTAAATCCGTTGAAATTTACCATTCTTGTTAACAGATATGTCTTGCTATTATCAAGTACTTCGCCAAATTATAAAGTTTATGAATAAAATGTTGCATTAAATATTAAGGCAAAACTTTGATTAAGGTTTTCTACATTTGATTGTTTGGTATATATGTGTCCATATAAACTACTTTGTCCCATAGTCGCTAAGTGTTGATAGATCGCAAAAGCACCTATAAACACAGAAATGGGTCAGTTTGGTTGTTAGGTCATACATCATCACATGGTTATAAATCATTAACAGGACATGGTTATTGGTTACTTCATCAATTCCCATCAACTGCAGGTTCAAAATGAAGGAGGAGACATTTCAGGAAGGCCAACTTTATCAAAAATGTATAAGTTTGCAGTTTGTAGAAAGATATATATCAAATTATGTAATATTTTTCTTGGTTTTCAAACACAATTCGAAATTTATCTGTGCATGGGGAACTTGTGCCATACTAAAGAAGCTCTTCAGAGAATATTAATGTATTTGTGGAAGATTGTAAATAAAACAAGTGGCTTAATTTACAAAAAAGTACAAAGAACAATGTGAACACGATATTTAATCGCTCACACCCTTGGTCAAGTATGGTCAAACTAAAGATGATAAAGTTTTATTCTGCTTGATGAAAACTAAGATTGTATCAAAAACAATTTATAACAAAAGTTCCTATAAATATTTGCTGAGAGTAGAGCATAACTGTATATCTTATAATAAGTATATTGTGTTATACAAGAAAGTGTTGCTATAGCAACTAATGAATGCATTTTACAACAAAATTAATGACCATTTTTAAAAATTTACATTTTTGTCTTACTTATATAAATATTTTACAAAGTTTTGGCTGTTCATGAAACTTCCCATTTAATGATCATTTTGTTTTTTGAAGCTATTTAAGGGTTAAAAAAGTGAATCTTTAACTTGTACAATTAAGAATTTCATTCGCTAAACTTGAGATTGAAATTATAACAATAGTCGATTGAATGTGAATACGGAATAGACAGTGTTAGATGTGTAACTCAAGTTAACGAACCAAAATAATATATCATTTCATTTGTATTCGTTACAATTTCAAGATTTAAAAAAAAAAGCATTTCTACATCTGCGCCAAATGATATTAAATGTATTCAATACTTATAATCTGAACGACAAAAGAATCAGATAAATAGTGCGATATTTATAAAAGAATCTATGATAAAGATTGTTATATTTTTCAAATAAATTTTCTTATCGCTGATGTTGTTTTACATTAATTAATTATCATGTAACGTACAATGTTCTATATAACGAGTATATTATTATACGAGACCCTCCGTGGGAACAGGCACACTTTTGCATTTTTGAACAGTTTATGTTCAGATCAGGCTGTACATATCGAGGGCTTGGTGTGAAACGGTTGTAACTAAAATTTGTATTTTTTACCAAGGTTATCACCTCGCCATAAAGTCTTTATAAGCGTTAAATCATTTTTCTTGGTAAACAATGAAAATTTAGGTGCCATTGCTCGTTCTGAGCAATGGCACCTACATTTGAATTGTTTACAAAGGGGTCAAAATTGCCCCTAAACCAGGGGTTTCAAAATTGGTTTTTAGTTACAACTGTTTCACGCCAAGCCCTCGATCTACTTCGTCTTATAAGGATCTACACACGTTGACATAAACTTTTGACAGGATAATGTAAGTAATACATGTGCCTGCGTATGTAAACAGTTTAGACTATATCTATGTATATGTTTGAATATGTCTGCTTTCAAATTAGCACACATTTATAACAATATTAAACTAATATTTCATTTTTCAAATCATATCCAATCAATGCGGGTGCTGCGAGCTTGAAAATCGCACATGAAATGACGTCCGGAAAAATGCCATGCTGCATTTGACAGACGATTGATATCGGCTATGATAATCTTGCATTGAATGCTCGTTAATATACTGTAGAGGATTTGCCCCTTGTAGCATAATTTCAATTTCTCTGCAAATCTAAATAGACTGCATTGTTTATAAAGCACGCATGTAAATGTCATGATAATATACATGTTTGCATGAATGTCATGGTCATGCCAATATTGTTTAGTAATAGCCATTTGTAAAAACAAGATGACATACATTTACTGAGATCAACGATTGTCGTCCGTTTAACGAACGGGGTCAGACTAGTTGCCTTTAACAAATACTAAATACAATATAGCAATTGACATACGGTATATCTATCATGATACATCTTTATGTCATTCATTTCTATACTAGAGAATACATGTACTATAGTTATATCGGTTACATCGGCGCTCTTTAATGTATTACTGTAAGTTATATTGGTGTAATTGAAGCTGCTGCTGTATTATTTGACATGCAACTTGTAGTCATATGAGATTCTTATTTTATCCGAGCCATGCACTTTGGTCAAATGATTTCTTACCTATGTTGGTATGACAAGTTATGTTTAAACGAAAACCACTGACATGAGAATCCTGTTCGCTTTGATAAATCACAGCATTTCATCTCCGATGTAGACACCAATATAGATGTATGAGCCACACCACATGAAAAGGGATCCTAGGCTTATTTGTTTTTAGATTAATGAAAATTGTCTTACAAAACGTATCTGTTCAAGCTAATAAAATGATAGACTGTCTGGATAGTGTAAATGCTAGGTTGCTATCGTGAAAATTGAAAAGATTGACATCACTTGGCTATCTCCATATGTGTTTAATTTTTTTAATAACTCTCTTTCATACAATGTCAAGGTTAATCTGCTAATACATATATAGTCTCATCCTATCACACAGTGCTCATCTCGCTTTTAAGAATATTTTACAAAACATAATACCTTAGGAGAGAAAAGTGAGCAGCATACTGCAAGCAGGAGAATGGTTATTATACTATTATTTTATTTGTGTAATTTCTTTCTTTCTTTTTAAAAGAATCCGCCGTGATCGAATGATTAGCGTCTGGTATTTGGAGCCTGTCGTCCAGGGTCCGATCCAGAGTCGCGGCGGTCATCGTGGAGTGTCCTTGGACAAGCGACATTTTCTAGCCTAGTACTGGTTGGTTTAAACAGTAATCATGAATGTATGCACTGTCACCGTGATATAACTGAAATAATGTTGAAATCGGCGTAAAATCGCAATAAAACATTAGTTTTACAGGATTGTGTGTTTCTTATCTATTTGGGTTTTTTATTAGCTTGTTTGTCAGAGTTTCATAGTGCGTGTATTTTGATGGTTATTTATTGTAGTGTTTTAATAGCATTCCATATACGTATACAAGGTTTGAGATTGAATTGTCGATCGCGAATCGCCTAAGGTCACCTTACCAGCGATGTGGTTCCTATAATTTATCAACCCACTAGTATGTTTTTCTCACATAAATGACGACAATTTGAATTAATTTAAAACGGTTTTTATAGCACTTACTTACAATGAGGACGTCTGGGAGCCCGTGCTTTCGTTAAGGGCTCACCAGAGACTTCACAGTCCGATTTCAATTAGAAAAGTGATCGAAATAACTATTTGTATTTATTTTAATTGCCCAAAAAAGTGAATTATCAAACAAGCTACAAGCCTTCTACTTAATTCTTGGAATACATTTTATTACGAGTTGTGTCCGTTCTTTGTTAAATGAGCCTGTACGTGCGACACGGGGCACGATGGAATTTCTGAATAGTGAAGGCTAAGATCAACATCTTCTTCGTGTAATCAGAACTTACACAATGTGAAAGGAGCTTTTAACAAGCTTACAATGTATGTAATTAACGGATGAGCTCAAATAAATTATTGTTTTTAAATTTATGATTGGCTGAATAGCTACTGTTTAGCAAATCAGCAATTTTGTATAACTTTGGAATTAACCCTTTCAGCGCCGAATTGTTTAAAGCAGACTCTTCCATGTTCAAACTCGGACGACTCAATTTTCATGTTATAGGATTTTTGGAATATTTTTATAACTCACAGCCAAACAATGCAGATTTCAGGTGAGACAGCTCATTACGAGCTGACTCACCTTAAATCTGTATTGTTTGCAAAAAGCTCAATATTGCCTTTGGCGCTGAAAGAGTTAAGAATAATTAACAACTTTAATAAGAATTGGTTTAGAATGGTTTGAAATTACGGGTACTGAACTTGTTTAACCTGACGTGACTCTTAGCTTTAACCTTTTTACCATTCTACTAATCCGAACTCATGTTAACACTATTTCGTTTCCATGTCATCCTTTTCCATGGGTTTTGTTTACCCAGGGATCATGAATAAGTGAACTGTCGCCGTGATATAACTGAAATATTGTTGAAAGCGGCGTAAAACCCCAATAAATAAATAAATAAATTTTCCATGGGTTGACACGGAAACGAAATAGTGTCAACGCGAGATCGGTCAATCCTTTCCAGTAGCTCAGTCGGTAGCGATGCGGGCTGTCAATCCAGGGATCGTGAGTTCCAACCCAAGCTCGGCCAATATTCTGTCCGACGTTTGACAAAAGTACGTGTGACAAGCGTCATTCGTCTTCCTCCAATGAGTTAATAGTGCATGTGGAAAACCAGCCAGTTGCTTGGAAGGTCTGTTGTCTGGAGAACTGGTATGATAAACCAGGACACAACTGGGTAGGTGAACTGGTCGCCGAGATTTTACCGAAGTACTGATGAAATTACCCAATCTACTAGCAGTTTTATCACAAGACCGTCAAACAAAAATAGGAAGAAAATTGAGAACATACGAAGCAATCGTGGAGGGAAAAATTGCGATACAAATACTGAACTAGTTGTAGCCTATGCTGGAAGGTAGTGAACAGTAAAACGCTTAGTACCATTTTTAAATACATGCATATGATATTAGAGAAACCGAGTTATATATCAGTTGGACTACAACTGCCATACCTAGGAGGGTGATTGAGTACATAGTCAGCCGCAATGGACAAACCCAATGTCATTGTAACAACTATAAATGTTGAATAAGAATGTTTTAAATTTTGACATGATATATTTCATCTATCAAGACGTAATTCATCTATCCTTTTGCTTTTTCATATTTCCATTTTAGAACTAATCGTGGGAAAATGAATTTAATTGCGCTAAAAAGACTTAAATATTGTATGTCGGAAGGTCGAGAACAGTTAGTACTACTTCAAACTGGTCTAAATATATCATTCGAGAAACAGAGTTATATATCAGTGGGAATACAACTGCCATAATTAGAAGGGTACGCGAGTACATCGTTAGCCACAAAGGACACCACAAATGTCAATGTAACAACTATAAATGTTGAATAAGAAATTTAAAAACATTTACCAGACACATTTCACCTATCAAGGTTTTTTTAATGAGTAAGCAGATTACATAGGTTTACAAAACTAATTTCCTTATTTAAACAAAGAAAGGAAAACGGATGAGATAAAACTTGCAAAATCAGACGATAAGCTTGACACGTCTTTTAACCTTTTCCAACATGCAGACGCATTTTGACGAATATGCAATTGACGACTTTTAAAAACAAATTTGTGGCTGAAGGAGAAATAGCTCACATGTTTTCAATAATTAAAATTTAACTTATAGATAATTCTAATATTTTAAAGGCATTTGGTGAAGATTTGTTGCATGTGTGAAAAGGTTAACGCGAAACCGTATACTATTAAAATGTATATACATTTCATTATATTCGTCGTTTATGTTATATGATGTTTAAAAGGCATCAGCAAAACAAATGTTTAATCTAGAAATCGGATTGATGATTGACAACAGATAGAGAATCTTCCCTGCTTTTGTCATTGTGCTAAGGCATGTGAAACCATAAAGGTGAAATTGTTCAGATTAAGAAATTTTGTTTATGAAAGCGTGCTGAAGATGCGTCAGATTTGGAAAGTAAATGTTGTAACAAAATGTTTGTAATTAATCAATCTTATATGCTAAATCATTGTTTAAAAGCACATCATTTTTTTTATTGTTTTCGGTTTGACATAGTCGTAAATGTTAATTTGTCCCATATCGTGTTTCATTTACCTTAAACTCCTTCTTAAAAGTCATGACACACGAAGATCGAGTAAAGATTATAACTTTAAAGATATGAATGTAGAATGAAACACATATAAGTAACTCGGTGATCATTCGGCCGTAACACTTACTATGCAAGAAGAATACTGAATTTGTTACTGTATATAAGTTCTTAATGCATATCAAGTTATTAACCCTTTTCTCACATTCAGACACATTTTGACACAGATATAGTACCTGTGTTTTAAAAACACAGTACCAACATGAGATATTGATTATAATGGAATTTCTCCATTTGCCTTTTTTTTTTTAATTTCTACAAAATAGGTTATTCGCTATTTTTAAAGTGGTCTGCTGAATTGTTGTATGTGAGATAGGGTTAAAATCACGGATTCTGGAACGTGGAAGATGCTGATCAGGTCAAACTGATACTATTCTACTCTATTCAGAGATACCAGAAGAAAGCGTCTGCCTTTGCGTGCTTCAGCAATTCTAAGCATAGCGTTTAGCCAATAACTTTCGATTCACCCTTCGCATCGGAGAAGTATGATCAGAGGTGTATTTAGATTTACCTAGTCATCATCAATTTAAAAATGACTACACCACCTGAAAGACATAATGTCACTGTGGCTTTGGCCGATTGATTTCATGCACAACTGTCCTAATTTTCATTATACCAAAAAGAACATCGAGCTGTTTTGCATTGACTCCTCTACAATCGAGATGGGGGAGGCCCGAAGCACTTCGGCACAAACTGACAATATACACTATCATTACCACTAAACAACAAAACATTCTTTTTTATGTCAATCAAGAGGTTAAAAATAAAAATAAATAATATATGTATACCTACTATACGGATGTCAATGACAGGGATACCATTCAAAATAAAGATAATTCCAACCGTCAAAACGACATAGTCACGTCAGTTTTGAATCATACCAACGATATGTTGTTTCTCACAACAACAAACGTTGGCATTAATGTGTGATAATTAAATATGTGATACAGGCAATTCGCTTGAATGTAAATCTTATACAACACAATATAAATATGTCTGATCTTATTTAACTCTAACTTAAACAACGTCTTTCCGTGATTGGTATATTTTAGTGTTATCCAAACACTTTACCTTTTGAAAAATAAAAAGGCACATGATGTTAGGATGGCCTTTTTGAGTGTCTTTGCATAGATTGTTCAAAGCAATGTGTTATATTTAATTGGCAATGTTGAACTTTCTCTATTTTCCAGAAAAAATACTGAAACGGCATCAAATATCTTCTTCCCATAAAGTAATGAACTCTGCTCGAGGGAAGATAACCTCAGGGCATCTGCGACCAGTGTAGAACCAGATTAATATAAATATGTACCATTCAACTAATAGTCACAGACGCTTTTCAAAACTTTTATATGCAAACACTATGCATGCTTAGTTTTGCTTAACATATATGAAAAGTAAATATACCACCATCTATAAGTCGAACTATAAGGTTTATATCTGTTGCACGGCTCAATATGTTTAAATACTATACAAAATGTCAGACTTACGCATTTGGATCCTATCAGCTACTGGTGGAAAGTATTTCGCAATATCTCCAGTGATTGGTACTCTCCAGTATGGTCGCATGTCCGATGGTATACCCTCTACAAATCCTTCGTTGTAGGGTCCAAATTTCACACGAATGATATCAATGCCACATTCTCTGGCCAGTGACATTCCTGGCATTGTGTCAAATGAACAACCAATGGACTCGTCCGTTAATAGAATGACCCTTTTAGCAGCATAGGGGCGTCCGTATTGATAAAACATGCTTTTGGCCACCAAGAGGCCTTTATCCGAGCACTGCCCACGAAAGGAACTCTGAATATGGGTTAAGCTGTCGATTAAGTAGGATGATTCGGAAAGCATTGGTAACAAACTTTCGATTCCTAAATGTCCAATAACCACTGCACCAACTCTCGTTTTGTCCGGCCCCATGACAGAAGTGTGAACAAACTTGTTTATAAACTCAACTATTCCGCTATGCCACATGGCTTTACCGGTGGGATGTGTTCTACCAAGTTTGTGGGATGTGTATATGACGAAAATTATGTCAAATGGTATCGTTTTATGGGCACCTGTAAATACATATGGAATAACATATAAAGGCTTTGCAACATAATACAATTTGTGATATTTGGACGTTTGGCAAACGCTGTATAATTGAAGAGATTATGCCGTTTTGAGATTGATAAAGATACTATCAAAAGTCATATAAAACAATAATATCGATGACATATTGACGGTTCTTTGGATGATAATGTTTTCAATATGATAAGGTTGTAAAACAATTTAATCTAAGATATATTCTCCATATTCTCGTCGATAAACGTATCGGTAATACTAGTAAACTACGTTCAAAACAATATAATCATTGTCTCATTTCAAAAGGGACACTATTAGATAAAGGTACATGGTAAGGTACATATGGTAAGGTGAGAACTTGTCAACAAAACTTGCTCTAGGTACATCACCAGAATTACAAAGGAATATATGGTGAAGTAATTTCGGTTATTGAACATTTCCATGATAATCTTTGTAAGTGGAAAATCAGAGGAGTAGATAAAGAAGAGTTAAAGTGTCTTGCTTCCATCGTGTCACTGTCTGCACTGATTAAATCCAATGTTTTGGACACTCAAAAGAATCGTCTCAATGCGACGATTCTTTTGAGTACCAACAACATAAGTTTTGGAGGTCCAAGAAAGATTTTAACACATGCAAAACGTCCATTGTCTAGAGCTCTAGAAAATAGTAATTAAAGTTAATGTTTTCCGGACTATTTGACACGACAGGGTGGCACTTAATACATATCTCGGAATATCAATGATAAGGTAAGACAGGAGTTTAGGTAGGCTCTTAACCACAATCCCTGATAACTATTCATGCATGTGGGGTGAATACAGAAAATGAATAAATGATAACGAGCATTTTATTCCCTTTTGTGTCTGTACAAATAATTTTACAAAAAATATGTTGAAATCAGACAAGTAGATTCAGAAGAGAAGAAGTTCAGCGTTGTTTTATTAAACCCATTTTCTGATGCCTGGTGGTTTTATTCTTCAATCAAACATCTTCAGTTTCTGCCCAGAAATGTCTTTAAGTCTTGTCATTATAACTGTCTTTATGCCATATATTATGTTTTTCAACCGATTAATGACGCAATAGCTTGAACAAATGAAGTAAATGGTTATCTATGGAACTCTCTTGAAATCATAGATTCAGATAAAGATGAAGCACCGTACTCTGATACTACAACAGCAAACAGTTTATAGTTATGAACAAGTTTGAGAGAGGACCACCAAAGTCACATTCCTGTGAAGTTTGTTCAAAATCGGAACAGTTTCTTAGGAGCGGGCGACGTTTAAAGCTAACAGTTAACGACGGACGACCGACGAATAGAGGATGCTCATATAGGTCACGTTGAGCCCTCGGCTCATGTGTGATCTAAAATTGTCAACCAAGTGTAAACATAGTATATAGAATGTCGTCAAATAACAAGGAACAAAAAACAGACAACCTACCTTCTATTGATGGGTATAGATAAAATGGTGGTGGTGTCCCAACAATTCTAGGTTTCATGTTCACATGATGAAATATTTGAGAACCAAATAACGTCAACATTTCTGTATTCAATCTACTCTCATCGTCATCATCATTGTCAGCTGCATTTAGTGCGACACGAATTATATTTCGTTCTACTACCGGATTAATATTTGGTGAAAACACAGAGCCTTGGTTAACAGGTGGTCGTCTATTGAATATCTGGCCATTCATAGGAAAGGCCGTTCGAGGCATGTTTGTAAAATGCTGTGGACCAAAAGGACCGGGATTAAACCCGCCATATTTTGCAATGTTTGGAATCTGTAACCCACCATGTGGAAACTGTCTAGCATTTGTTTGTGAATTATAGTATTTAGAAAAATATGAATTAGTTGGTCTTAAACGAAATTGTGGCATCATAAACACATTTGTTGGAATTAATGGAGGTGTTCTAGGATGTGCCTCTATTAACACAACGAGATGTAAGACAATCCCATGAAGCACTAGTGTCTTTAAAGAAACATCCATATTTGCAGCGCTGACTGTGACCTGAAAAACAAACAATAGAACATAATAGTCTCTGATCAAAACAATAACAGTCAGTAATAGTAGAAACTAAATGTGCTGATATTATACTATTCTTAATAAACCATGCAGTATTATAAACAACATAAAAGTTCATGTCAGACAATGAAAAAAATGCTTATGCGTGAACGCTCTGTGTTTCCGTTATAGGTGATGCATATAGCAAACTGAAAAGCAAACCGCTCCTGCTAAATCAACAGTCCTTCCATCTTGTGGATTCAGACCAAACTGTTATAATTTGAGGGCAAGGATACAATTTCAATATACAAAATGAAACATTTTCATCAATGACAAGGGTTCCACTTATTTCATTGGCTCAATTCAAGTGGAACACGATACCAAGATCAAAGGTCAATGTCAAGGTGTTTATATACAAATACATTACAAAGGCTTCATAGCTCTAAAAAGCGGTGAATACAAAAATATTATTAGCATGAGAAAAGTAAAATGATCTAAACTTGTCATTAATGTGTTATCGTACTTATATAAGTATGTAAGATGGTTGTCCAAACTCATACTGAACCCTCTGTACATGCCGCAGCCAAATAGATACTTCATTAATTATAACCACAGTCCTTGCCAGTAATATAATTAATAACTGTTAAGTGATGAATAGCCTACTGTTTTAGATAAGTAATGCTTTTTTATGATATATGAAAGCTATAACATATATTAAATCACGGGTGTCATTGGATTGTACAATTCTTAGCATAGCACACTCTACCCTATTGAAAGTTCACGTGTGTGGGAATTCTAATAGACTACATATACCCGCAATAAGATCGATTTACATCAAGGGGATTATAAACAGAGAAATAACTGTCGTGATAGAAAACGCGCATTGTGACACACTTTTATGGGAGTAGGTTAAATTTGTGAGAGCTTACGTTTGATAAAATACACTATAATTGTGTAGGACTTCGTTAAATATAACAAACTAGAATTGTTTGCGATAAATTAAACACACTAGAGTAGTGTCCTTGCTAACAAGAAAACAAAATGTCCTATACTATTATTGACCTGAATATGTCCAGCTTCGTCAAATCCAAAACAAGCTACAACAATACATGTACTCTAGTATAACCAATCAAGCCAGACAGCAACCATTGCGTATACACTATATCTCTGTCGCTAACAAAGGCAATTAATGGATTTTGCAAACAATGTAGATTCAGGCTATATAACTCATAACGAGCAATCTCGTCTAAAATATACATTGTTCACCACTTAGACATTTCAGTTAACCAAATTTCCTGATGGACGAAAAATGGAGCGGTCCAATTTTCAACATGGAAGAGTCGACTTTATGAAATTCGACAGTGAAAGAAATATAGCTAGCATAGCATGCGACGGATCAAATGTATGCGTGTACCTGTTCATATGACTCAGTAATAGTTAACAAACCTCCCACATTAAAGAAGAATGACTTCGATTCCTCGTGGGTTTAACACTACAGTGTAATGTCTCCTTCTAAAACAAGGAATTGGAAAAATCTAAAGACTTAACAAATGGGAACACTTCAATACTCGATGCATACTTAGAGCTCTAGATAAGGGGCGTTTTTCATGTTCTAAATTCCTTATAAGTCCTTCAAACCCTATGTTGTGGTTACTCAAAAGAATCGTCTTAGTGAGACCAGTTCACTCCCTCTTATCTAGACCTCCGTATAATACTTGTAGCGAAATAAATTGTTTCCGACGTGCAATTATTCCCATTGCCTGTCAAAGTCTTCAGATGTGACGTGCCGTTTGTTCATTGCCATCAATACGAAAAATGTTTAAAAATTCCAATGAATCAGCATATAGTACCACGTCAAAACAGTAACATTTGTGGACTTTAATTGTGTGTTAAATTTACATAGTATTGAATATAAATACCGCTATTAAAATATTATCACTTCGTAAAGACATAACGACCATGAATAACGAGTACTGTCACTGACTGTGATTTAATATCACCGCAAACTGCTTTGATAGCATATACAAGTAAAGGTTCATTGGGGGTCTTCCTTTAAGTCGCAAGAACGGATTTCAAATATCTAAAAGCATATCGCTATGTGATTCCAGTATGCCCCGTACAAACCTTGTGAATTTAAAAAATAACAAATTCAAATCAGGGTACAAAGTCTAGCAGAACTCTTCGAGACCTTGTAAGACCAAAGTCTCCAACTCTTGTTATAAAAGGTAGACACTAATCGAATACATTTTAGGGAATGGAAAATCTCAGTCTACCAAGAACTAGTGTGTATGATTATTTTGAAATGATTATGGCAAATGGAAAAAACGGATCATTTTGAGCATTTTTTCCTTTTGCCACAATGGTTCCAACCGTTTTTAATAATCATACTTAAATATATAGAAAGTTTCTTTATTTTTACCTTGATTTCTTCAGAATCATCTGCTGCAGGGAAAAACTTAAACGTATTTATAAACGTTCAAATAAGTTGAAACCGTAGAACTGTAATAAGTAAACACCAGGGAGAAAATAGAAATCAAGCTTTTTTGTTGGAAGCTTTTAACTTTTATATAATAAAGGATGGGGCTTTTTAAATCACCTGTAAGCAAATTGTTATTTGATGAGAAAGTATGTAAAAGTTCAAACCACGAAATACGTGCACCAACTACATATTGTGTCTAATGTAGTTCTGTCTTGTAACATGCATTTGCACGGTAACCCTTTCAAACACTAAACAAATCTGCACGTTTGAGAAAACATATTAATACATACCTCTATAAGTAAAATTATAATTATTGAATATAGTAGAAAGCATTGTGACTAACGGGACAATTAATCATCATGAGCAATTTCTCCTTTTTAACACTTTGTTATCCAAAGATATCATCTGCAGATATGTCAAAAAGCTGTCTGCATGTCAGAAAGGGTTAATTTACGTCAGATTGTGTTAAGTTGGTGAAAACGGACGTGCAAAATTAGATTTTTAAGTCAAGCCCCTATAATAAATGACAACTCTAATGGGGAAAAAGTTAACCCATTACTTCACACAGACGACATTTGACGCCTGCTGTTGCAGACGACTTTTGAAAACATTGTAATAAAAGGGGAAATTGCTCAAAACGAGCAATTTCACCTTTTATTGCAATATTTCCAACTCATCATCAATATAATTTTTTATGTTTTCTAGATTGGTGAAATTTTTCGTCTGATAATTGTTCAGCAGACGACCTTTGAAAAGTCATGTGAAGTAATGGGTTAAGCTAACTATAGCAGCTTACAAGTCAGTTTATGTTAAGATATCTAACCATGGAGAAGGCGTTCTCGGGCAGCGAATCCGACACTTCTCTAACCATTTCCCAAATAAAACAAACCTGTAGATGACTTTGAAAACATCTAAACAAAATTATTAGATATCATTATTAATAAAAGTTTAATTGGTGAAGAGATTAGAAATCATTTTGACAAAGGCGGAACACTCTCATTATCAGCAATTTTCTCCTTTTGCCACAATGTTTTCAAACGTCGCGTTTATTAGAAGTGATAGAATGCGTGTGAATGTGGAAGAGGGTCAAGACATGTAGTGTATATTTGGGCAATTAGATAATTCCATATAAATCTGGGTAAAATATGACCAAGTATTTAAAAAACCAATAGTTTATGTTTGTTAAATAAAGTAAAGCATAACTCACTCTCAAACAATAAAGGTAAACCAATCAGTTTAATCCACAACACAAATACATCTCTTTAATGTTGATGCAAAACAATATCATCATCTTATAATTATCACCAACCATTTCACTACGACAGCATGCTTTATTATAATTGTATTCATTATATTAACTTTCGTTACGTTATACAAAAGAACCGCGTCTGGGGCCTTTTGGGGTCTTATTGACTCTCTATTTAGGAATCATTTAAATTTATGTAGGCGTAGAAAATATGCGGTTTCCATTAAACATTGTTGCCGGGTGATACATTTTAAAGAGTAATAGTTTCGCGACCTGTGGAGACTCTCGTGTGACTAGGTGTATACACAGAGTCCTAACTGTAATGAGATTCGATAAGATCCCTAAGTGTCAGACGCGGCTTAACTGTGTGATGAACGTGATGAGATATGAAGGCATCCTTAGCGTAAATGCACATCTTAACGGTCCATGTGTCACTGTATATTTACAGCGTCTCGATCAGGTGTTCAAAAGGTCACCCAGTGAAAAACTACATTTTGCTATAAGTCTTGCTGAAGCTTTTGAGCTAAATCGAAACAATTGCATCATTGTTTTTTTGTTGCGCATGCTCGAAGATATCCATCACTGTCTTGACCGTTTACCTTAAATGATATTTTTAAATTCGTCAACTTTGAAAACATCTTAGTAGATATGGTTATTTCTGGAAACTTTGGATGAATGTTTTGATACAGAATTGCTCACAAAAAATATGAGCCGTTAAATTGCTGTAGATTTATATAAAATGTCACTTGTAATAAGGAAATAATTAATTTCATAAAAGTGTAACTCTATTTTATCACGATAATTAGTTATATGTCTATAGAATGTCATCAACTCGACGATTAAAACGACAAAACATAGATTTTCTCAGTACGTTTTATGCTTGACTGCGGACTAACGTTCCAAGCGGTATTCCATCATCTCGAATGTACTCTTTAGAAGATATGAATATGATTTTAATTAACACTTTCGGCGCCGAATTGTTTAAAGTAGACTCTTCCATGTTCAAACTCGGACGACTTTATTTTCATCTCATAGGATTTTTGGAATATTTTTATAACTCACAGCCAAACAATGCAGATTTCAGGTGAGACAGCTCGTTACGAGCTGACTCACCTGAATCTGTATTGTTTACAAATATTGCCTTTGGCGCTGAAAGAGTTAAATGGTTAACATGACAAAATAAAATTTGGCATTTTTAACCCCCGTCCTTATTAAATTGGCACCACATCGGTGGTGTATTGGTAGAGCGTCCGCCTCGATTGCGGGAGGATGTGGGTACGATCCCCGGCGGGGTCATACCAAAGACTTTAAAAATGCTAGTAATGGCTGCCCTCCTTAGCGCTCAGAATTGCGGGATTAACATTACGATTGATTTAGCTGGTGTCAAGATAAATGGACAGGTAATACTGGTAACTTACCCAGGATACGCCGTGATATAACTGAAACACTGTTGAAAGCGGCGTGAAACACAAAATAATCAATCAATATACTTAGTTAAGCTTGTTAAACCCTTTCGCTGTCAAAGGCAATTTAAGGCTTTTGCGAACAATGCAGATTCAGGTGAGACCACTCGTCACGAGCTGTCTCTCCTGAAATCTGCATTGTTCGCCACTTAAACATAACGTTTTACCGACCGTAGACATTAAATTTGTCCTGTTGGACGAAATATAGAGCGGTCCAATTGTCAACGTGGAAGAGACAACTTTGTGAAATTCGGCAGTGAAGAGTTTATTTTTAAAAACTCGTCCTTCTCAAACTGACTACACACGGATTTTTTTTATTTGTCGTCATTTTTTGACATTTCTCTTATCAATCCTCTCTAGATCTAAATCATGTCCATATGAATGCATTTGAAAAAAGAAGTCAATACAGGACTGAACAATTACAAGCAGACGATAGATAGGACAAGGGTTGGATCGGACAATGGCTTATCTGACGTTATGACAGTAATGATAAGATATAAGAAAGACATAACGGACTTGAAAAATACATCGTACGGGCGTTTACCCTTGGAAAACAAACGAAACTTGTTCGTTAATAGAGATGTGAGAACGATGACAACTAGGAGGGAAAAGAAGCTCGTGACATGCATGTGCATAGGGACAGTATTGTATCTCCGTTTCTGTATAACATATCAAAGTATTGCTGTGAAACTAGTTTGGTGTCATTTCTGATGGTATCAATAGAACAGCGAATGCTAGACGAGAATGCGTTTATGGACAGAATTGCCTGAATCATCGCTGTACAATGTTATGGAACTAAAGCATAGACGAAGGTACCATTTCTCAAATTTTGGGAAAATTCTGGAAAATGAGCAGTTTGTGAAATAAATAATTTCCCACATTGTTTTAAACACAGTTTCCATGATTTACCAGATGTAATAGTTGGTCCGAATTATTTTCAAAGCAGTAGACTGTATACACGCACATGTATAACTCTTTCCGCGCTAATGGTTATATTGAGGTTTTTGCAAACAATGCAGATTCATGTGAGTCAGCTCATAATAAGCTGTCTCACCTGAAATCAGTATCATTGCCTTTTAGTTATCGAAATATGCCAAAACTCTTATTATAATGGAGGCTACTTCGGCGCCGAGTTAAGCTGCATCTATAGATTTGGTGTCTTATTGACTCGGCCGTAAAGAATTTCCGATAGCGGTAAATTGTCGTCAAACCAATGCGGCTCCAGCTCTAGCTTTTTGTCAAAATTGCGCTTACGAGGTGAAGTTAAAAGAATCCCGGACAGACAGTTTATCACATAATATTGACGTCAGATCACGATGAAAAATATCATGTATATATTCCAATTTAAGTGAAACTTAATGGAACGATATTAAAAATTCCTTTTAGTATTATACTATGAACTATGCTACCGAGCACATTGAAATATTCTCAATTGCTTCCGTTTTTCGGCATTAATTAATTCATTCGTGTAAACAGATGGCAAATCTTGTAAGTCTTGTATTTCACGGTTTAAAACTAACTATTCTTAACAGTGACATATTGACCCGATGGTGCCAGTGTGGGTTTTCTTTTGATATTTCATTCTTCTATTTTGTTTTATTTATGTTTTGTTAGACACATGCCACTTACATTAAATATTTACTTACTTATTCACTTACTTATAGAATATAAACAAACAAATAATTAGATAACAAACCATGGATCGTTATCGCAGTGCAGGTCGTATTTTCTCCCATAAAATATGGACGCTCTTATTGCTGTTATACCGATACATAACACATGTACGTTTTGAAAATAAATGCTTTCAAAGGGAATACATTAGGTTTGACACGGTACAAAAACAATCTGATTTATACTTAACCCTTTCCCACATACAGCAAATCTGCAGCAGACAACTTTGAAAACACGGTGACAAAAACCTGAACAATCTCAATAAAAGATAGCTTAATTGTTAAATAAAGTTGAAAACAGTGTGGTCAAAGGGGAAATTGCAATTTCACCTTTGGCCACAATGTTTTCAAAAGTCGTCTTCTGCTATTGCGTCTAATGCGTCTGCAGGTGGGAAAGGGTTAATTCTCATTTTAGCCGAACATCAATAAAACTTAAAATGATTTGTTTTGCATCAACGTCAATATGCCTTGTAATTCTCTTACATAGATAATTATAATAATAATAAAGATAGATATGTTATGTACTGTTTGGATTTATATAATAATTATTCGAAAAACACAAATGTGACCAGCCAGTCATGCATTATGGTTGTAAATTATTTTGTTTTATCTAAGAAAAAAAAAATGATCAAGACTAACGTCTCGTTTAATTTTGTTACCATACAACGAACCTACAGCAGAATTGAAAAATATATATTCATATAAGTAGTTTTATTGATCAGAGTTGAAACCGAGCATCCAGGGGTTGTGAGTTCGAATCCCGGCTCTGCCAACTTTCTTTCCGAGGATTGACAAAAGTCAATGCGACATGTGTCATTCCTCTTCCACCAATGGGCTAAGTCTATGTGGAAAAGCAGCCAGTTGCTTGGGAAGATTGTTGTGTGGAGTACTGGTGTGAGAAAACCAGGAAATGCATGAGTAGGTGAACTGGCCGCCGTGATATAACTGAGAAATTGTTAAAAACGGCGTTAAAACCCAATCAATCAATCAATGAAACCGAGCAACGGAACTATTTCACCTTTTGCCACAAAGTGTTCAAAAATCATTTGTTGCAGATGAGTATACATTTGAGAAACGTTTTATCGTCATCAAAGTGAGTATAATTTATTGTTCGATATATATATTATAATTTCTGGTACTGAAAATACTGTACTTAATCATTTCGAAATAAGCTTCCAGCTTATAATTATCAATATCGGTGTCTCTTTCTTTAGACATAACCAGCAGGCTTGCGCCGATTGCGTGGATAAATACCAAAGGCAGAACCCGCTCACAACGGGCTTCGAACACGGGCCCTTTGCTAATAGACCGGAGTTTTACCACCGCACCCCTGTTTTCCATTGTTAAATTACTTACCATGGTATATCCTCTATATTGTATTTGTTTATAAAAGTTAATCCCTCCAAATGTTTTAAATCTATTCAAACAGTAGACTCTGGATGAAATTATATTATTCTAAGGTCCTATTTGTAAAATAGATGTTTTATAACATTTTAAACACTATTTTCACTTGAGATGCAAGTATCACATCTCCGTCGTTGAAATCATTTTGTTTCCAACTGACAATCTTATTGATAGATCTGTCTTTAAATATGCCTAAAATAGATGCAATTAATTGAAGTCACAACAATAACTTTAATATGTTGTTGTTTTGAAAGCCAAAAACTTAAAAAGTCCTAGAAATTAGCTATGACTCTTACTCTTACGATAATAGCTTCCCGAAAAGACACTTCTTTGTTAAGACACAGTTACATGTGATATGTTATAGTATAGATAATTACGCATGGTATGTGTTACAACGTTGGTTTTTTAAAAGACCCACGGCCATTTAGAGATTGATTATTTAAACCACTGAAACACATTGAAAGGCGTGGACATTGCGCATGAGACAATAAACTTGGATTGGTTACATGTATGACAGTGGGGGAATTATTGATCATATCTTAAACTGCATATATGTACTTAAAGTTTGGTCTTCTGTAAACGAATCGCATTACTTCACGTAGTTTATGCCAGAAAGAATATGGCAATAGAATGGCGAAACTATTCTCTGTTGTAGTGTGTCTATGGCGATTAAAGTAATGACATCTTGGATTGGCGTCTATGGTTCTGATACCACTGTGGCAGGGTGACACCCAATAAGAAATGGCAGCAACAGTCTGACTCTTGCTTGAACCGTAAGAGCCGACTAAATGGATGTGCGTGAAGTTAGCCGGAGTAGCCGGAACAGCCGGAATAGCCGGAACTCCGGCTACTCCGGCTGTATCAACCAGCCGGAACAGCCGGAGTTCCGGCTACTCCGGCTGCATTAACCAGCCGGAATAGCCGGAGTTCCGGCTACTCCGGCTGTATAAACCGGCCGGATAAGCTGTATTTCCTATTACTTCGACTGTCGAATATCATCATTCCGGCTACTCCGGCTGTATTAACCAGCCGGAACTCAGGCTTCTCCGGCTGTATAAACCAGGCGGAACAGCTGGAACTCCGTCTACACTGACTGAATTTACCAGCCGAAACAGTCGAACTCTAGCTACGTCGGCTGTATTAACCAGTCGGAACAGCTGGCTGTATTAACCATCCGGAACAGCCGGAACTCCGACAACTTCGACTGTATATACCAGCCGGAACTCCGTCTATACCGGAACAGTCGGACCTCCATATGTGGAAGAATTATTTCACCGGTAATTGCTATCAGGTATAATTTACCATATGGAAATAAAGAGTAGCTGTAACTTTAACGCGCTATGACTCTTTAATTAATTAATTCATCGCTTAGGTGCAAACGGCTCCACAAAATATAATTATCTATCTTTAATATGTGGCATTTATTTTTCGAGAAAAATATGATTTAAATGTTCTTTCTTTTGGTTAAATAAACGTTGTCAATATCGAATACAGGACAACAGATCACATGGACAAAAGCTCCCATGCTATTTTTGACAGAAGGTCCCATATCATTTTAATAGGGTGGACAAAAGATCCCATGTTATTTTAACAGGGTGGAGAAAAGTTCCCACACCATTTTGACAGGATGGACAAAAGATCCCATATTGATGAGCCATCCTGGTTTTTGTCTTAAGGTGACAGACAGTAAAGGTGTTGAGTATATTTTCTTCTTATTAAATGATATCATAGAAAAATAAACCAGAAAAAACCGAAAAGATTAATAAAGTCAAATTTACTCCCTGTTAATAAAAAATTATGAGTAAATATATAGCAAACAAAATATAGCATATGGTAACTACTAGTGTTGTTGGTAATTTACTGCTCTAAAACATTCCTGCCGTAAATGATATAATGCGGTTTTTTTCTGTTCTGGTCCTCTGGTGTATGTGGGAAAAGGTTACGATAAAATCCACCTTACTATGTTGTGAATTAAAAACTAAAATTCAATCAACTCTGTTGACCTAAATTTACAAATATCAGACTTTACCCATAAATACGCATTTGGACGCATCAATAGTTCACGGGTTTTAGAAACAGTGTATAAATTGGAGACATTGATCATTAATAATTAGAAAATGAATGAATTTTTTCTATTCTATTCAATTGTTATTTAATTAAGTTCAACATCCATGATTTTCCATGATCGTGCATACTTATATGTGTATCGTTCGTCTATTTGTTAGTTTTCATCATGGATATGCTTATGTATATAACATGGAACGTGTTTCAATAAATACTATTAATTTACAGATGTTTTGGTTTTATCCATATTAAGCTATAAACCAGTGTATTTGGCTAATTGCCCGCCACGACTATCCCCGAGGCGTTAATTGTTTTATTACCCCGGTCACAGCGTGTGATCAATGTGTATTGGTAAATAACGGAACCTAACGGAGATTAACGAATGAATTGTTTCAGAGCGCAGCTAGGCTTATCGATATTTGATATTTATCTGATGATCAAAATTCTTCAGTATGGCTGCGTCGGCTGTATTAACCAGCCGGAACAGGCGGAACTCCCTATACACCAACCGTATTAACCAGCCGGAACAGCTGGAACTTCGTCTTCACCGACTACATTAACAAACCGGAACAGTCGGACCTCCAGCTACGTCGGCTGTATTAACCAGCCGGAACAGAGGGAATTCCAGTTACACAAGCTATATTAATCAGCCGAAACAAGCGGAACTCCGGCAACTCCGACTGTATTAACCATGCATGCTTCAATCCACCGTCCAATCCATCTATCTCGAACAATAGGCACGCGAAAACGAGGGTGAAACCACTCTGTCGGCCCAACTCTGGCTGTGTTTTGCAGCCGGCTGCGATACATCCGGATGGAATCCGGCTAGCGTTTCTGGGAGCAAGAGTGTGTCACTTTCACCTGACATATATGTCAGGATGCCAGTTAAACTCTCTAATATCCAGCAATTTCCAGCCGGAGTAAGCCGGAGTTGGGCTGCCAAAACGCCAACTTCATGTGATCATTGCAGCCAGCTGCGATAAATCCGTGCGGAATCCAGCTAGTGCAACTCGGAGCCAGAGTGAGGCACTTTCACGTGACACATGTCACGATGCCAGTTAAGCTCTCTAACTCGAACAGGACGGGTGCAAAGTCGTGAATATGTCGGGAAATCCCAACTCCGGCTGTGCATGGCAGCCGGCTGACGGAATTTGGCGAAACCGGATGTCATGCAACAGGAAGTCAGTTTGCGGCGCTTTCACATGGCATGCTTCAATCCGCCGTCCAAGCCATCTATCTCGAGCAATAGGCATGCCAAAACGAGGGTGGGAGCCACTCTGTCGGCCCAACTCCGGCTGGGTTTTACAGCCGGCTGCGATAAATCCGGTTGGAATCCGCCTAGCGTGTCTGGGAGCCAGAGTGTGTCACTTTCACCTGGCATATGCCAGGATGCCAGTTAAAATCTCTAATATCGAGCAATATACAACCGGAGTTGGGCTGTAGACTTGGCCAAACTGCCAACTTCATCTGAACATGGCAGCCAGCTGCGATAAATCCGGGTGGAATCCGGCTAGTGCGACTCGGAGCCAGACTGAGGTGCTTTCACCTGGCATGCTTCAATCCACCGTCCAATGCATCTATCTCGAACAATAGGCACGCCAAAACGGGGGTGAGACCACTCTGTCGGCCCAACTCCGGCTGGGTTTTGCAGCCGGCTGCGATACATCCGGGTGGAATCCGGCTAGCGTGTCTGGGAGCCAGAGTGTGTCATTTTCATTTGTCATATATGTCAGGACGCCAGTTAAACTCTATAATTTCCAGCCGGAGTTGGCCGGAGATGGCCGGAGTTGGGCTGCCAGAACGCCAACTTCATGTGAACATTGCAGCCAGCTGCGATAAATCCGTGCGGAATCCGGCTAGTGCAACTCGGAGCCAGAGTGAGGCACGTTCATCTGACAAACGTCACGATGCCAGTTAAGCTTTTTAATTCGAACAGGACGGGTGCAAATTCGGGAATATGTCGGGAAATGCCAACTCCGGCTGGGTTTTGCAGCCGGCTGCGATACATCCGGGTGGAATCCGGCTAGCGTTTCTGGGAGCCAGAGTGTGTCACTTTCACCTGACATATATGTCAGGATGCCAGTTAGACTCTCGAATATCCAGCAATTTCCAGCCGGAGTTAGCCGGAGTTGGGCTGCCAAAACGCCAACTTCATGTGAACATTGCAGCCAGCTGCGACAAATCCGGGCGGAATCCGGCTAGTGCAACTCGGAGCCAGAGTGAGGCACTTTCACGTGACACATGTCACGATGCCAGTTAAGCTCTCTAATTCGAACAGGACGGGTGCAAAGTCGGGAATATGTCGGGAAATCCCAACTCCGGCTGTGCATGGCAGCCGGCTGACGGAATTTGGTGAAACCGGATGTCATGCAACAGGAAGTCTGTTTGCGGCGCTTTCACCTGGCATGCTTCAATCCGCCGTCCAAGCCATCTATCTCGAGCAATAGGCACGCCAAAACGAGGGTGGGAGCCACTCTGTCGGCCCAACTCCGGCTGGGTTTTACAGCCCGCTGCGATAAATCCGGGTGGAATCCGCCTAGTGTGTCTGGGAGCCAGAGTGTGTCACTTTCACCTGGCATATGCCAGGATGCCAGTTAAACACTCTAATATCGAGCAATATACAGCCGGAGTTGGGCTGTAGACTTGACCAAACTGCCAACTTCATCTGAACATGGCAGCCAGCTGCGATAAATCCGGGTGGAATCCGGCTAGTGCGACTCGGAGCCAGACTGAGGTGATTTCACCTGGCATGCTTCAATCCACCGTCCAGTCCATCTATCTCGAACAATGGGCACGCCAAAACGGGGGTGAGACCACTCTGTCGGCCCAACTCCGGCTGGGTTTTGCAGCCGGCTGCGATACATCCGGGTGGAATCCAGCTAGCGTGTCTTGGAGCCAGAGTGTGTCACTTTCATTTGACATATATGTCAGGATGCCAGTTAAACTCTCTAATTTCCAGCCGGAGTTGGCCGGAGTTGGCCGGAGTTGGGCTGCCAGAACGCCAATTTCATGTGAACATTGCAGCCAGCTGCGATAAATCCGGGCGGAATCCGGCTAGTGCAACTCGGAACCAGAGTGAGGCACTTTCACCTGACACATGTCACGATGCCAGTTAAGCTTTTTAATTCGAACAGGACGGGTGCAAAGTCGGGAATATGTCGGGAAATCCCAACTCCGGCTGGGTTTTGCAGCCGGCTGCGATACATCCGGGTGGAATCCGGCTAGCGTTTCTGGGAGCCAGAGTGTGTCACTTTCACCTGACATATATGTCAGGATGCCAGTTAGACTCTCGAATATCCAGAAATTTCCAGCCGGAGTTAGCCGGATTTGGGCTGCCAAAACGCCAACTTCATATGAAGATTGCAGCCAGCTGCGATAAATCCGGACGGAATCCGGCTAGTGCAACTCGGAGCCAGAGTGAGGTACTTTCATCTGACACATGTCACGATGCCAGTTAAGCTCTCTAATTCGAACAGGACGGGTGCAAAGTCGGGAATATGTCGGGAAATGCCAAATCCGGCTGTGCATGGCAGCCGGCTGACGGAATTTGGCGAAACTGGATGTCATGCAACAGGAAGTCAGTTTGCGGCGCTTTCACCTGGCATGCTTCAATCTGCCGTCCAAGCCATCTATCTCGAGCAATAGGCACGCCAAAACGAGGGTGGGAGCCACTCTGTCGGCCCAACTCCGGCTGGGTTTTACAGCCGGCTGCGATAAATCCGGGTGGAATCCGCCTAGTGTGTCTGGGAGCCAGAGTGTGTCACTTTCACCTGGCATATGCCAGGATGCCAGTTAAACACTCTAATATCGAGCAATATACAGCCGGAGTTGGGCTGTAGACTTGACCAAACTGCCAACTTCATCTGAACATGGCAGCCAGCTGCGATAAATCCGGGTGGAATCCGGCTAGTGCGACTCGGAGCCAGACTGAGGTGATTTCACCTGGCATGCTTCAATCCACCGTCCAATCCATCTATCTCGAACAATGGGCACGCCAAAACGGGGGTGAGACCACTCTGTCGGCCCAACTCCGGCTGGGTTTTTCAGCCGGCTGCGATACATCTGGGTGGAATCCGGCTAGCGTGTCTTGGAGCCAGAGTGTGTCACTTTCATTTGACATATATGTCAGGATGCCAGTTAAACTCTCTACTTTCCAGCCGGAGTTGGCCGGAGTTGGCCGGAGTTGGGCTGCCAGAACGCCAACTTCATGTGAACATTGCAGCCAGCTGCGATAAATCCGGGCGGAATCTGGCTAGTGCAACTCGGAGCCAGAGTGAGGCACTTTCACCTGACACATGTCACGATGCCAATTTAGCTTTTTAATTCGAACAGGACGGGTGCAAAGTCGGGAATATGTCGGGAAATCCCAACTCCGGCTGGGTTTTGCAGCCGGCTGCGATACATCCGGGTGGAATCCGGCTAGCGTTTCTGGGAGCCAGAGTGTGTCACTTTCATTTGACATATATTTCAGGATGCCAGTTAAACTCTCTAATTTCCAGCCGGAGTTGGCCGGAGTTGGCCGGAGTTGGGCTGCCAGAACGCCAACTTTATGTGAACATTGCAGCCAGCTGCGATAAATCCGGGCGGAATCCGGCTTGTGGAACTCGGAGCCAGAGTGAGGCACTTTCACCTGACACATGTCACGATGCCAGTTAAGATTTTTAATTCGAACAGGACGGTTGCAAATTCGGGAATATGTCGGGAAATCCCAACTCCGGCTGGGTTTTGCAGCCGGCTGCGATACATCCGGCAGGAATCCGGCTAGCGTTTCTGGGAGCCAGAGTGTGTCACTTTCACCTGACATATATGTCAGGATGCCAGTTAGACTCTCGAATATCCAGCAATTTCCAACCGGAGTTAGCCGGAGTTGGGCTGCCAAAACGCCAACTTCATGTGAACATTGCAGCCAGCTGCGATAAATCCGGGCGGAATCCGGCTACTGCAACTCGGAGCCAGAGTGAGGCACTTTCACCTGACACATGTAACGATGCCAGTTAAGCTCTCTAATTCGAACAGGACGGGTGCAAAGTCGGGAATATGTCGGGAAATCCCAACTCCGGCTGTGCATGGCAGCCGGCTGACGGAATTTGGCGAAACCGGATGTCATGCAACAGGAAGTCAGTTTGCGGCGCTTTCACCTGGTATGCTTCAATCGGCCGTCCAAGCCATCTATCTCGAGCAATAGGCACGCCAAAACGAGGGTGGGAGCCACTCTGACGGCCCAACTCCGGCTGGGTTTTACAGCCGGCTGCGATAAATCCGGGTGGAATCCGCCTAGCGTGTCTGGGAGCTAGAGTGTGTCACTTTAGCCTGGCATATGCCAGGATGCCAGTTAAACTCTTTAATATCGAGCAATATACAGCCGGAGTTGGGCTGTAGACTTGGCCAAACTGCCAACTTCATCTGAACATGGCAGCCAGCTGCGATAAATCCGGGTAGAATCCGGCTAGTGCGACTCGGAGCCAGACTGAGGTGATTTCACCTGGCATGCTTCAATCTACCGTCCAATCCATCTATCTCGAACAATAGGCACGCCAAAACGGGGGTGAGACCACTCTGTCGGCCCAACTCCGGCTGGGTTTTGCAGCCGGCTGCGATACATCCGGGTGGAATCCGGCTAGCGTGTCTTGGAGCCAGAGTGTGCCACTTTCTTTTGACATATATGTCAGGATGCCAGTTAAACTCTCTAATTTCCAGCCGGAGTTGGCCGGAGTTGGGCTGCCAGAACGCCAACTTCATGTGAACATTGCAGCCAGCTGCGATAAATCCGTGCGGAATCCGGCTAGTGCAACTCGGAGCCATAGTGAGGCACTTTCACCTGACACATGTCACGATGCCAGTTAAGCTCTCTAATTCGAACAGGACGGGTGCAAAGTCGGGAATATTTCGGGAAATCCCAACTCCGGCTGTGCATGGCAGCCGGCTGACGGAATTTGGCGAAACCGGATGTCATGCAACAAGAAGTCAGTTTGCGGCGCTTTCAACTGGCATGCTTCAATCCGCCGTCCAAGCCATCTATCTCGAGCAATAGGCACGCCAAAACGAGGGTGGGAGCCACTCTGTCGGCCCAAATCCGGCTGGGTTTTACAGCCGGCTGCGATAAATCCGGGTGGAATCCGCCTAGCGTGTCTGGGAGCCAGAGTGTGTCACTTTCACCTGGCATATGCCCCAAAAAGCCCGCATTGAAGCCATAATTTAGCTTTATTCATAATGAATGAGACGACTACACATCGTTGCAGAAGGCAACACAGTTATTGAAATGATTTTGTATAAGTTCAATTTATGTCAAAGAAGTGTCTGTGTGTTCCCAGCTCAAGGAAGTTAGAATGAAATTAATAGACTTCTATGGAATAAATATATCCTCTCTGCAGTAGTGAATTTACTATTAATCAAAGTATATGTAGCAACTGCATACTTTGAGCAGTATAATGATCCCTGATAAAAGTAAATATATAATGCCAGATGATGGTAACTTGGTCAAAATATGAGAAGCAGATAATCAAAAGTGATTGTATCTTAAAGTTTTAAATTTTGAAATAAAAACAATAACTGATAAAAACAAATATTTTGATTGGTAACGGAATAGTTGGTTATTGAAAACATGGGATTATCTCTTGATTGAATTGTCCCAAACAATGAAATATATGCAATTCTAAAGAGGCCTACCATATCACAATATACCAGAAGTCAGGGTGACTTATATTATGTAACATTATGCAATCATTTCCGGCCTTGTCACATGTGTGTTGGTTACACACTAATTAACTGGTTTTAAAACCCCTTTATTGGGTGCCTTCCTGAAACCCCCACTTTTCAAATTTTGATAAAAAAAAAGTGGGTGTTTCAGGAATTTTGCATTTTCCAATTAACACCTTCCTACGGCCTTAGGTCAAATTATAGCTATAGTCTGTTTCTTAGGATGATTTAATAAAACAAGACAAGTTTTTTTATACATTTATATCATCTTTTTTTGGATAATTTAATGGATTTTATTTAATATTATAATGTTAACTTATAAAAATCTTCTTTTTTTACATTAAAACAGGCAATATTATAATTGAACATTAATAAATTAATTATAGTTTTCTTCTTTTTTTTCAGGGTTTCAGGAATATGAAAATTAGAAAGTTTTTTTAATATTTTACATTTATATATATTTTCTATTGTCACAAATATATACACACGTATGAACGCATGTTCAAGTCATTAAACACAGATTCATCTGCAGTACTCATCAGTCAATCAATCACTAATGATGTTCAAGAAGTTGCGATGCTGCGTCAGAGTATTCCATCGCTCTGAATCCACCTATCAAAAGACTTTCACCACCTTTCTGATTATTAACAAATCGTATTTGTACTTGTGCATTAGCCATTATGTTACATGTATCTAGGATAATCGTGTACACAAATGAAACTAAATTATATTAGTATCAATTTATATAAAAATTAATGGTCTTGTATCTTGTTTTTAATACATTAATTATCGCCTTTAATATACTCAAATAAATATTTCTTTGTTTAGATATTGCTCAGTTGAATTTATATGAAACATCAAAGTATTCAAAAAGATAAACAGTAAACTTAAATACCAATAAATTAACACTATTGATTGCAAACTGTTAATCTTATTTCTTTAATAACATCATCATCGTGTATCAATTATCAGTTTTAATTAAGAAAACTGCTTGCAAACTGTTAATCTTGTCTTTTTCAATGTATCAATTATCAGTTTTAAACTATAACTAATATATTTTAAAAAAAGATCAAAGAAACCTAATTAATCTTAATTAATTGATATAAACTGTTATACTTTGATATAATAATAATAATAATAATAATTAATTGGCAATTCTGATTATTTAATATCAATATTAATTTATGGTCCTAATAATATTAATGTATTTAGACATAATTTATCAAATCTTAAATTATAAATATTTTACATTTATATCTCCTTATGCAGCAAATATTATACCAATAGGTAAAACAGACTATAGTCCGTAACCATGGGTTACATAAATGAAAAGTGGGTGTTTCAGGAATTTGAAAATTAAAAAGTGGGGGTTTCAGGAATATGAAAATTAGAAAGTGGGTGTTTCAGGAATAAACCCTTTATTGTGCATACATGTAGGGACTTAAGCTAATTGGCAATTAAAGTCTTCTTATATAACCCTTCTCAACATTCTTAAATTCTGCAGCAGACAAATTCGAAATCATCATTGGCAATAAATTTTGCAAATATATCTAGTTATAAGATTGTAAATGTAATTAAATTAAAATAAAAGGCAATTTTTTTTCATAAAAGCAAAAAAATGCTCATGAATCTTGACTGTCAAGCAATTTCTTTTTTCTATTTTTTTTTTATCAAAAGAAGTTTATTATTATTTATATGTCACAGTTGAATTGGACGTAGATATTGGCTCATAAGTAGTTAAAAATAAATCTTAAAATAAAATTCCATGTTTAGATATCATGTATCCTCTTATGCTTGAAAAGGATGCATTCATGTATTCACCGCATATTTCATCAATATTCAAATCCAAATCCCTGGTAACAAAATCCTCCTTTCCATATGCTATTTACGATCAACAGCACGTATTTCAAATTGAACAAGTACACGTATATACAAATGAATATTGAACAAGTATATATCACATTCTATATACATATATAGATGGAGACAATTGTAACTATTTGACGGCTCAAACAAGTGTGAAACAGAAAAAACGATCAACACCTTCACACAATATTGAAGTAAATATAAATTGTAGTTATAATTACCCTAAAGAGCTTTCATATATATATGTAACATACCGTGCTCGAACTTAATAACCATCGGTTCAAAACAGTTTATTAACTCAATGGTTACATGACAATATGAGCAATAACAAAATACAAACAATATACATTTGAGGCTTATAACATATTATTTAAATAATAAATATTGCAGAACTTTGGCAGTGATATATTCTAAGAATTTGTATCAGAGGGAGAGTACCCTACACATAATGAAGAATCAAAATTCATAAAAATGACTTATGATATATGATACTGTATTAAACAAAAATGATTTTCAAATTTAGTTTACAATGAGAATTCTCTGTAAATATTACTCAAACGTCAGTTAAATTTTACAAGAATTTCTTTTATAAATATACATATTTTCTGTATTCTATCGTATTGGTTGTTTTGATATTCATTAATTCATTAAAACTATGGATATTGTGTCTGTTATAGTATTTGCCGTTAAGTAAACGTTTTCTATTTGAGCAAAAATATTGACATTCTAATAAGTAATGATATTCATCACCTACAGCTGAATCGCACAATTGACATTTACGCATATTTAAATCGACCGGTGCCATTCCAACAACCGGTTTCAACAGGATGTCTGTGGTTACGTGTTCTAAACCGTATTACATATTTTAACATTTTTGTTGGTGTATGTATCAAATAGTTTTCAAATTCGAAATGAATTTTCAACAATTGAATACCAGTCATTGACAAACATGTCTGACAGTAATATAGTGTTCCTGGTGTTAGGAATGACGTTTTTAATTGATGAAAGGAAAACGTGCGTAAAGTGTTTAATTAGTGCACAGGACAGTTATATACTCTATGTTTATGTTCGTAAAATAAAATACATGATTTTGTATTACTGTGTACATTTTTTCATTTCATTCATTTATGTTGGTATGATTACAAAAGGAAATAAAATGGAAACCTGTTGATCTATCCTAAAAAGGGTTCATTTTCCCGACGTTAATTACGTCACATATAAACCCAAGATAAGCCATAATGCACCACAGACGTTCCCAAATTCATTGTTGGGGTGGTAATTTCGTCGGAGGTCACCACAAACTATCACATGTATGCTGGTAACCTCTGGCGCGGTCTAACAGCTCGATCGTAATGTAGAACCAGGACGACTAAAACACTTTTCTGTTTCATTTTTTGCAACAGTCTGGTAACCTCTGGCGCGTTGTAACAGCCCGTAAATTGATTCCTAGACATTTCAACAAATAATCGTTATAACAAGACAAGCATGTTTAAAGATTGGTTACCTCTGGCACGGCTTAAAAACGTGAAAGTTAATGATCATTTTTTAAATACGCAAGAGAGACTCGCCTTGACGTGAATCTTGGGCTTCAACCCTACGTTGTGCAAAGGGTATGGAGAAAAAAGGAGACATGAATACAAATAAATAATTTATTACAAATTCGTAGATGTACAAAACTATTTAATATAAACATGAAATGAAGCAATATTTTTCCTCAAAAAATATTTGACGATCAGACATGTTCATTATCAAGGTCTTGTTTTTGGCTGAATGATTGTTCGGTGTTTTACGCCGCTTTCAACTAACATGCCATCACGGAGTTTCCGGGTCTAAATTACCAGTACTACTGGTCCATTTATCCTGACACAAGCCAGTCAGTCGTAATAGTAACCCCGCAACCTTGAGCGCCAAGGAGGGCAGCCGTTACGACCATTTTCAAAGGCTTTGGTATGACCAGACCGGGGATTCGGAGGCGGACTCTCTACGGTGTGTTCCCGGAACGCCTACTCGACTTAAGTGTATCGCGGAATTAGGGGGCCTTGTAACGGGTATATTATAGATTTATTTTGTAGATGACTTTGGAACTCTTTTTATAAACTTTTGATAAAAGTATTAAATATTTAAATATTAAATTTTGTAAATATAATTATCATGTTTTACGTTCTTACAGTTTGATAGCTATTAATTAATTAATAATTAACTTAAATTTAATCCATTATTAATTTGTATATAATTTGGTTTTAACATGTAGCACAAACAAATTATCATTCAAACACACAAAATATTTGCCCTTTGAATTAAAGCTTTATGTTCTTACAGTTTGATAGCTATTAATGTTGAAGGATGTCACAGTAAACTAAAAACCCAACATGCCCACCCTAATATATTCACGGCCATACAGATATTTAAAGACGTTCAGAACTGCAACGATATCAACATAATTCAGAGAGCTGCAGGTGGAAATACAAGACCACAAACCCAACGGTACCTGAACATTGATCGTCACCTGATAGTTCTCAAAGAGAGATACCAAACTGGAGTGATTGATTTAATGACTGATGTGGACTCAGCATCCCAACTCATCCAGTTGGGAGCTAAACTGTGTGAAAATAGCATCTATCTAGTAATGTATATAATGTGCTATTGTATATATGTATATGTTTTATCTGTGCTATGCATACACAAGAATTTTTACAAATACTCATTTTCTATATTATGTTGATTAATATGATAACAAATAACACTAGTTTAAATTGTATTATTTTGTGTAGTTGTTTATGTAGTTTAAATAATTTTAAACCGATCACAAGTGCAGACGAGAATCAAACTCATGCCAACAGAATAAGCACCCTAACCTATTGCCTTTTTAGAAAGTGTACCACTTGAAGTTGTTGTGGGGAAAGTAGCCTTCGCTTTTAACATGCATTGGCCCATTTTCAACAATACGTTTCAATCACATTTCATCCAAATACCAGTTTTTTTCAACTGTTAAAGTTTTGAAGTGTTTAAATTCAGATTGAAGCGTAATACATACAAAATAATATTTTTTGTTTATAAAAGAAAAAATCTGACCATGTTCAATTATCTTATCAATTAAGTCCACATAAATCTATCACTTATAACTTCCTTTAAAAGGCCCCCTAATCCTCAATTTTGACCAGGTAGAGATTAAATCGAGTAGGCGTTCCGGGAACAAACCCGCTCTACCACTGCACCCGACCGACGCGGTTGAATTCTTGTTGAATAGTTTGTTTAATCAATGTGTTTGATCAATAAACCTGTTGCATGCGACAATGTACACCCATCAGTTGATCACACATATTCAACTCCCCTATGGCATACCCCTGTCAAATTAACAGGCAATTGATGAAACTTCACGGAGGCGGTTGATTGACGATTGGGAATAAAAAATCTATGCTCGAGGAAGCATTAACCGACACTTTCCTGCAGGTTGAGTTTGAGGAAGTGATATGGGCGTGCTTTCAACAGAGTTTAACTGGCATCCTGGCATATATCAGGTGAAAGTGACACACTCTGGCTCCCAGACACGCTAGCCAGATTTATCGCAGCCGGCTGCAAAACCCAGCCGGAGTTGGGACGACAGAGTGGCTCCCACCCTCGTTTTGGCGTGCCTATTGCTCGAGATAGATGGATTGGACGGTAGATTGATGTATGCCAGGTGAAAGCGCCTCAAACTGACTTCCTGTTGCATGACATCCGGTTTCGCCAAGGTCCGTCAGCCGGCAGCCATGCACAGCCGGAGTTTGGATTTCCCGACATATTCCCGACTTTGCACCCGTACTGTTCGAAGTTTAACTGGCATCCTGACATATATGTCAGGTGAAAGTGACACACTCTTGCTCCCAGAAACGCTAGCCGGATTCCATCCGGATGTATCGCAGCCGGCTGCAAAACACAGCCAGAGTTGGGCCGACAGAGTGGTTTCACCCTCGTTTTCGCGTGCCTATTGTTCGAGATAGATGGATTGGACGGTGGATTGAAGCATGCATAGTTAATACAGTCGGAGTTGCCGGAGTTCCGCTTGTTTCGGCTGATTAATATAGCTTGTGTAACTGGAATTCCCTCTGTTCCGGCTGGTTAATACAGCCGACGTAGCTGGAGGTCCAACTGTTCCGGTTTGTTAATGTAGTCGGTGAAGACGAAGTTCCAGCTGTTCCGGCTGGTTAATACGGTTGGTGTATAGGGAGTTCCGCCTGTTCCGGCTGGTTAATACAGCCGACGCAGCCATACTGAAGAATTTTGATCATCAGATAAATATCAAATATCGATAAGTCTAGCTGCGCTCTGAAACAATTCATTCGTTAATCTCCGTTAGGTTCCGTTATTTACCAATACACATTGATCACACGCTGTGACCGGGGTAATAAAACAATTAACGCCTCGGGGATAGTCGTGGCGGGCAATTAGCCAAATACACTGGTTTATAGCTTAATATGGATAAAACCAAAACATCTGTAAATTAATAGTATTTATTGAAACACGTTCCATGTTATATACATAAGCATATCCATGATGAAAACTAACACATAGACGAACGATACACATATAAGTATGCACGATCATGGAAAATCATGGATGTTGAACTTAATTAAATAACAATTGAATAGAATAGAAAAAATACATTTATTTTCTAATTATTAATGATCAATGTCTCCAATTTATACACTGTTTCTAAAACCCGTGAACTATTGATGCGTCCAAATGCGTATTTATGGGTAAAGTCTGATATTTGTAAATTTAGGTCAACAGAGTTGATTGAATTTTAGTTTTTAATTCACAACATAGTAAGGTGGATTTTATCGTAACCTTTTCCCACATACACCAGAGGACCAGAACAGAAAAAAAACGCATTATATCATTTACGGCAGGAATGTTTTAGAGCAGTAAATTACCAACAACACTAGTAGTTACCATATGCTATATTTTGTTTGCTATATATTTACTCATAATTTTTTATTAACAGGGAGTAAATTTGACTTTATTAATCTTTTCGTTTTTTTCTGGTTTATTTTTCTATGAAATCATTTAATAAGAAGAAAATATACTCAACACCTTTACTGTCTGTCACCTTAAGACAAAAACCAGGATGGCTCATCAATATGGGATCTTTTGTCCATCCTGTCAAAATGGTGTGGGAACTTTTGTCCACCCTGTTAAAATAACATGGGATCTTTTGTCCACCCTATTAAAATGATATGGGACCTTCTGTCAAAAATAGCATGGGAGCTTTTGTCCATGTGATCTGTTGTCCTGTATTCGATATTGACAACGTTTATTTAACCAAAAAAAAGACCATTTAAATCATATTTTTCTCGAAAAATAAATGCCACATATTAAAGATAGATAATTATATTTTGTGGAGCCGTTTGCACCTAAGCGATGAATTAATTAATTAAAGAGTCATAGCGCGTTAAAGTTACAGCTACTCTTTATTTCCATATGGTAAATTATACCTGATAGCAATTGCCGGTGAAATAATTCTTCCACATGTGGAGGTCCGACTGTTCCGGTATAGACGGAGTTCCGGCTGGTATATACAGTCGAAGTTGTCGGAGTTCCGGCTGTTCCGGATGGTTAATACAGCCAGCTGTTCCGACTGGTTAATACAGCCGACGTAGCTGGAGTTCGACTGTTTCGGCTGGTAAATTCAGTCAGTGTAGACGGAGTTCCAGCTGTTCCGCCTGGTGTATACAGCCGGAGAAGCCTGAGTTCCGGCTGGTTAATACAGCCGGAGTAGCCGGAATGATGATATTCGACTGGTAAGTACAGTCGAAGTAATAGGAAATACAGCTTATCCGGCCGGTTTATACAGCCGGAGTAGCCGGAACTCCGGCTATTCCGGCTGGTTAATGCAGCCGGAGTAGCCGGAACTCCGGCTGTTCCGGCTGGTTGATACAGCCGGAGTAGCCGGAGTTCCGGCTATTCCGGCTGTTCCGGCTACTCCGGCTAACTTCACGCACATGACTAAATGGGTCTGAACGCTTAGAGTCAATGCAACTATTTGAGCTCCAGCAGGTGGGGTGGTATTGGTGTCATGCCTTATATATAGTTATCTAGATGTATTTATAAGGTTTGTGACCAATATCATCTTTCCTGTCCGCTGCGATATGACCTTAGTTGTTGAAAGCGACGTAAACAACCCGAAAAGCAATCATGGTCCTGATCTCGACTGATATGTTGGTTCCGACAGGATTGTACCAATCTTATTGGTCAGATGGACTCGTTTTGTGTCGTTATATAAACAAACAGTGAGTTGTCTAGTGTAATAACACTGAACGGGAAGCTTTCAAGGATGTCAAATGAAACATAAAACACATTTTTAATTGTAGTGTTCCTGTAAAGTGAACTGTCTTGTGATGAATAAATAGTATATACGTCTGTGTATACGGACCTTGTTGTGTATTCATCGTATGTCAGTTCAACCTACACGGACAATATTAACACAGATCACTGAACAGCTTAAAGGTGAACTCAAACAACCTGCACATTTTTAAAAGGCAGCTGTAGTTGTATGACTACAAAAGGCTTGGCAATAATTTACTGGATAGATACATGTACCACAAACATGAAATACCAATTACATATTGCAATGCACCTCCCATCGTACGAATCGAATTATCTCTTTCCCACATACAACAAACTGCAGCAGGCGAGTAGTGAAACATCAAGGCAAAACTATTGAAAAATCCACATAAATTAAAGTGCAAATATTCAGTAGAGCTGGAACACATTATGACAAATGGAATAAATGCTCACTGTGGCTAATTTCACCTTTTGTCATGATGTTTTCAAAATTGTTCTGGAGTAGGTGCTTCAAAATTCGGTTACATGTTGGAAGGGTTATATTGACTTTAAAGATACGACGAAATCAGTATCAATGAGCACATCAATCAATGATGAAAGGGACCGTCAATTACGTAGTCAGTTTAGTCACGTCACGCGAAGTCTCACCTTTGACAGTTTGACAGTTGATGGGATAAAGTTGTTCAATTACGTGTTCAACGGGATTTCAGTTATACCACGGCTTTTCTTTCTCGCACATGTATGTACTCAACGAAAAAGTCTTCCCCTTACGACATAGACTATTCGTTGGTGTAGCTTGGGTGAAATACTGTAGTAGCCACATTCTCAATTATATGGGAGGATGCGTCCGAGGCATGCCACCAGGAATGTTTATCATCTAGATTGAAGGTGGTAAGTTTTGGTGTATATTTTGTTCCGGTAAATGTCAACATTTTACATCACTTTTTCCGAATTTTCGGATTGAAAACAGGGCATATCGGAAGCTGCCCTACCTATCTTGCCCATCGGTGAAAGACGAATGACGTTAGTCACCAACGGCTTTTGTCAAACATTGCTTGGGACATATTCACATTCTGAACAGCCTTTGGAAGGCGCAGGCTGATCTGAATCTTAACTTATTGGAACACAATCCCAGATGTATATTATCCAAACGGTTCATTCACTGTAAATAATGTTCGACGCGTTTACCTACGATCAAATGGAAGCCTTTCAATTTACACTCAAACTATGTCAGGCAACCCTTTAGCTGCCAATTCGGGCGATCGTCTATGTGGTGTAATGCTTATAGCGTTTATAGGGTTCGATCCTCTGTCAGATCAAACCAAAGACTTTAAAAGAGGTAGTGATTATTTCCTACTTGATGGTCATGGTTGCATGGGGTAGCCATACGACTGATGCATTGATGTCAGGTAAATAATACCGAAAGTAGTGTGAAACCAAGAAATATATGTTTGATGAAACTGAAATACTGTTGAGAGCGGTGTATTAAAACTATACAATTCGGAAATAATACCGAAAGTAGTGTGAAACCAAGAAATATATGTTTGATGAAACTGAAATACTGTTGAGAGCGGTGTATTAAAACTATACATTTCGGGTATTTTCTTTCATCTTTATCTAATTGTGTTGTTGTCAAAAGTAGCACACCTTTGAGATTGTTGGTACACTTTAGATTACAGACAACATAACACTTCCTTAGGAATGTCAATTCACATTAACATACACATAAATCTGTGTTCAATATTAAATAACACTTTAACGAAGATACCTAAGGTCGCCCGCACAATAACTTGTAGTAGATTGCTATCTGCTAAGCAAGATATTGAGTTTAAAATGACGACATAGGTTATCCATATTTATGTATTAAGGGGAGCTCACCGTCGTTTTTTAACCAGTTTTTCTGTTATAGCACGGCTGCCAGTTCACCTTACCATATGAGTTATGACTTTCTTGCACCAGTACTCCACACAACAGTATACCAAGGCAACTTGCTATCTTCCCACATAGTCTTGTTTCGTTCATAAGTTGAAGATGAATGTCGCTAGTCACAATGACTTACCAATTCATCGGAAAGAATCAATGACTCAATTGAGGTGCGAGAGCAAGACACCCTGAATTGTCATTGGTCTAAGCGTATATTAACCCTTTCCCACCTGCAGACGTATTTTGACACAATAGCAGCAGACGACTTTTGAAAACATTGTGGCCTAAGGTGAAATTGCTCATGAGCTATTTCCCATTTGGCCACAATGTTTTCAACTTTATTTAACAATTCAACTATATTTTATGGAGAATTTTCAGTATTTTTCACCATGTTTTCAAAGTCGTCTGCTGCAAATTTGCTGTATGTAAGAAAGGGCTAATATACATCTCTCCTAAAGTACGCAAACCTGTATATAAAGTACGGTTTAAGTCCCCTATCGCTTTTACTGGAGAGATCTTTAGGTTGACCCTCTGTCAGTCTATAATTCTGTCTGACAAAACAAAACGGATAATGATTTGATTCTTGCTTGATTGATTTGGGGTTAACGCAGTTTTCAATAATTTCTCAGACATATCACGATGTCCATTTTACCAGGGACGTAGATAAGAGGGATAAGCAACTCCACCTGTACACCTATTATCTGGTTAAAATATCACATGTAGAAATAAAATTGTCCAAATGTTCACATTTTGTAGCAAATAAAACTTTGAAGTCTCATTTGGCACACAAACAAAACAAAACATTCATATTCTGAAAGCTTAAAATTTCAACTAAAGTTAGAACAAAATTGAACAACTGGAATTTCTTAGTATTTTGAATAATGACTGGTTTAAAAGACACAGGTATTGTGATTTCTGAATTTTATTAATTTTGTTCCAAAAATTGAATAGACTGACATTATTCAAAAGGATAAAATATTATCAAAACGTGTAGTGTATTAAAATATGTTTATATATTGCAACAGAAGGATGTTTAAACTTCCAGAAAATAATTTTGTTATTTTCATATATTCAATAGTTTTTTAGTTTTACTTGCTACAAATGTTGGGACGGGTGATATTTAATTATACAACTTAGTTACGTATCCCTCTTATCTACGTCCCTGATTTCACCTATTCATGTGTTTCCTCCCTGACTTTCTCACATCAGTACGTACGCTGCTACAGAGGGTATTTAAAAAATATGCACGTCATTTAATGTTATTTTTGGTTAAGGGTCACGGTCACGTTTAAATGCAAAATGTAAACAAATATGTTCTGAACGACAGCATGCGATAACTGGCTCATTATTGCTTTAGAGCTATCTATGAGGACACATGGGTCAAAATCTGGAAATCAAATTTGACAAACTTTGTCTACTGTATGTAAATGTTTCACACCTGTACTTTCAATAAAACATACAAAAAAGATAACTTAACTTGTTGTTTATTTTTATTTCATGAACTAAAATCACCTGTCAAAACTCACGTAACAGGACAGACATACATATTCGAGGTGAAATATTTAGCAAAATATTCTGCTTTGTGTGTTACAGTAGCTAAAACAATGATCAATGGCATATTAAATAGCTGCACTATTAACAAAATTAAGACAAAGACAAAACAAAACCTTTAAGGCGACATTTAGAAGCTTGAAACGCAAATATGGAAAACTGGATTTACCAGATCTATAGACTTTTTTTAAAAAATTAAGCTTGCATATACATTTAGAGCAATAAAGGATTCATTGAACTTCATATAATTCCATTAACAAACTGTTACAATAAGTATGTGTGTAAGATAAGCAGAAAACATTGACTTATAAAACAAAACAGCTTCTTTAAAAACACCCGATTAACTAAACCCATCTAACGTAACAGGACAGACATTTTGTGAAAAAATAATATTTTTGGAATTTTGTCAATAAAAAAATAAAATTTCTGCTCCACTTCCTTGAGACAATTTAAAGCATAGCAAACAAATATTACAAAAGTTTTATCAGTTCAGGGTGGTGGTCATAAACAATCTTAAGTCAATTTCTTGAAATTTTCATGATCAAATTTAAATATTTCATAACTAGTTTTTACATACAAGTATTGATCATGATAAAATTAATGAAAATTAGGAATTTGATGCAATTAAGGGAATGACTTAAAAAGTTTTATAAATGTAGACCCTGTCTATTAGGACTAAAACACAGCACTAAATTATAATTATCTAAACCCACAGATATTAACACCACATACAACAAATCTGCGCACAACTTTGATGTTTTGCACAAATCCAGTCAAATACATGGAAAATATAAATCTATAAATGAAGGTATTATCACTGAATAAAGTTTAACACATTGTGGCAAAGGAGAAATTGCTCATTTTGAGCAATTTCTTCTTTTGTCACAATGTTTTCAAAAGTCATCTGCTGCAGAGGCTTCAGAAAGTGTCTATATGTGGGAAAGAATTAATTAAGTGTCAACTTATCACTGTAATTTGTGATTAATCAATATCAACTTTGTAATTTTGAATTCTGGTGGAGCTTTTTTCTTCGACCAGTACAGGACTTTTTAAAAGTTTGATAACACTAGAAAATATGCTCTTGCGAGATATCATCTCGAACTGGCCATCTGTAGTAGCCTTCACTTTTCTCCATATACTGGAAAAACAACTTCGTCATTAGGAAGTAACCTCTTGACCTGCAAAAAGATCAACATCAGCTGAAAATCTATATTATTATTTTATCCAAAACACTAAGATAATTAATTAACAGCAAAACATTTATCATATTCATTCAAAAAGGTATTTAACTTAGCTTAAATTGCTTTATGCTGCAGTACAATGGAACCTTTTTGAATGTAAGGTTCCTGAAGCATAGTATACTTGTCAGGAATTGTTTTTAATAATTGAAAGTTATTATTAAACAGAATAGTGAAATCAACATACAAACAAATCTGCAACACAATTTCATAAATAATAAACAAACATGTAATAGAAAATTATATAAAAAGAATAACATTGTACATGTATGTAATTCTGAAAGGAAAACAAACATATGAAAATATGTTTGAACTTTAACTAGGTAATACCTCGGCAACATACTCGACAGAGCTTTTCCCCCGATCTTAATTTGACAAGAACAAAATCGCTTTCCTTGTATTTGGGCCTTAAATGTTAAAACAAAATACATTATTATACACTGTCATTGCAGAGATCTGTTTTTAAAATTATCATTATTTATTATTTACACATCTAAAACAAGTAAGAGCTAATTCAAGTTTTTGTTTGGTATTTTTTGTGTGAGTTAGCAATATTTCAGCTACATATTGACAGTTATTATTAAATGATCAAACTGTCATTTCAAGAGAATACAAAACCTGATGTAGGTATAACCACTTACTCTGAATCCATATTTTCTAAGATAGATGTTAGACTGATGTCACCAGGTCCTAGGCCAAAGTCACTGAAGCTTACATCTGAAATAAAGGCAAAACAATGAAAATTTACTACAAAGCACAACGCTAAACTACATAATTTTAAGGTGGTTGCTTATGCCTTGATACAGAGAGTGTTTAATTTAACATTGGGTGTATTTAACGATTTATGGACGTCAAAGCATCAAAGACCTCGAGAGCTCCAAAAACTATTGTCTAAAGAAAACCAACTAATAATAGAACTATCTCATATGAGCCGTCCCGCGAGAAAAACAACATTATGGCCGCTGGGTAATGTATCGCCCCAGATCAGCCTACACAGGCTGATCTGGGCATACACATTCCATCTCAGGGGAATAGAGGTATAGAGTAATGATTCCTGAAACAGAAAATCCACAGGAGGCGAAAAGTGTCTTATCCGGGTAATCCTGTGCGGCATGCATAGGCTGAACCGGGTCGATACTTTACGCAGAGTCCACAATGTTGGTTTTCTCGCTTGATGGATAAAGGATACAGATAATCAACAATGTTAAAAAAACATGATTTCACACTCATATCTTACGCGCTAAGAATTAGATCATCATCAGAGCCATCTGTTGAGAGCCGAGTGACATCAGTTGACTCAGGAATGTGCACTGCAGGCTGGTCTAGTGCCACAAAATGTTGCTCTTCATCTGGCTGTACGTTGGGCACATCAGGTAACTGAACCACACGCGGATCAAGTTCAGCGACAAGAAGCACCTCAGTTTGTATTAATGCTGTTCTAAGATAAGGAAACTAGTCGAAATAAAGGATGCTACTTAAATCCTGAGATGAGGATACACTTTCATTAAGATTTGATGTAAAATGTTGCGTGTAGAGTGTTAATAAGCCAATTGTTGTCGACCGACGGTGGACAAACTGTGATCACAAAAGCTCACATTGAGCATTTTTTGCACAGGTGTGCTCAAACGAGAACCCGAGGCGTTACAGCCTTTGAACGGTAAGTGAAAGTACATATTATTATTAATTTTAGTCAAACAATTTTGAAGTTGTTAAAAGCAGTTGTGCCGTGGTCGAGTGGTTTGCATTTTGAGATTTGAAACTTGGCGTCAGCCACAGGTTCGATCACCAGTTGCGTCATGACAGTCATGGTGGAGTGCAAGGCTCGTTTCCTAGCCTAATACTGGTTTGTTTACCCAGGGATCATTAATAAGTGAACTGTTGCCGTGATATAAATTAAATAATGTTGATAACAGCTTAAAACAAGACACATAAAAGGATACGTTTCATTTTCACTAAATTCCACTTGGCAACATACCGATTGTTCAGGCACTGGTCAAATTGTTTCTTCAGACAATTGATGCAAAAGCAGGATAGCCTTCTGGTTTTATAACCCCCCTCTCTACCCCATATGCAGAATGAATCTTTCTTGTACCAGGAACGGACTTTGGTTCTCTTTCTGGCCTGCGATGAATAATCTTATCTGAGCCAACATACAGCACTGTTCTTCTTTTATGTATACAGGTTCCCTGTTCACTTTCTGCTGGTTTCTCCATTGTTTTGACTGTTTCATAAAAGGTCATAGCGTCATATATGTTGGCTACCCTATTTTTTACATCTCTGGTTGCTTTCGATTTCAGGACCCCAGCTTCTCCATCACACCTGTTCTTGCCATGACGTGATCCATAGTGAGACCTTTCCATCGTTAGTTGGTAGTTATCCATACTGCAGCTCACATCCATGAAGGTAACTCTTGATTTGTACTGTGCAGCACATCCGTCACTGATAATGTAAGCGTGTTGAAATTCAACGTGTCGATTCATCTTCAGGTGATGTAAAACAGTATCCATGAACACATGTACAGCATGGGTGTAATGAGTTAGATCATCTGATATGATATCAACACATTCATCGACTAGCTGATTATCAATTGGACATCTGTAAATACAAATACATGGGTGTATTGTCACAGAATCCTTAGACCAATGGGCTCCCTGAATTTCGTTTTGGTAGAAGCAGGAGTAATTTTCGGCAAAGTCGATTGTTACAGATATGGAGTTTTCTGGCATATTAGTGTTCAGTACTGAACACTGTTGTTGCTGCCATTGTGCCTCAAATAGATGGACTGAAAGAAACTCTAATTCTGAAAGCAATTCTTCTATCATATCTGCCGGAGAACCAGTCTTCTCTACTTCTTGGCGCTTGTTAATTTCTTTTTGCGTTTTTGGATTGACTGTTTTTACGTTTTCCCATCTCTTCCATTTAACTTGTACGGGGCCGTCAATTTCAAACAACGGTCTTAGTAATGACCTGAGTAGAGAAGTACCACAATCTTTACAATCTCTGTCAATGCAATTCAACCTGTGGAATTTTTCTCCCTGTTTTGGGCACAAAGTTGCACTCACACAGTCACAGCTTCAAATTCATTCATTAATTTCAAATTGGTTTGTTCCAGTGTTTCTGCGTGTCTATTCATAGATTTTAATTTAAGTTTTACATTTTCACAATATTCGCAAAGACATTGGTATAATCTTCTAAACGTTTGTGTCTTAACTCTTTTTGGTCTGAGTTTACAAAATTTGTCAAAAGACAATTTTTTTCCTTGGTTTTCATTGATCCACTTTGACCATGCAGTATTTAATGACATTTGCATTACCTGTGTTTGTTCTAGATCTTTCTTGACGGCTTACTTGTCTGGGACCACTACGGCAACCTCTTGACTTTCATAAAATGTCTTAATACTTTCCTGCAATTCTTCTGACACTGCATCTTTACGACGCTGTGTAGGCTTCGCACTGGAACATTCATTCAGATACTTTTTTTTAATTCCGGTTACTGTACAAAACATATTCTGTAATTTGGACTTTTTATTTAATCTTTCAGCAAAATGTCTCACAAACTCCTTTCTACGACTTCTCTGCGTGTTAGTACTTCCCTGTAGCTTTTGATTAACATCTTTGACAACATCTAGTAAGTATGTGAGATTCTTCTTGGCACTCGGTGATTGTATACCTTGATCTTTCAGAGCTGCTTTCCGTTTCGGAGTTGTGAACGTAAGGAGACCCTTTACAACTGCAGCATACCTTCTTGGAGACTTCGGTATTTTTTTTCTGGCTCTATACACCATTTTCTTCAAGGCTGGGGTGGGTTGTAAAGAAGGTGACATTGTAGAACTTTCACTGTCGCCAGCTGGAACATCTTTTACTTTCCTGGTTTTCTTTTCCCGTTTTTCTTGTCTTTTTCCTCGTTTCTTCGCAGCATCCTTCTCTTGAATCCGTCTCTTTTTCTGTGATGACAGCTTTGACCTATACTTTCTTTTATATTCCGCATGTATGCTTTTACGCTCCTTTTCTTCTTTCTCAGCCAACCTTGTTTGCCTCGTATCATCCTGTAACATTGACTTACTTGATTCTTGCTTACGTCTTTCTCTCATTTGGCGCATTCGTAATTTTGACTGTTCCTTGTTTTTATTTATCTCTTCCTCTGTCCACACCTTACGTCTTTTTTTCATATAAGCTGCATGATTTTGTTTTTTATCAACATTTAGCACAACATGCGGCATTTTCCCCATCTTTATAGAGTGAATCTCTTCTCTTTTGTACTATTATGGTCACTTGAACCTAATCTGAAAATGGAAATGACTGAGATTAAATTATGGTTTTAATCGATTGTTTATTGTGTTCATCAATGTATGGAAATATTTTGGTTGTTTATGGTGTGAAGTTGGAAAAGGTTTAAACAGTCCTAATGTTTTTCATATCCTGCTGAATATTTTTTAATATTTAATCATGTGCCAAATTTCTTAAATTTAAATTTCATTTTGTTACTAAAGACTCATGTAGGTTTGTGTTTTTTATATATTTTCAGACCATGTCAATGCTGCTGTCTCCTTGAAAGAGTCTCAACATAATTTTAAAACGAAGAATGTTTACTTTGCGGCAAAACATGATAGGATGGGACTCCCTATTATCGGTGTAAAGCAAACTTAACTGTAAATTATATCCAGTGTCACTCGTTCCTTTATATGTCCTTGTTATTTAACTTACACCAAATAATCATTCACTTCTGTGAAAAGTTCCAAAAATCGAGTCCATCCGCACCCATTTTTAAATTGACTTTCAAGGGAGGAAATCACTCACCGGTGTAATTACAAAAAGCATTAGTATGGTGGTCCTGTTGTATCAACTCTTTACAAGATTGTGAGATTTAATGTGAACATGATTATCCTATAAAACATTAGTCACTAAAACAGTTATATTTAATTTAAATGTTAATTTATTAACTGTTCCAAACTATGAACTTATTTACAAGATATTTTCAGAATCAATTTGTTAAATTTTCTTATTGGCACAATTTAATCATATTTTCCTTAATTTTTGTTACACAGTATATGATTTAAAAGTTTAAAATAGCATAAAATTTATAGCCACCACAAATATACATGCCAAAAAAACAAAAAACATATTTTAAAATTTTGGTCCTTAATGTCTTCCATGTTTTCTATAGTCGAGAAAACTTTACGGAATGTAATCATGTGACTTCAAATTCCTATGATGTCATATAAGCAGTTAATAGACAACATGTTCAAATGTGAAAGAAAAAATCAACAACAGGTTTTCTACTAAAAAAATGACGTTTTGGGTGGTGAGGGGTCAGGGCATGTAGGATTTTCTTTTTAGTATGGGTAACAATCATAATGTGTCGGAATTTCTGAAAATATTGTTTTTTGGAAAAAATAAATTGTAGCATTTGAAAGTCAGGATAACGGGGTTTCCTGATTGAATCATACGACATCCGGTTATGCGCACGCAACAAATAACATGCCGGTTTTGTGTTTACCTTGGTATTCGTGATAACACGGTATTCGTAGAACCTACTATATGCCATTATCTTTGGATCCATCTTTTAACCATCATTGTTTATTATGTGTGTTAACATGAATCATAAAGAATAAAAAATAAAATTGTGTTGTCATAATATCACTTTGAGTTATCACTATTCCTACTTACAAAACATCTGCAAAAACATATATTTTTTTTTCAAGCTTGGCCTACAGATTATTTATGTTACTGTAAGCTATCAATGTTTGATATTACAAATATTTACCAATAGAATGTTTAATTTATTTGTATTCTAAGAAAAGAAAACAATTCATCAATGTTTTAACAAGTGGGCTGTACGACTATGATGTCTAACTGTAGTAACTAAATCACGTAACAAGGACAGACAATGTGTCTGTCAGGTTACGTGAGACCAACATTTTACACATTGCATACCTTTGGAGATGTTTTATTTAATCAACGTGTTGTAATAATGCACACCAAATAAATGCGATCGTGACATAGACAACAGTGGTTGACAAATTGCAACTAACTCTACGATTTCAAAAAATAAATAAAGGGGGTGTGTCTGTCTTGTTACGTGCCAAATTCGGCGAATGTCTGTCAGAATTCTGAAGATCGGACAAAAACGCTAACATCACTGCAGAAAACTTCCTGGGACGTTTATCAAATATACTCTTCAATCTATTTCAATGTAAAAACCACGCTTTATAATAATTAAACACACTTTTCTGTTAAAAAGACATGTAAAACAATGAATTCACGTAACTTACCAATTCACGTAACATTTGGACAATGTCGGCTGGTTTGTTGTTCGACCTATATTTGACTGCTGCATGCTGGGTAGCAAGTGTCAGGATGTATAACTATGCGAGTCTATCGATTGGTCGATTTGAATGGTCACGGGTCAACTCGGCCTGTTACAAAATCAGCCATGAGTCAACTCGGCCTTGGGTCAACTCGGCCTTTTCTGCATTTTATAGAGCAGTGATAGATATATATTGCCCACTTTTGATGTTCGTCGTAATTTTACCATTTGTCATTTAAAACGAGTGAAAGGGGGAAATGAAAAAGAAAATGTATACACGATTATCATTGTGTAATTAAGAAAAATAAGTTTGATAGAATACATCAATATATCAAATAACAATTGAATTTAAATCACACATTGTTTAATTAAGAAAAATAAGTTTGATAGAATACATAGAATTTAAATCACACAATCATAGGTTAAAACTATGCTGCAGCGATTTAATACGTACTGACAAGATATTGCAAAAATATTATTTTATATTAATATTGGTAATTACTTTATGTAAAAACTGGTTTACTTTCACAATCACAGTGGACAGACTGTTACGTAAGTTCAATTAGTCGATTCGTTGATCTATAACCAGCGACATGAGACGTCTTACGATCATATTATTGCACGACATGTAAACTTTAAACATGTTTTTATAATGCAATAACATTCCATGTCAACTAGGATTTTCACACATTTGACAAATTTTGGTTTGTTTTCTGTATTTCAATATGTAATTTCAAAGGGAGTGGTGAAGAAAAACGAAGACATAATTTTGGCTAAAATTGTATTTTCTATCTCTTTAATGTATCTACATGTGATTAAAGCATATGTTCTAACAACACATTCAGATAACTAAGAAAATACAGTCAATTTAAGGTTCAACGTATAAAAATACTGTGAAGCTAATGAGTTTACTAAAAACGCGGTATTTGAATTTGCTTGATGGTCATACAATTACCCACATTAATGTAAAATTTCACATAAAAAGACTGACAGAAACAAGTTTATACACTTGCATGAAAGAGCTATGTTCACGTACGGAACTGGAATGCAATGTACATAGAGACAGGAACGTCGAAAAGACTCTTATCTACGTCCCTGTTATTGATTAATGCAATTAAGACAGTTGATTGTTTGTTTTTACACCGTTTTACATTTTTTCCTGGGTAAATTTCCAATACTAAATGTTCATTTTTTTTTATCCTGACACCATGCAAATACAACAAATCCGCAGCAAACGATTTAGACAAACATATGGAAAAAAATATATAAATGAAAGCATATTTAATGAATAGAGTTGAAACCATTCAGACAAAATGAGAAATTGCTGATTCTGAGCTATTTCTTCTTTTGCTGCAATGGGAAAGTGGAAAAAATAGTGAATTATCTTCTGTCGAAAGTGATGGCGCCAGGCCCTTCTTGTCAAAACAGTTACTAATACGGGTAAACAATCGACGGCAAAGCCGGCGATTTTCCCCGTCAATAGGTAATGTGTATTAACTTTGCAAAACTTTGCTATACCGTCTTTCAAAAAATTGTGTCCAGAGTGGATTTTTCGATGCAGTCACGATTCTGCTACGTTTTGATTGGATGAAAAGAAAATATCGAAACAAAAAAAACTTCTAGAGGAAATATTTAAATACGATAATACGTACTTGCTTAAGGAATGAGCACAAGTAATTTAATGGGTACTACTTTACGTTTAATAACACTCGTCGTCTATTTCTAAAACGAGTTCAAATAACAACTCATAAGGGTTTTCTGACTTTCCGGAAGTTACAAATCCAAATTCATGTAATATGACGTCATAATATGATGTCATTCTATTAGCGTAACGCAAATGATGAATAAATAACCAAAAGGAAAACGACAGAAATTATAGGAAACGTTAGTTTGACTTGTAACAAATGTAGTTCCGTAAATTATGGAATTGTTTTATTTGAAGTACTATAAAAATCTTGGCCATATTTTAAAGTTAAATATAAGCTTAACCTGATGATGATTTTTATTTTCTTTACTTAGGTCGGTAGGACTCGTAATTGACGTAAATAACTGATCGTGCTGCAAGCAATGGGCTAACTGCAGTTCACGGGGAATTTTTTACCGAGCACAAAAGTTAATAAATGTTTACCCGAAATAGGTAGCACCTATACTCATATTACATTTCGTTAAGTTATTGAAAAATAATGCTTAAAAGTTATACAAGTAACTTTTTATGTATGTATACTACTTATTCGGCACTTTGACTCATGATTTGTTCTATTTTATCGATTCGTCATTTTGGTAATTCGACATTATGACTGTAATTCGAACCATTCCATAGCGGGAGCGAAACCTCCGATAGCTAACATACGAAGTGACGAAACCTCCAGTTCCTTCGGAGCGTTTGGTTTGATATATTGATAATGTACCATTTATAACGTATCGAACAATATTTTTCTTTCTTTTTTATTGATTAAGGTAATGCAAATCTTTCAATGAAAATGTATTCAGTTTAATGTCTTTATATAATTATAGTTGTGTTTCTTTTCAAGGTCGTATATATAACCATAGAACTATATCTCTTTTTCTTTTAATCAAGTATACCTACAAACAACAACAACAACATTAAATTTGAAGAAACGATGATTTTTTGTGAAACCAAATTTGTTTATTATACAATGCCAGCTTGAATTTTATCGTTAAAACTTGGTAGTAAGTATTTTGACTCAACATTACTATGTGTGTCGATCATTTCACACGTCCTAATACTGTATTGCATTCCAATTTCGTGAATAATCTAAGTTCATGGTGTCATATTTATTCGCGCAGTTTTCGCGTGACTTTGTAGTTTGTACTGGCAGCAGACTTGGAACTGTCAAATTGCTTCCTAAATGTCAAAATATTTGCTGACATAAGTCATCAAAAAGTGCATTTTAAACAGTTTGTTATGTGATGTCATGTGAAGAATTACTTAAATATTTACCTATTTAAATATTGTATTAGTCCTACCATCTTATGCAAATAAACTAAAAATCATCATATGTTTATCGTGCAGGTCCCTGTTCTCAACGTTAGTTTCAAGGACTGTTTATTTATTGTGAAAAGGTGCTTTGTTTACTTACACATACATTTTTGAATTCATTTGTCAGTATAATTGGTTTTTGACATGAATTCAGTGCTACAGATAAGCAGCGTATTTGCGTAAAAACTCAAATAATAAATGTCAAACACCCAATTCATTTCAAATCAGCGCGTAACAAAACTCATTTAAATTTCGGGATACTCAATTCATTTTTCAAGACCTGCGTATTATATTATTATTATGTCCAAAACTCAATTCAATCAGTTATCAATATTGACTGCGTATTAAAAACTCTTTACCATGTCAAGAAATCAAGTACAAATTTCGTATACTGAAATCCAGTGAATTGGTCACGTGACATGTGATGTATTTATCAATTGCCAATCATAGCACGGTTCGTTATCAAGAAGTTGTGATTTTGGTTGATTCACTAAGTTGTACAAAATTGACAAATTGAAAAAGAGTGAAATGAGTGTTTTATACCGCTAGAGTTTAATTTAGACATTGCAATAAAAGTTAATGTCCATTTATAAGTTACTACAGTTAAGAACATCATGAAATTGACAATCTGAGCGGAACGTGATTGGATCGTGAGCGTGATTGGAACGAAGTTGGAACGCTTTATGAGCGGAACGGAATTTTGCGCTCTGAACGAAACAATCATAATGATTGCAAAAATCCAATCATTCGCTCGTTGAACGGTTGCAACAACTATCCGATAATTATTTTACGAAATTATTTTATTAACCCTTTACAGGATAGCCCAACTGCCTATTTACCTATATTATCTCCATATATAGGCATCTATTTGATAAACCAATAGTCAATAAACTACTGATAAAAGCCTGTACACTATTTCCATACAGGGTATTGGGAAAATCATAAGAATTTGACACCTGTCCTAATTAAACCCAACTATCTGTATAAAATATTGTAACTACCTTTTATATGTCAGTATAAACATTGTGGGAAATTAAATTACCTTTACATTGGTGTAAAATACACTATTTCGGCATGAAAAGAACTGAAGCAAAACAGGAGACGAAAGCAGGGCAATTTTATTTTTTATTTTTTCTTGAAAATGATGAATGTATTTTGCTCATGTCTACCTTTTCAAATATTGTTATTGCGGAAAAAAAACAAGTGAAATTACTCCAGAATATAACAACAGCAATTTCAAGTTTAATTTTTTTAAACCAGATACTCCGTAAAGGAAATATGTCTTAATTTCTACGAAGTTTTCAAAAGTCAACTCTGTGACATACAGGAGTAAAATTAGTAAAACTTAATGGAGAAATCACCCATCTTCCTGTCATGATTCAAAGTCGATTTCACGAGAATAAATGTTAAAACATCCCATATAAATATTTTGAATGTCTAATGTCCTTACGTTTTCATTTATAACTATTTCCTTTTTGAAGAAATAGATCGGCAATAGAAAATTGTTAACCCAAAAAAAGTCGAATGTAAACACATGTTTGCGTATTTTCCCGTATTCTCAAGGACGATTTAGTTCTTTGTTTACTTACCCTTGGTTGTTGAAACTCATTATTCCAAGCTCCTATAGAGAAAAGATTGTTGTCGGAAGAAGAACAATCATCGGAAACAACTTCCAGATCAGAAATATCTGATTGAATGTCAGACGGGGTAAAGCCAAAAAAAACAATACAGCTTCAGTTTTGCGGAAGTGTCATAACTGCACCCGTAAATGACCCATTTTATTGCCCTTCTGATTTACTAGATCAATCAATCAAAGACCCGCCGGTATTGTGTAGATGAAAACAATAACCACTTATGTCAGCTGTTCATCCCTTTCCCCATTACAACAAATCACAGCAAACGATTGTGAAAATGTCGAGACAAAAATAAAGAAAATCTATAAAAAAGGAAAGTATAATTACTGAATTAATTCAAATCATTGTGGCAAAAGTTATCTATTAAATTTAATGCATTTAGGCTTTCTCCTTTTGCTGCAATGTTTACTCGTCAGCTTTAGTTGCGTCAATATGAATCTACATCTGTGAAAGAGGTATTTCCCAGTAGCTTACTTGATTGTCAAAACTGGTATACACCGGAAATGTGATCGGTCAAACAAAGAACCGACTTTGCACGTGTGAGTAAACCCTTTCCTCTTTCAACAATTATGCCGACGAAATTAAAAACATATTGACAAAAAATTCAAACTATTTAACCCTTTCTCACATATAGACAATTTCTACAGCAGAAGAATAGATTTATACAGGGTTGCTTCATTGTGTTTGCATGAGATCATAACATTGTGAGCAATTTTTTCTCGTTTTAAATGTCATCTGCTCCAGATTTATTTAATATGAAGAAAGGGAGAAATGAAGCCCTGTTGTCAAGGTCATGTTTACTGCATGCGTCAGTAATTTTCCATTTGATCTGGGTTGCACGTGGTTTACACCGTGTCAAATGAAAACCCGCCTTCCGATAGTTGGGAATATTCAGATCAATATGCTCTTCTGTTAAGACTGATTAGAATCATCACTGTTCGTAAATCGTCTCATAACAATTATCGAAGTCTTTTGAGAACAGTTATGATCAAACGCCGGCATTACAATTAAATAAATTGATACCAGCTGTTATAAGATTTGGAACAAAACTGATTGCCTATTTTTATGTGTCGCGACTCAATCTGTATATGGTGCATAATGGTAATTTTAGAAAACCCTTGTGAAATAATTAAAATTTACAATTACAAATGGAAACGGATATTATCATATGGATATTTTTCATAGGAACAAGGTATTTTCAAGCTTATCATTTCCCGACGCATTTCATTCAACCTGGGTACTGAACTTTTAAACACTATACATGTTTGGACGCTTTTTACTTAACTTTATATAGTAACACTATGATTTAAAGTATGAGATCCCTTTGTAAATAAACAAATTGTATTGTGATACACTTTTGGAGGACCTATTCACACGATAAATATACTTTTGAAGCATTCACACTCCAAAGGTGTCGAAAAGCGTTTACATTGAAATCGATTAGAATCGATTAGGGTCGTCGAAAACCGTTTATATTGAAATCGATTAGGGTTTTCGAAAATCGTTTATATTGAGGTCGTGTATGCAAGCGTTTATATCCGGTGAAGGGTTAAAAGTCATATTTGTATACTAAACTTTTGTTTTATAAGACACTCAAGTATCCGATTGAATTAGAATGTAACAAATATTATTAATATGATCATTTTCGTAATACGATTTGTTGTTGATATTTAGGGTTAAGTAAAAAAAAATATAAACGAAACGAAATTAATTTAAGCCAATCAAATCGTTGAACGGATTTTGATCGAAAAAAAGCGTTCCGAGTGAGCGTAAAAAAGCGCTCAATCTGAACGGAACGGAAAAAAGCAATCACAATGTTATGAATGAGTGAACGCTTTGAGAGCGGATTGGAACGTGAGCGGAACGGAACGGAACGGAGCGGAGCGTGAACGGTTAATTTGTCAATTTCAAGATGTTCTTAACTGTAGTCATTATTTAGTTGTATTGTCATTATAAATCAAAAGATCCTTGGATAAAATTTTATGCAAAAAGTAGATGTATATTCGGACGCTATTAGTTCCGGATATGTTGTACAGCGAATTTCAAAGTGAAGTTAAAGACATAGAAATAATTTATACTATAAAAGGCTTCACATGATTGTAGAAAACATTGTTTACATACATGTAGAGTTTAGCTCTAACAATAAATAACTTTAATTGGCAGAATGGGTAGGCCAGACTGCAGTGAGATATTATGCAAAAGAACAGCTACAAATTGTAACAAATTAAATATTTCCAACTTAAATAAACATTTATCAGCAATACACACATTTTGAAAATATTGTTAAAAATGAAGAAATAGTTCATACTTTTGTATACTTTGATAATCTTAACTTTCACTGTCTATTTTCCCACATTAATGTTTTATCCAAATGTGTTGAATGAAGTCTGCTGCAGGCTCCTTTAATGTCAAGAGGGACATGATAAAAAGACAAAAGAAATCAACAATTCCTAGTTGATCATATCTGTATCCCAAAGTTTAACTGTGAACCCTTAATGTCCAAAAAGCTCAATGTAGCAGACAACATTTTAAAAAAATTGTGGCAAATACAGGAGTTGCTCATAAAAATGAGTATATTTTCCTTTTATCAAATTGTTTTCAATTTATTCCATAATTATAATTTTAATATATTGAGATAATTTCCATATTTTTTTTTATACCCTTTCAAAGTTGTCTGCTGTAGAAGTTGCCTGTAAGAAAGCATTTATTTATTAAACGATATGGTTTTATTAAAATCAAAAGATCATGACGTGAAAGTTATTGAAATACTCAATTGAAATTACTAATGGGGTAACGAAAACTACAATACCCAATTGCTTTTGTCAAATACTCAATTACTTTGGATGCATGGGGTAATACTCAATTAATATGAAAAGCTTATCTGTAGCACTGTGAACTTATAAGTATTTCCATGAGCCCTAATAAATGTTAAAAGGTTTGAGAACCGGTGTTTCCACGCTAAGCATATATTCCACTTTAAAAAATGGAAAAGATATTGAATCGATGAAATTATGATGACAGGTACCAAAATAATCGACTTGACCTTCATTAAGTACTTCCAATGGTAAAACTAAATAATTTATTTTTCCCTTTTGTGTATTTATTCATCATTAGCTTGGAACTCATATTATAAAACTTTAAATGCTTGTGGATATATAAAGTGGCTTGTATCTGTGGAACCACCTCATACTATCATAGTGTAACATATGGATCGTTATACATGTGTGCTTGTAGTAAATGTCAGATGTGTGAATATTCCAGGATGTATACCAACTTCTTTGTAATGATTTTTGTTCAAGGTAAGTGAATTGTCATTAAAATTTGGAAAATGAAATTCAACATAGTCTGGGAAAAATAATTTGGCTGTAAATAGAGTATAAATTCTAGTTTCTATTAGAAATTGTAACAGAATGTAATGTCTGAAATTGAGAAAAAATGTGTGTTCATGCTCATAATCTGCTCTGAATTTGTATGCAATTGATTTAACATATATTTTTGTGATTCATGTACATCTCTTTGTGACTACTGCTCTGGTGTGTGAATCATTCATACTGTATCACATAGTCCTCTTGTTTCATTATGTTATATGATGACTGTAAACATTTAGAAGTTGACCAACTCAATCATCAAGAATCTGATGATGGAATTAAAGATGGCTGCTGAAAGACATTTGTTGTAAAAATTGTAAAAAAGGGAAAGATTATTCCTATTTTTATTTTTCATTCTTCCAATTTTTCAGGTGATTCTTTTTGTTGTGATGTTTTCTACAGAACTGATATACAGTAGTTAATTGGGGGAAAAATCTGATTCACATATTCACATAAATTTATAATACTCAACAAATAATAATTAAAAAAAAGTAAAAATAAAAATTAAATAGAATAAGAAATAAATAAATAAAATAATTAAAAATATATAAAAAGGTTCTATAGAATTGTCTACTTTGAAAGCATCTGAACAAAAAGAATTAGTAACTGTACATTTGATTATTTTATCTGTGTAGTGTTGAGATGATGGATGATGATCCCTACGACGATGGTGGATACCGAGATGATGATTCCAGTACTGTTGCCTCACTCACTGGCTTCTTGTTTGGTAACATTGATAAGAAGGGAGAGCTTGAGGAGGATTTCTTGGATGAGGTAAGCTGTTTTTTGTTTTTGATTTTTAGCTCACCAGAGTTTTTGTGATCGCCTTTTACCCTTCGTCATCAACATGTGCTTGTTAACACTCTAGAGGCAACGTTTTGCATCCAAACTTCATGAAAGTTTATCAGAACATATATCTCCATCCAATTTAGGCCAAGTTTGAAACTGTGTCATATGGGGTCACAAACTAGGTCACTAGATCAAATTAAATGAACATCTTGTTAACACTCTGGAAGCTGCATTTTAAACTTGAAACTTTGTCAGAATGTTTGTCTTAGTGATATCTAGGCCAAGTTCAAATATAGGTCATGTCGGGTTAAAAACTAGGTAACTAGGCCAAGTTGAAGGAAATTCTTAACTCTCTGGAAGCAGTGTTTTTAACTTAAACATGTTGAAACCAGAATGTTTGTCTTGATGATATCTAGGCTAAAGATCGCTTTTTTGGCTTGAGCATCTTGTTAACACGATGGAGATCGCATTTTTTACTTGAGGAGCTTGAAACTTTGTCAGATAGTTTGTCTTGATGATATCTAGGCCAAGTTCGAATATGGGTCATATCACAGTCAAAAACTAGGTCACTAGGCCAAATTGAAGGGAAATCTTGTTAATACTCTGGAAGCTGCATTTTTGGCTTGAGCATGTTGAAACGTTGTCAGAATGTTTGTCGTGATGATATCTAGGCTAAGTTTGAATATGGGTTATGTCCCATAAACTAGGTCACTAGGCCATATTGTAGAAAAATCTTGTTAAAACTATAGAGACCGCATTTTTGACATGAGCAGCTTGAAACTTTGTTAGACAGTTTGTCTTGATGATATCTAGGCCAAGTTGAATATGGGAATGTCAGCTCAAAAACTAGGTCATTTGATAAAATTTAAGAAAAGGCATTTGAACACTACACTACAGATATCACATTAATTATTTACTTGATCTTTATGAATATTTGTCAGATTGTTTTTCTTGAATATATCTCGCCCATGTGAATATGGGTTATGTTGGATCAAAAACTATGTCACTAGGTCAAATTTAGGACACTTACACTATAATGGCATCTTTCTTTTTTATTAGCTCTACTGGCCAAAGGCCAGAAGGGCTTATGTCGTGGCGATGTGTCCGTGCGTGTGTGCGTCTGTGCGTCCGTGCGTCCGTAAACAATTTCTTGTTAACACGATACAGACTTCACTTTTGATTGTATCTCAACCAAACTTATACAGTAGTTAGATATCCATGAGAGCTCGGTTCCTTTCGAAAACCAGCCAGATCCGCCCATGCATGACTGGATTATGGCCCATGAAATGGTCAAAATTGCTATAAAAGAGCTTGTTAACACGATACAGTCTTCACTTTTAATTGCATCTCAACCAAACTTATACAGTAGTTAGATATTCATGAGAGCTCGGTTCCTTTCGAAAACCAGCCAGATCCGCCCATGCATGACTGGATTATGGCCCTTGAAATGGTCAAAATTGCTATAAAATAGCTTGTTAACACGATACAGTCTTCACGTTTGATTGTATCTCAACCAAACTTATACAGTAGTTAGATATCCATGAGAGCTCGGTTCCTTTCGAAAACCAGCCAGATCCGCCCATGCATGACTGGATTATGGCCCTTGAAATGGTCAAAATTGCTATAAAAGAGCTTGTTAACACGATACAGTCTTCACTTTTAATTGCATCTCAACCAAACTTATACAGTAGTTAGATATTCATGAGAGCTCGGTTCCTTTCGAAAACCAGCCAGATCCGCCCATGCATGACTGGATTATGGCCCTTGAAATGGTCAAAATTGCTATAAAATAGCTTGTTAACACGATACAGTCTTCACGTTTGATTGTATCTCAACCAAACTTATACAGTAGTTAGATATCCATGAGATCTCGGTTCCTTTCGAAAACCAGCCAGATCCGCCCATGCATGACTGGATTATGGCCCTTGAAATGGTCAAAATTGCTATAAAAGAGCTTGTTAACACGATACAGTCTTCACTTTTAATTGTATCTCAACCAAACTTATACAGTAGTTAGATATTCATGAGAGCTCGGTTCCTTTCGAAAACCAGCCAGATCCGCCCATGCAAGACTGGATTATGGCCCTTGAAATGGTCTAAATTGCTATAAAAGAGCTTGTTAACACGATACAGTCTTCACTTTTGATTGTATCTCAACTAAACTTATACAGTAGTTAGATATCTATGAGAGCTCGGTTCCTTTTGAAAACCAGCCAGATCCGCCCATGCATGACTGGATTATGGCCCTTGAAATGGTCAAAATTGCTATAAAAGAACTTTTTAACACGATAGTCTTCACTTTTGATTGTATCTCAAGCAAACTTATACAGTAGTAAGATATCCATGAGAGCTCGGTTCCTTTCCTAAACCAGCCAGATCCGCCCATGCAAGACTGGATTATGGCCCTTGAAATTGTCCAAATTGCTATAATTGAGCATGTGAACACAATAGAGGCTCCATTTACTATCTGATCTTCACCAAACTTAGATAGTAGTTAAATATTGATGAGAGCTTGGTTCCTTTTGAAAACCAGCTAGATCCGCCCATGCAAGACTGGATTATGGCCCATGAAATTGTAAAAATTGCTATAATACAGCTTGTGAACACAAAAGAGCCTCCATTTACTATCCGATCTTCACCATACATACATGCTCTGGATTGAAAATGACCAAAGAACCATACCAGTAGAGCATAGGCCCTCATGGGCCTCTTGTTTGATTAACCCTTATCCTCATATAGACGATTTCTGACGCCCCTGCAGCAGACGGCTTTTTGAAAACAGTGACAAAAGAAGAGAAATTGCTCAAAACAAGCAATTTCTCCTTTTTGGCACAATGTTTTCCACTTTTAGTCATAGGTTGTCCTTTCAATTAAAGAGATTTTCTATTTTTTGGACAAAATATGTTCAAAGTCGTCTACTGCAGAATTGTTGTATGAGGGAAAGGGTTAAAGAAACTAAGATAGTGTTGTCTTGATGATTATCTAAGGCAAATGTGAATAAAAACTAGGTCTCTAGGTTATAGAGGTCACGTGTTTATGTGCTTTTATCAGATTTTAATATATCTTATATGTTTCCAATTATTTAAGTTTGAGTATCAGATTGTTATAGATAAATTTACTTTTGTCATCTTTGAAATACACAAGGTAGTGTTTATTATTAATAAAATTAATAAAATTGTGAAACTTTTCTGTATGTGATTTTAAATCTTGCCAATATTTATCTTACAACTACAAATGAAATGAAATGAAAAGAAAGGCAGGTTGTGTCAACCTGGCAAATAATGACTATGCCAACATAAAAACTTGACTTCAACTCTAGTCCAAATCAATTAGTATAGAACACGCATATAATTTCATTTACAGTTGTGTGGAGAAGTATTAACACCTCTTTGTAACATACTAACAAACCTTTAAAAATCAATAAGCTTCGTCAAAAAATGCTTCCAGTCAACAAACATTGCCGCCAGGTGCTGAAAGAGTTAAGTCTTAAACTTAGCCCATTTTCACGTGAGCGATCCAGGGCCTCATGGCCCTCCTGTTCATTGCTACTGTGTCCTTTTGGAAGGAAGGCACTTACCGAATGTTTGTTTGTCTGTCTGTCTGTCCGTCACTATTTAACTTACTGGCATATTGACGGTGACACCTGCATGTTTTCATGTTTTATCTAGATCTAGTAAAATTGTATTACAGGGAAAGGGATTAAGAATACAGCATCTCACTATTCAATTTCCATCTAATTCTTTTGGGTGCATATGAATAGGATAAGTTTATTTTTCTGAAACTACTTTTCATTTTTATTACAAATGACATGTTTAAATCATGTCAGACTGATAGGCACATTTGTAAATTGTTTCTCCAATATAAACTCCTTAACCCGTTCCCACATTTTGAAGCATCTGCAACATACAACTTTTAAAAACATTTTGACAAAAGTAAAAGTCGTCTAATGCAGATTTATTGTCTTTGGAAAAGGATTCAACCAACAAACATCCTTTAGAAGTGTTTGTTAACTTATCTAAACGCATGATAATCAATCTAAATTTGATATCCTCTGCAAAGGAAGCCGGAATTCAACGTGGTATACTGGTTTCACCATGTCTGTCCAACTGTCTACCTGATGACTATATTGTTTAACCTTTTCCTGCATACAACAAAATTCCAACAGAAAACTATGAAAACATGTACCCAAAAATATGGAAAATCTCTATAAATATATAAAGTTTGTAACCACGTGGAAAACAATGTATAGAAAAAAGAACATTCCTTCCTTTACCATACTTTGGTCTCAAATTCCGTCTACTGCATTTTCCTCACAGATAAAATGATCAGGATTCAAGAAACATAATCCCCATGTAAACTTTATATCGGCCAATATTATGTGTCCAAATTATAGCCATTGCAATATCATCATACACATTTGTACTTTTCATTGAATCTGTAAGGAATCCAAAAAGCATCTCGGATCACTGAGCAGTCTAGGCATTGGGGGGTTTGTGAAGGAAATTACTGATGACACCGACCACTTCTCTGACAGTGCAGCAGACAATGTTACAGGTAACATTCCTTACCCTTTTCCCACATACAATACATCTACTGCAGAAGACTTTTGAAAGACATAGGCAACAATATTGAACCTTTACAAATGATAGAATAAATATTGTAGTTTTGAGCAATTTCACCTTTTCTTTCAATGTTTTCAAACGTCATCTTTTGCAGATGCATCAAAAAGCATCTGAATGTAGGAACGAGTAATCCTTTTCTAATGCCCACAACTTGTGACACCTGCTTTTGAAGACCATTTTTCCCGTTTTTATAAGAGGAGCATTTCGACATTCAAGATGTCAATCCATTCTTTGCCCCTCAGGTATTTGGCATTAGTTTGTGTGATACCAGTGTTACGAGTTTTGACATACAACTATTATGTTTGTAATCAGGCAGTACAGTTTAGCTGTATAATTCTAGAATTGTAGCCCTTGATGTTCAGCAATGAACCAAATTCATAAATTAAAGAGGATCATTCATTGTCTATGGCCACCTTTCTACTTTTTAAAGGGAGACTTTGAAGAAAACACCCATTTTATTTTTGGTCCAATCTTGAAATGTTTGCTTTTGTATCTAAAATTCACATATTTACATTACTATGCATTTTTCTATTCTTTTTCAGATATATTCAATTTGAGTTTCAAACAGATATCAAAACTTGCCTACGTACACAAATCCACAGCAGACACCTTGGAAAACATACAACATCGAACAATTCTATAAACGATGGTTAATTATTGAAAAGGTTGTGCCAAAAGTTGGAATTGTTCATGTTGAAAAGGTTTATAACCAGATAGATTTATAACTGTGTTATTTTATATTCATCTCATTGCAGGGTTTGATGAAAAAGCATCTGATGCAGTGGATTTTTCAGATATCAATGAGACGGCTGATGATGAAGAGGAAAAGGCTAGAGTTCTGGCTTCAATGTCGAGTCTATCTGTACCTAAACAAGGTATACATCAAGAGTTCTGGTATTTCTAGTATTTCTCGCGCAATTAGAGTAAAAATAATAGGTACAAATACATTGACTGGCAGTGAAGTTTTATGTGTAAAATGCATCTAAATGCATATAATCTTCAATCTGGGGCAATTTGTATACAATTAGATACTGTTTTAAAAAAAAAAAAAACAAGAGAAACACGGATTAAAACTTGTATATCACCGGTTACAATGCCATGCATCACTCCATTCGACCAAAGAACCAGATGTGAACTTCTGTACATGAATCCAAATTTAATCGTGGTTTTCAAGGGGTATGGTTCCTGATTTTGAAAATACCGGTAGCCCTGTGTACAATTATGTTTAAGTCATAATAAGTTCACAATAGGGAATTTGATTTATACAGGTATTTTTCATCAGTTATAGTTATTAACTTCTGTGTTCTTGTTTATCAGGTGATTGCGATGACTATGATGCCGATGAGAAGGATGCCCAGTTGATGCCTCCACCATCATGGCTTCCTACACATAAAAAAGAGGAAGGTCAGTGTGCTGTAATCTTATATTTACCCTTTCTAACATAAAGATGGCTAGACACATTTCATGAATAGCAGCAGATGACTTTTGAAAACAATGATGCAAAAGGAGAAGTTATTCATATTGGAACAATTTCTCCTTTTGCCACAATGTTTTCTACTCTATTCAATAATTATATATTATATGTTTTTATCTAGATATTTTTTAAGTTGTTAGCTGCAGATATGTTGTAGGTGAAAAAAGCCCTCTATACACTGTAGACTCATTACAACGCTTTACTTGGGAGCCATGGTCTTGCACAGCGATATTAACGGGGTTGAATTGATAATGCTGTTCCAAAAATCCGCCGAGTCATTACAATATACCCACCAAACTATACTGCATACACTAATTCAATTGCAAAGAGAGAGTGTTTTTGGCTAAAACAAGCTTGCAAGATATATTTACCTGTTTCTTTGACATTTGATAGATGCATCAGGGCTCGAATTTAAGCTCTCATACTCGCGAATTGCAAGTGCAAATTTCAATTTGCTTGGTGAGATTGCACGCCCCAGAAGATTATTGCGAGTGAAATTTTTGGACCAAATAATACGCATTTCTAATAGTCGATCTTTTACAGGGTTATTTCATTGACAATTTGCGGTAATTGCAGTGAACTTTCAAGATTTACTGAGTGGCTTGGAGAATACTTTCAGTTTTGCAATATTTGGGGTTTACAATCGAAACATGTCTCGTGTGTATGCCTATTCAACGGCCCCTATATTGATAACGTTTACTGCATACATTTGGGCTAAATAATTTCAATTTACATATTGCAAATACGAGTGGCTGGAATAGTCGCGTGTATATTTTGGGTTTCCCAAGTTGTATTCACTACGGAGATCGAAGAAATGGATGACATCGAGACACAATTTTGCGCAATTATCAGAATTGGTTGTTTGTAACATTATAAAGTTTAAAATTGAGCTTATTCGTTTGTCACACCATGACAGCCGCGGTCGATTAAAGTTGTTTGCAAGGTGACTGAACACAATAAGCGTAATGCACAGACAATAATTACACCCAATATCGATTTTTTTTTATCTGTCTATTGTTGTAATATTGAAAGCGTTATGCAAACAGCCGCTCAATAACGATATAGATTTTTTTTTTTACTTGTCTATCGTTGTAATGTTGTTATATTGAACAAAGCGTTATGCAAACATGTGGATTAACGTGATTGTTCAGTAATGGGGATCTATTACTTGGATCATATTTTGGTGTTTCAAACGTTAGGTTTTTGAGACTTTATAATTCTATTCCCACATATTTCATGCACTAAAATTCGGGAGCCAAGCAAGACCAGCGTTATACCGAGAACAGCGATAAAACGAAGAGCGTTATAGAGGGTTGCCAGTGTATTATAAAGATTTGAAGAAATGTTTTAGAATGAAATCAAAATCTTATTTCGTAGAATTTCGCATGGAATGATATTACTGGTGCAAAATTTAAGCCCCCTTTACACACGGAGATTGTTGGGCGATCCAAAATTGACCGATCTCTCAAAGCCCCGAAAAAGTTGTTTCTGTGTAAATGCTTGGGAGATCCTTGTGCGCTCATTGTTCGATCAAAATGCAATTTTTTGCCAACTTCCATGGCCATCTATAGAGATCTTGGAGAGACCATGGTGTTCATTGGACGCTTATCGAGCACTCATTGAAAGACCCTTGAGAGATCACGATGAGATATAAGGAGATTGCTGAGAGATCAGGTGCGACAAAGAGAGATCAATGAGAGACCGAAAAATGTGCCGTCCATTGAAAAAGCTCTGAGAGATCATTGGGAGATCGATAAGACCGTTGAGATCTCATTGGGCGCGGGCGCTCCTTGAGAGACCATTGAGAGATTGCTTCCCTCCACGACCGTTGAGGGATTGTTTTGGTCTGAGTCAGAACTTTGAGGAGACCGTGGCAACTGTGGAGATCACTGGAAGATCATTGAGAGACCATGGCGATTGCTGGGCGCTCATTGAAAGCTCATTGAGAGATCTTGCCATTTTTTCATCGCTCAACGGTGTCTCAACGGACACCACCTCAGTGTAAAGGGGGTATTACTGTTGGATAACATGAATTTGCATTACCTCATGCATTTCACATTGGTGCAATGAAATCACTCTTACTGTTACCAAATAATGCTGGTTTATGTTATAACAATTATTGCAAAAAGGCTTTTTTGGTCTATATCAATCAAGAAATAATATCTAGGGTGAAAATACCATTTGTAAGAATTCAATTGGACAAGGGTAAACCCTTTCTCACATATAGACGCATTCTGACACCTCTCCAGCAGACAACTTTTGAAAACATTGTGACAAAAGGAGATATTGCTCATAATGAGCAATTTCACCTTTTGCAAAAATGTTTTCAACTGTTTTCGGTGATGACACTTTCATTTATGGAGAATTTCCATAGTTTTGCATAGGTGTTTTCAAAGTTGTCTGCTGCAGAATTGTTGTATGTGGGAAAGACTGGTGAAATCAATTTGGTCGGGGTGAGCATGCCAGTTTATCTTTCATGATATTAATTTCTTCTCTATCTTAAAACAATATTGTCATTATATTTAAAAAAAAAATCATTTCTCCATACATGTTGACTGAAAAATCATGACATGACAAGATTTTCAACTCTATTAATATTTCTTTTCCAGGTCACAGTGATATGGACTACATAGATTCCTCTGGCACACTGGATCAGCGCGCAATAGAGTTAAATACACCTTTAGCTGCTATGTTACCTCCGGAATTAAAGACTGTCAATGTAACAAACCTCTTCCCGGAGTTTAGGAAAGACAAAGTAAGATGCTAATCAAATTAAAGTGTTTAGTATGCAGCTTTTATAAGCAGAACCTTTACCTAAGTTCTAGTGTGAACAGTAAAACTCAAGTGAGCCATTACATACATGTTATTAGAAGTGCAATCGATGAAATGTCTGAAGAATAATAAGACGTTTTCGCCTAACTGATCTCAAAAGGAAAGCACCTTTCCAATGTTTTTTTTTTGTGTTTTTCCTCATAGTTGTAACTAATATCTTATCACAAGAAGATCTAGTTAAACTGTTATTGACCCTTTCCCACATGCAGACACATTTTGAGACTTATGCAATAGAGAATTTTGAAAATATTGCATCGAAATGAAAAATGGCTTATAATGAGCAATTTCTCCCTTTGCCACTGTGTTTTCAATGCCATTCATAATCTTGTTTCAGGTATTGAGGTTTTCAAGGCTATTTAAGCCAGTACATATGCCTCACATTTGGAGAAAAAAGAAAAAGAAGAAGCCTGAAGATCAAGACAAAGAAGGAGAGACTAAAGATGAGAAAAAGTCAACAGATAAGGGTAAATACAAATAGCCATTTAAATATAAAACTAATTTGTGTAATCCCAACATTTCTGAGAGGTATAAATATATGACATGCAGCATATAAGATTGAATGAGCATGCATGTGTCCGTATTTGCGTCCTTCCATCCTTTTTGTGTCGCTGTTTGTAAGGTAGGGAGACACTTAGGGATCACTTCTCTGGTCCATCTGTTCATCTGTTCATCACTATTTAATGGTCATGAGTTTGATCAGTGTTATTTACCTTAGGAAGATTGTTGCAGCATGTATACCTAGTGATCAGGGTAATGAGTCATGCAAGGAACATTTCTATTCTGCTTATTTTGTAAGTTATCTTCCATTTTTTTAAGATTTTATTTTTTTGTTCATCCATTTGATCAGTTATTATCCAACTTTCACAGGCAACACATTTTTTCCTTGTAGTACTCTAACATTAGTCTAACGTATGGTTACAGTTCAAGGATGCTTCAGTATTAGAAGGGGATTTGCATATAGCCAGCTTGTAAAATTCATTTGGGTTGTACCGATTGTCTTGTTATACCCCCAAAAAACAAAGTTTTGGGGGGGTATATAGGAGTCACTGTGTCGGTCGGTCGGTCGGTCGGTCGGTCGGTCGGTCGGTCGGTCGGAAGTCATATTTTGTCCGGACCATATCTTAACAATGCAACATAGGATTTGAACGAAACCTCATAGGATGATACAACACATTGAGAGGAAGTGCGTTGTACAAAAACCATAACTCTATTTTATCTAAATACAGAGTTATTGCCCTTTGTTACTTTTTCTTATTCGTAGAGTCTTGTCCGGAGCATAACTTTAAAACTAATTGTTGGAATTTATAAAACTTCATAGGATGATATAACACATTGAGAGGAAGTGCAGTGTACAAGAACCATAACTCTATTTAATCTAAATACAGAGTTATTGCCCTTTTGTTTCTTTTTCTTGTACGGAGAATTTCTTAATAACTAACAGATGGAATATTATAAAACTGCATACAATGGTAGAGCATAATCAGAGGAAGTGCGGTGTACAAAAACCATAACTCTATTTTATCTAAATACAGAGTTATTGCCCTTTGTTACTTTTTCTTATTCGTAGAGTCTTGTCCGGAGCATAACTTTAAAACTAATTGTTGGAATTTAATAAAACTTCATAGGATGATATAACACATTGAGAGGAAGTGCAGTGTACAAGAACCATAACTCTATTTAATCTAAATACAGAGTTATTGCCCTTTTGTTTCTTTTTCTTGTACGGAGAATTTCTTAATAACTAACAGATGGAATATTATAAAACTGCATACAATGGTAGAGCATAATCAGAGGAAGTGCATTGTACAAGAACCATAACTCTAATTTACATAATTACAGAGTTATTGCCCTTTGTTACTTTTTCTTATTCGTAGAGTCTTGTCCAGAGCATAACTTTAAAACTGATTCTTGGAATTTATTAAAACTTCATAGGATGATATAACACATTGAGAGGAAGTGCAGTGTACAGAAATCATAACTCTATTTAATCTAAATACAGAGTTATTGCCCTTTGTTACTTTTTCTTGTCCGGAGAATTACTTAATAACTAACAGATGGAATCTAATAAAACTGCATACAATGGTAGAGCATAATCAGAGGAAGTGCAGTGTACAAGAACCATAACTCTAATTTACATAATTACAGAGTTATTGCCCTTTGTTACTTTTTCTTATTCGTAGAGTCTTGTCCAGAGCATAACTTTAAAACAAATTGTTGGAATTTAATAAAACTTCATAGGATGATACAACACATTGAGAGGAAGTGCGGTCTACAGGAACCATAACTCTATTTTATCTAAATACAGAGTTATTGCCCTTTGTTACTTTTTCTTGTTCGTAGAATTACTTAATAACTAATAGATGGAATAGAATAAAACTACATATAATGGTAGAGCATAATCAGAGGAAGTGCAGTGTACAAGAAACATAACTCTACTTTACATAATTACAGAGTTATTGCCCTTTGTTACTTTTTCATATTCGTAGAGTCTTGTCCAGAGCATAACTTTAAAACTAATTGTTGGAATTTAATAAAACTTCATAGGATGATACAACACATTGAGAGGAAGTGCAGTGTACAGAAACCATAAATCTATTTAATCTTAATACAGAGTTATTGCCCTTTGTTACTTTTTCTGTTTCACAGAGTTATGGCCCTTTTACTTATTAAGTTGTTGGTTGGTCAGAAGCCATATTTTGTCCAGCCTATTTCTTACAAACCACTGGGTGGAATTCAATAACATTTTACATGAAGCTTCTATACCAAGAGGAGATGTGCATATCATAAAGGTCTTCAATTGCATGTTATTTTACAGAGTTATGGCCCTTTTGTTGGTGGGTCGGAAGCCATATTTTGAGTCAAGGCGCTGTTTTGGGGGTATTTATCATCTTCAGTGATATTTCTAGTTTATTGAGTTTTCATTCTTTTTTACCGTTATGAGATGAGTTTGGATGCCTCTTAGACTTCTTGTATAGAAGGACACATGATATACTTACATGATGTATTAGCAAAATAGCAGCCCTTGTCTCACTATTCTTTCCACTCTGGTGCAAAAATAAAACTGTTTTTTGTACATTTATTTCATCAGACATCAACTTGAAAGGTATAATTAAGGGGTGCGAGATAAGCCAACCTAAGGGCATTTTCCACCAGAGTAGATTTAAAATCTCTGTGCTGTAATGCAGTCTGATCTGAATCTGGACCTACCTGTTAATAATTAAAATTTCAAGAATCTTTTAACAATACTACAATCATAATTAACAAGGATTGGATAGCATAGCTGCATAAACAGATATAAAGCTTAAATTATCACAAAGACTCTAAGGGTGGGTTTCTTGGAGCATGGCTCAATTCTGTATCTGAAACAACTGATCCGCTGTGATCGAGAGGTTAGCGTCGGAGATTTGAAACCGGGTGACCCGGGTTCAATTGTGTGTCGCAGCACTACGGTCATGGTGGAGTGCCCGTGGGCAAGTCACATTTTCTAGCCTAGTACTGGTTTGTTTACCCAGGGATCATGAATAAGTGAACTGTTGCCGTGATATAACTGAAATAATATTGAAAGCAGCATAAAACCCGATAAAACAGCAACAACTGCTCTTCGGTTTTATTGTCTGAAAATACAATACAGTATGTATGCTCTCTTCTTCACCACTAGATTTTTCTGAGATACTTACATGTTTAAGCATTATTTTTTACCTATTATTGATAAACAAGTTGCGAAAAAGGTACAAGAATAGACTTCATTAATGTGCAGGCTGATCCTAGTCTCATTGTTTGCAATTTTAGTTTAAAGCTGTGCATAACATGAACAGCAAATGTTGCTTGAAATTTGCGTACAGCGGGATAATGGTTAATATTGTTCCAATTGAAATCTTTGCAGATGAAAAGAAAACCCCTGAAGATGAAACTAAAGCAAAAGAAAGTAAACTTAAAGAAGAGTCGGTCACAGATTCGCAACCTGATCAAACTAACAAGGACAAAAGTCAAGATGAAAGTTCATCAGTGACACCAGATGTTCAGATAAATGTAGAACACGTTGACGAGATAGACATAAAACCTCATGCCGGTTCCCCTGTTAGTTCGCAAGATAGTGGTATGGGAGAGGACCAGTTGGGAACTGACGAAGACGAGTTTGATTTGGGAGAATATTTTGGTACTCGGATCACATTGAATATGGGTAGACCACCGAAACCTGATGAAATTGCTTTGGATGATGAGGTAACAATTTGTAGAAGTTGACTTTAAATAATCCTGTCAAAAATACGAACATTCTTTTTTATTAACCCATTAATTCACATGACTTTTGAAAGGTCATCTGCTTTACAATCATCAGACAAACAATTTCACCAATCTAGAAAACTGAAAGAATTATATTGATGAAGAGTTGAAAATATTGCAATAAAAGGTGACATTTTATATGTACATTTGATATTGTACACTATGTACACAAATCTGACAGGACTGATGCAGATAATTTTGAGAGACAAGAGTCAGATATAAGGGATACACTAGCTTCTTCTAAAAAGACACCTTCACTCTTTTGTGAGCTAAGTTTATAGCACTGATACATTGTTTCCTCTGCCAAGGACTACAACAATATAAACAACTGTCATGAAAAAGATATATCCTCTATTTGCTTTTTTACCATAAAAAGTTTAATTTGTGGAACCACCTCGTTGGTGTAGTGGTAAAGCATTAACATGATATGGAACAATACAATCTTCTTAAAATGTGCAGTAAGAAGATTATTATACCCCCCACAAACAAGTTTTGGGGGGGTATATAGGAATCACCCTGTCCATCCGTCTGTCCATACGTCTTTCCGTCTGTCTGTCTGTCTGTCTGTCCATATGTCTTGTAAGCGCAACTTCTCCTCACAGTTACACCTGAGGATGTGCATGAAGTAAGATTATCCCGGTCGGAAATATATCTGTCTGTCTGTCTGTCCATATGTCTTGTAAGCGCAATGGGCGGTATCTTTGTGAGTTCACTCACAGTTCTAGTTTTTGTCTGGACAAACAAAGTAAAATAATTCCGACAGAATAGAAAAGGTTGACAAAGTAGAAATTACTCATTATTTACCACAATATTTTTGTTAAGAGAAGATTCTACTTAAAGTTCTGTGTATCGTGATTTCAGGAGAAACTCAAGAAAAGTGAATCTGATTCTGCTTCGAATGGAGAGAAGAAATTGGATGGAAGTGTCAATGTGAAAGATTTGGATGTAGCCCCATGGAGATATGGACCGGCCCAGTATTGGTATGATATGTTAGGAGTGGATGAAAAAGGAGAAGGGTTCAATTATGGATTTGGGGTTAAAAAAGAAAATCAGGAAGAGGAATCAGTAGTGGTATGTATATGATATGATACTTTGTCTATTAAGTATTTTATATAATGGTTTGAAGGTCACCTGAGCTGAATGCTCTAGGTGATATATTCTGATAAGTCTCTTTTGGTTGTCCTTCTGTTGTTAACTTTTAGCTTCAAACAATATGTCATCTAAAACTAAATTTAGCAGAAAAGTTCCTTCTGTTTTTAGCGTCTACATAATTTTTTCAAGTAATAATAATTGGTTTAAAAAAATAGCAACCAGGTGGGCATCAGAAATGGTTTTAAAATAAAATTAGATAACTTTTGATTTCATCTTCCAAGAATCTGCTTGACTGTTTCCAATATTATATATGACAAAAATGTGGTTCTCTACAAAATGTTCATGTCAAATTGATTAGTTGAAAAACATGGCGTCCGGGTGGCATGACCAAAATTGGGTTAAAATGACAAAATTTAAATAAAATCTTCTGTGAAAGTTTTCGTCTGATTTCAAGATAATATTGTAGAAATGTTCCTTTAATAGGCTAAAATCTATAATATTTGTTCAAGCTATATATGATTGATTTAAAAACATTGCTTCCAGGTGGCATCGGAAAAGGGCTTTAATAAAAAATAATATTGTATATGGTGTCCGGATTTTGTGTTACATCACAAAGACTGTGGTGTCCTCTTTTGTAATATTTGACTTTTGTCAAATTAAATGCTAAATATATGGTTAAAACAACATCTAAAGCTGTTATATTCTAAATGACAAAATAGGTTTTAGCTTTAAATAAATAGTAGTGTCACTGTGGGTTAAGTTGTATTGTTAGGAACACAGGACACCACAATAATAAATCATTTTTATGAAGCTCTTGCCTAGCTAAACTTTTTTAGACTTATTTTACATTTTCACAATCTTAATTTGGAATTATTTCAATAAATAAATGGTTTATTTAGTGAAATATTTAACAGTATACAACTAGATGAAAAATGGTGTAACAGGACACAAAATGATGTAACTGGACACCAATTGTGTAACAAGACACCAAAAAGACTGCACTTCATATTAGTGTGTAACATAAACATGTTCAGTATAAATTATTCTCCATTTAAATGAAAATATAATAATCATGCATATATGTATTTATTACGTAAGCACAGTGATTATATGGATGTAGAATATGCTTTCCAGGACAGTCAAAGTTACAAGTCAAAAGAGACAAAATTCGAGATTTTTTTTCCCCAGTCAAATATGAATAACAAATTCTTTGTAGTGAATTAAATAGGTTCGCAAACATCTCTGGACAATTTAAATCAAGAAATAAAAAGCAACCACACATTGAGATACATTATAAGCAACCATTGATGACCTAAATCGGCTTGGTGGATGAAACAAAATTTCAGAAGTCTTAACAGTTTCATTATCAAGCCGCCATTTTAACGCACTCTTGTCGTTAAACGTCTGTATCTGTTGTAAATTATGGTGATAGTTACTGTCACAATTAGAACGGCCAATATTACGTTTCCTCCTAGGGTATAGACGAAGCATTTGTTAATTATAACAAGATAATGGGACTTAACAAATGAAACACCAATTTGATAAACAATATTTTGACTCCGTGTCAAATAAAATATATCTGTCCCAGTACAACAAGTTTATGACATTAACAAAGAACTGTAGTGATCACATGATTGGAATGCAATGAAAATATGGTTATCGGTCCAGGTTTCTTGATGCTATTTAGACGTGATATACTGGGTGGAAACATTCGTTACGATGATTTTCAAGATTTTATTTTGAATCAAAATCGTATTTACGTCGCTCTATTCAATCTTAAAGTTACATTATTATTTCACACATATAAGTTTGCAGACTGCAAATAAAAAGAAAAACAGTTTATTTGGATTTTCAAAAAGCTCTCCCATGCCTTTGTCAGAAAGGACACTTTGAAAATGCTCAAGAAAAATATAAATTAAATGAAATTAACAGTTTTTCAAAAGTCAATGGCATATTATTTAATAGATTTAGTTGTTTCTAACAGTTTATGACATGCTGTTAAACTTTTTAATACATAGTTCTTCAAATAAAGGAGAATAAATCATGACTCTGTGATGTAACACAAATTCCCAGACACCATATTATGGCTCAAATTCTCCTTTGATGCTTGTTTGATTCCTAGATGTGTTGACAGAAATGTTCCTTAGGTGACACTCTTCAAAAATCATTCAAACCATATAATATTGATTGGCTGAAACATGGGGTCCAAGGGGCATCAGAAAAGGTACAAAATGACAAAACTTAAGAATTCTCTGAAACTGCTTGTCTGATTCCATGATACATTTTGTAAAACTAGTTAAATGACTGATGCATCAGTGCCACATAGAAATAACACTGGTATTACTGGTACATTCCCAATTTATAGACGATTTCTGACGCCTCTGCAGCAGACAGCTTTTTGAAACATAGTGACAAAAGAAGAAATTTCTCAAAACGAGCAATTTCTCCTTTTGACATAATGTTTTCACCTTTTAATCATAGGTTATCCATTTAATTATAGAGATTTTCTATTTTTTGACAAAATATGTTCAAAGTAGTCTGCTGCAGAATTGTCGTATGAGGAAAAGGGTTAATATCCGAATATAAATGTAATACTGTTGGGAACAACATTCAAACAAAACTTGTATTTTACCATTAAACAGGAAACAGAACCTGAAATCAAACAGGAACCAGCCTCTGATGGAGAGGGTGACGCATTCCCAGATGATGCATATCTCATGGTGACACAGCACCAGTGGGAAGATGAGATTATCTGGAGTGGGGAGGAGGCGCGGCAGAGGGTCATGCTATCACAGAAAACTAAGGCATTGGCAGCTGGTTGGATACCAAGTACCAGTCACAGAACTGCATCCCAATTCATTCAACAAAGTAAGAAACTTAACCCTTTTCCACATAAATACGCTTTCTGATACCTCTGCAGCAGACGACTTTTGAAAACACTGTGACAAAAGGAGAAATTGCTTTTGCTTTTGCAAAAAAGAATTCAAAGGCGTCTGCTGCAGATTTGCTTTATGTGGGAAACGTTTAAATGAATCTTAGCTTTAGAAAATTGTTACATCTCATAAAAATTGGTATGTCACAGAACTGAAACCCAATTCATGCAGCAAAGTAAGAAACTTTACTGACTCTTACCGTGTAATTTTTAGCTTGACTATTCAAAGAATATGAGATCTATTACAGTCACGTCGGCGTCGGCGTTGCAACTTTGGTTAAATGTTTGCATGCAAGGCTTTTTCTCACAAACCACAGATGCCCATTGCTTTAAAACTTCACACACTTATTGGACATCATCAAATGACCTTGCAGGACAAGTACCATAACTCTTTTTGACACAATTATGCCCCTTTTTGGATTTAGATATTTTGGTTAAAGTTTTGCATTCAAGGCTTTTTCTCACAAACCACAGATGCTATTGCTTTAAAACTTCACACACTTATTGGACATCATCAAATGACCTTGCAGGACAAGTCCCATAACTCTATATCAAATTTTGACACAATTATGCCCCTTTTTTTACTTAGATATTTTGGTTAAAGTTTTGCATGCAAGGCTTTTCCTCACAAACCACAGATGCTATTGCTATAAAACTTCACACACTTATTGGAAATCATGAAATGACCTTTCAGGACAAGTCCCATAACTCTATATCAGATTTTGACACAATTATGCCCCTTTTTTGACTTAGATATTTTGGTTAAAGTTTTGCACGCAAGGCTTTTTCTCACAAACCAAAAATGCTATTGCTTTAAAACTTTACACACTTATTGGACATCATAAAATGACCTTGCAGGACATGTCCCTAAACTCTATATCAGTTTTTGACACAATAATGCCCCTTTTTTTACTTAGAAATTCTGGTTAAATTTTGCGTGCAACAACATTAAGAGTCCATATCCTAGTGACTACTTGATGCATTGCATTGGAACTTTATATAACCCTTTTCAACTATCACACCTATATAAACAATCAAGTTTGATAAATCTTTCCAGCATATAATGCAAATTATGGCCCTTTTTTTACTAAGAAATTCTGGTTTTGCATGCAAGGTACTTTCATGGATATATCTCAGTAACCACTAATGATATTGACTTGAAACTTCATTCATGTCTTCAGGGGTGTCAGACAGTAAAGAAAGTTAACTCTTGTATGCATTTAGTACAAATAATGGCCCTTGTTTGACTTTGAAAATTTGGTTAAAGTTTTGCATGCATAGTACTATCATGCACATATCTCAGTAACCACTCAGGGATTGAATTAAAACTTCAATATAGTCTTTAAAGGTATCAAACAATAAGGTTAGGTAACTCCTGACTGAATTTATTATAAATTATGGTCCCTTTTGATGTCAGAAATTTGGGTTAAAGTTTTGCATGCAAGGCCTTTTCTCACAAACAGCAGATCTTATCCAATTTGATTTATAGTGCTATACTATCAAGCTACTATCTAAGTAACAACTGTGTCTATAGTATCAAATGGCCATATAGTCGAGCATGCTGTCTTGCGGACAGCTCTTGTTTTATGAGTAGTCCGAATATGTATAGCTTTGACATGAAAAATACGTATATATTGAGGCTATCAATAGTTACCCCTTTCCCACATACAGACACTTTCTGATGCCTCATCATAACGAGCAATTTCTCCTGTTGTCACAATGTTTTCTAACTATACTTTTTTTAACTGCAGATTTGTTGTATGTGATAAAGGGTTAATTTGGTTAACTTCATTTCAAAACACTCTTTCTTCTTTCGTTGAAAAGCACTTGCCACATACAAATGGCATACAAATGGCATCTGGCTGCAGAATTGATTGTCTGGTTATACACCACTTTCTATCATTTGTTCAGTTATATCACACATTTCCTGGGTAAGTTACCAGTTCTACTTGTCCATTTATCCTGTCACCAGCCAGTCAGTCGTAATGCTAACCCCGCATCCCTGAGCGCCAAGAACGCCAGTCATTACTACCATTTTTTTAACAAGTCTTTTGTATGACCCACTGGCTGCAGAAACCCTGATTTAAATGAGAACATAACGTTTTGATATGTACCTACGTTGGTTACTAAAATAAGCCACTTGACACAAAATTTAACTTTTAAGACTTTGCTTCAAGTGAATATTCAAATAAGCCTTCTCCTCTGTTTTGTCTGATTGGGATTATCCATATTCATCATCTAACGCTGAACAACTCTTTGGAATGGCTGTGACCAAAAGTCTAAATGTACATCTGTGTAATTGCTATTCATTTCAAAATTGCAAACATCTTTTTTCTTGTGACATGCCTCAAATGTTCTCTATTGCAACTTTGAAACTGTTAGAAATGGCTGCCCTTCTTGGCGCTCAGGATTTTGGGGATAGCATTATGACTTACTTGCTTGTATAATTAATAAATGGACCAGTAAAGCTAGTAAGTTAACGAGGAAATGCCGGTTTATAATTAAAAAATTGTTGAAAGCAGTCTTAAACACCAAACAATCAACAAATCAAATGTTCCTTTTTCAGACAGACCAGTAGCCCAAATGAGGATGGGTCCAGGTGGTGTTCCAATGATGAGGTCTATGTCTGGACAGTTTGGTGGTAAAGGTAGGGTTTTTGTTGAATAACTTCTCAATCGTCTGTCTGTCTGTCGCGCTTTGACTTCATCTCCTATTTGTATTGGATATGAAAAGATGACACAGGTGTTCTTTTAAACGCTTTTGTTTATGATGTTTTATAATTGCTTTAAAAAGATTTTTGATGTTTACTGAATAGGGAAATTGTAAAAGATGCTGTTTATACTGTCACTTTGTTTTCAACTAAAATTTAATTATTTAAATAAAACTTTTAAATTCTTTTATGTGGTACTTTTGAATTTGGGAGAGTGCAAGGGAAGCATAAAACGGAACATTTGAAGGCATTAGGAACTGAAGAACTGGAGAAATAAATATTAGTTGTGTTCCCTGTCTTGTTGTCTATCTGTATGTCCACCAGTTTATTTCTCTGTCCGTCAAACTTTGTCTTATTGACATATTGGCAGATGACACATGTTTTCCTTCAAGCATTCTTGTTTTACCCTTTCCCTCATACAGACGCTTTCTGACGCCTCTGCAGCAGACATTTTTTTCAAAACTTTGTGACAAACGAAGAAATTGATCAAAACCAGCAATCAAAAATGTTTTCACCTTTATTAAAAACTATGATTTTTCTTATCTTGTCTGAATTATTTATAAGTTGTCTGCTGCAGATTTATTATATGTGGGAAAGGGTTAAGTGATGCAATACTTACAATATTTTAGCCAAATATTGAAATTAAAGTCTGTTATGGATCAAGACTGTTGCCTAGAGGCTCTGAAATGCTTGTATGGCAGGGAAGAGGCACAGTCTGATCTGGATCTATGGTCGTTGAGAAGTCCCGAGAGACGGTTGTTAGGTTATATGGCTCATAATTCTACTCTTATTGTCAGACATTCCAGTTTCGAACTTAGATCCCAAAGATAACACTTGGTACTCCATCTTTCCTATTGAAAATGAGGAACTGGTGTACGGGAACTGGGAAGATGATATCATATGGGATGCTGAGGTAAAATATGACATATATTATATCTAACACTTTCCCTCATATGACAATTCTGCAGCAGACGACTGAACATATTTTGTCAAAAAAAAAAAAAAAAAAAATGGATAACCTATGGCTAAAAGTGGAAAACATTGTGGCAAAAGGATAAATTGCTTCTTTTGTCACTATGTTTTCAAAAAGCCATCTGCTGCAGAGGCATCAGAAAGCGTCTATATGAGGGAAAGCGTTAAGGGACACAATAATTGTCAACTTTATGTCATGAGTGTTGTAACATGCATTCGTCAAGCCGTGATAGATCAGTCTGTAAAAATTAGGGCTATTGATTTAAGGATGGTGACTTTGAAAATGGCTTTTTCATTTTTTTTTATGAAGGACAAATGTCAGTTAGACTAGTACATGTATCATGTGTCTTTCAATAATAATCTTACCAGTAGGACTGGTAATGACCAAGAAAAAGTCTTACCAGCAGTAATGATGATATACCCAAAATACGAAGTGACATAACTGATATACTGTTGCAATAGGCATAAAACACCACTCAAACTTACAATACTTTATTATAGTAGAATATATTAACAATGGCTTTATAAATTAATGTAATCATACAGATTTTAGCAACATTGCAGAATACCAAACTATCTGATATTACAACCAGCAATTTCAGATCGAATCTTAAATCAGATCCATGAAGTATGATGTCAATCTTTCTTTTTAACAAAAAAGTATACATTTAGATCAGATAACATGAAACTAAGGCAAATAGGTATCTACAAGTGCTGTTGTGAGTTTGAACCCCAGCTGGGCCAATATTCTTTACCACGTTTGACAAAAGTCATGGTGACAAGTGTGTTTCTTCTTCCTTCAATGGGCTAACTGTCTATGTGGAAAAGCAGACTGTTGTGTGGAGTACTGAGAAAGCCAGGAAACACATCAATGGGTAGGTGAACTGGCTGCCGTGTTATGACTGGAAAATTGTTGAAAATGATGTTAAACCTCAATCAATCAACAAGTGCGGTTTGTTTTCATGTAGCACATAACATTTAAAAATGATTTTTTTTTTATTGGCAATCATTTATAGAATATGGAGAGAATACCATCACCAAAGATCATGTCAATTGATCCTAATGATGATAACATAATCCTGGAGATTCCTGATGATGTAGATCCTGATGCTCCAGCTCTGCCAGCTAGTAAAAAGGAGAAGGTATTTACAATTCATAGTTACTAAATTCAAAGTATGAGTTGAAAAAAACCACCTGGGTGGTGTAGTGGTAAAGCACCCTCCCCGGGTGCATGGTCGTAGGTTTGATCCCCGGTCCGGTCATACTAAAGACTTTAAAAATGGTAGTAATGGCTGCCAACCTTAGCACTCTGGGTTGTCGGGTTAGCATTATGACTGACTGGCTGGTCTCAGGATAAAAGGAGTAGTAGATCTGCTAACTTACCCAGGAAGCGCCTTGATATAACTGAAAAATTGTTGAAAGCAGCATAAAAGACCAGTTTGAAAATGAGCAAAAAGTATAATTTTATGCTGAAGAAAAGTGTGTTTATATAAATATTTAGGTAAAATTAGCCAAATAAAACAAACATCTCTACAGCAGACGACTTTAAAATATGTGAAGAATCTCTAGAAATAAAAGAATACGGTTTCAAACATTGTGGCAAAAAGAGAAATTGCTCAAGAGCGATTTCTCCATTTTTCAAAAATGTTTAAAAAAACAAAATTCGGTAGATTCCTCAAAATGAAATAAAATATCCAATAACTTATGAACAACATGAGCTTGGTTCTTAACATTTTATATAGGGGTTAATTATGAAAATATAGCGCACAGTTAGGGATGCAGTGTTTAAGAAACACTTTTTCTTGTTATCCTCATCAACAGGGAATATGAATTTTTTCATTCTTTTTCAGGCTGAAGTAAAGAAATCGAGGATATTGCTGGGTAAAGCAGGAATTATTAAAGAGGAGGAGGAAGAAGAGGAGGTATGTCATATCAGAGAGGCTCTCAACTTATTTCCCCCAATACTGATAATTGTTGATGCTTCTCCATTTTGTTGTGGGTAAAGAAAACACTCCAAATGTGCAATTTCTCTTTTACCTACATTATGTTTTGCTGTTTCTCCTACTACCAGAATGATTTCAACTTTGTCAATTAAACAAATATCTTACGAGATTTCCATCTATTTGCCAAGATATTGTCAAAGTTGTCTGAAATGCAATTGAAATGAGCAATATCTGACCCAATTTTAATGCCGATGGACATCATATGCTTGTTATTGTCCCCCGCTTTAGCGAAAGCGTGGGGACTATTAGTTCTCATTCGTCAGTCAGTCCGTCCGTCAGTCCGTCAGTCACGCTGTCACAAAAACTTTAACCTTGGTCATAACTTCTGAACCGTAATAGGTACTGCTTTCATATTTCACATGTGTATTCCTTGTGACAACCCCTTTCCATCAATACCAATTTTTGTGACCTTGACCCTGGCGGGGGACCATAATTCTCTGAATTTGCTTGTTTTAATAAGTATTCATTTAAAACCTTTTTTTTTAATGTATCCTGGCCCCAAAATGATAAAACACGTTCATGTGCTAAAAAAAGAACCCTATTCTTCAAATAATGGGTCAATTTGAAGAATTAAACTGTTTCTTACCAATTGACTTCTGCAAACAGAAAATAGTTTTATAGATTTTGTTGTTTATTGTTTTATATCAGGAGGCTAAGCAGACCAATTCAAACATGGATCCGTTCAACCTCTCCAATGATGAATTCTACAATCCTAAACTGCTAGATACAGCTTTGAGAACAAACATTGGAGTCAGTTTAATACAGGTAATTTCAGAGAACTAGTTACTACTTAACCCGTTCCCACATAGACGCTTTCTGATGCATCTGCAACATATGACTTTTGAAAACATTGTGGCAAAAGAACAAAAATGTACATAATGAACTATTTCTCGTTTTGCCACAATGTTTTCAACTCTATTTGTTTATATATGTTTACACTAAATGTTTATACTATAATTTATTAGCTCAAGGTGAGCTTTTGTGATTGTCCGTCGTCTGTCGTCCGTCGTCTGTCGTCCGTCGTCTGCCACAATTTCTTGTGAACACGATAAAGTCTTCATTTATTATCAGATATTTACCAAACTTATACAGTAGCTAGATAAATATGAGCGCTCAGTTACTTTTGAAAATCAAAATTGTTTCAAAACTTCATTTATTTGTCACATGTCCTTTACATTGTCAATATTGAAACATTGTTGGATGATGCAGATATTGAAAACAGAAATTCTGCCTTTACATTTGCTCCTGGTGAAGGTCAACGACCTCTCAGTATTTTTCGAGCTAAAGATTAAGAATGTTCCTAAAGTGTTCCTTAAGTGATCCACTATCGGACTATCGGATTCCTTTAAGCCATGTTGATTGGTCGAAAAACATGGCTGCCAGGGGGCGAGGCTATTTTGCCTTATATGGCTTGAGTGAAAACTTAAAAAATCTTCTCCTCCGAAAGTGTTTGGCCGACTGTCAAATAATTTACTAGAAATATTCCTAGGGTGACCCTCTATCAGATTCCTTCAAGCCATGTTAATTGGTCGAAAACTATGGCCGCCAGTGGGCGGGGCTTATATGGCTAAAATGAAAAAAAAAAAAATTAGGCGAGTGATCCATGGCCCTCTTGTTTAGATATTCCATATTTTTGGTTACTTGTTTTCAAAGTCGCCTGCGTCATATTTGTTGTATCTGGTCAAAGGCTTAAGGAGGAGTTAACAGGTCTTTCCTCACTTTTGACTAGTTGAAACCTTTTGACATGGGTTTTATAGCCCAAACAATGCTTTTACTTATGCCCCCTTATCTAGATCTCAGTGGTATGGTTTCTACATATGTGCAACTTTTCATTTAATGAACAAAACAAATCATTTTCATCCTATATCTGATACAGGTGACTTTTAACTCCTTTTCATAAGAGGACTTGTATTGATTGTGTGAAAGAAGGAGAAAATTCATGTTTTCAATATGAGATATTCTATCAAATATACAATTTCATGTCAGCTGCCTTGGCAGGGTGATACCTTCTCGGTTGTGTAGTGGTAGAGCATCAGCCTGGACATACCAAAGATTTTAAAAATGGTAGTAATGGCCGCCTTCCGTGGCGCTCAGAGTTGCGGGGTTAGCATTAATACTGACTGGCTGGTGTCATCTGGCTTTTTTACATTCTTTTGGCAGGTGACACATGTTCCTTTAAACAATAATTGATAAACATTTTTACTCGAATCCAACGTGGTCAAGTAGTTAACGTGCAAGATTTAAGACCGGGTATTATTGTTTCTACTGTACTAATGACATGTTGCTCTTTTTGAGAAGATTTACTACCCAGAAAGAGCAATTATCAGATATCTTCTTGACACTGATTTGCCAACAGTATTTAATCTACCCGAATACAATCGAACCTGTTATGTCCAATTGTGTATGCGATACATACATAATGTATTGAGAAACAGTTCTGTTTAGCTGTAAATATACCCAACGTATGGGCTTATGATGTACACGTGTATGTATATGCATGTGTTTGTGTTTGTATGTGTGTGTATGTGTACTCATGCGTATGTATGTGTACATGTATATATATATATATGGAGACGTGTGTATGTATGTATATTCATGTGTGTTAATGTATAAAATTTCTTTTTCACTCTCTGTCTTTCATCTGTATAGATTTCTCATTCTCTCTATCTAGAGACTAACATATTCTATCCCTTCTCTCAACTGTCTGTCAATGATTCTGTTATGTCTTCTCATTTGTACATTTACTATAATAATATCCCTTCAGAACAATTCATATTTCGTTTCGATGAGGTGCTCCTCAGGGGTATCTAAGAATATATCTTGCGAACAATGAAGACTCTGGTGGTTCTACTCATTCGAGCAGAATATCCAAGAGTTTACACATAAACTAACTTTGTTTTTGTTTTGCTTGCAACGTGAATGAATGCTATTGTACTCTTTGTATATATTCGTGTTTATTTTTGATGTATAAGTGCTTTTTCAATCAACTTTACGAAATGAATGCTGTTTGTGTAAATGAGTTAACTATTCAATGTTTGTCACTTTTGGTTCAATAGTGGTGTCAACGTTCTCTATCAACTTTGTATTGTTTCTTTGTACTTTGTACTATCTTCAGTGATCGAAGGAAATAAAGATATAATAAATAAATTATTGTGACGAGCGCTTGAGCATGGCTCATTGCCTATCCAAGTCCTTCTTAGTTGCCAAGTGATCATGAATATGTGTACTGTCACTGTGCTATAACTGAAAAACTATTAAAAACGGTGTTTGCGACACTCCAACAAGCGATTATTGTTCCACTTTCAGCACTCTACACCGGCAGTAGAACTACAACAGCCATTCTTCCCCACCTATCTGAGTGAGATGAAGCTGAGAACCTTCCATCGTAATCCCCTGAAAAAATATTCTCATGGAGCAATTGCTTCACCAGGACCCCATCCTGTTGAATCCTTAGTCAAAGTCATCAAACGCAAATCAAGGGTAAGTAAGCAATAGCAGAGGCTAAGGTACTGAGACATTAACACTTTCCAACACACAAAAAGTCTGCAGCAGACTACATTGAAATCACCTTGGAAAAAATATGGAACATCTCGATAAATGGAGGTATATTTAATGAAAAGAGTTAAAAACATTGTAGCAAAAAGGGAAAATGTTCATCTCTTTTTACCACAATGTGTCAAAATCATCTGCATGAGGGATTTTGGCACATCTGCAGCAGATGACTTTTGAAAAATGATTTCAACATTTTAAAAATGTTATTCTTAAATTCATAAATACAGTCAAACCTGCATTTAAAGACCACCCATGGGAAGATGACACTCTGGTCTTTGTTAACAGGTGGTCTTTATTTGCAGGGTCATTTATGCAGAAATTGATTTATTTGGAAATTAAAAATGTTTTCCTTATATGTATATATAGTCAAAACTTCTTGTCCAAAAGCAATGACCTGATTTAAAACTAATTTGGCACAAATAATCCTTGGGTGGACCTCAAGATTGTTGAAATTGTTCCGAAATTTTGAAAAACATGGCTTTCAGGGGGCGGGGCATATTTTCCGAATTTGTATATATATATATATATAGTGAAAACTTCAAAAATCTTCTTGTCAGAAACCGAAAGGCCTAGAGCTTCGATAATGTGTGTGTAGCAAAGTCTAGTAGTCCTCTATATAGATTGTTCAAATTATGCCCCTGTGGTCAAAATTGGCCCCGTCAATGTGATTTATAAAAGTAAGAAGCTTGTTTTGAAATCAATGTGGTATGATGTAAGTTCAATAAGTTTTCATTGCATGCTAATATTTTAGCTGAGGGAACAAGAAAGGATGGCATATGGTGGTGGAGAGATGTTCTTCATGAGAACAGCCCATGATTTATCTGGTATGGACGGAGAATTAATCCTGTGTGAGTACACTGAAGAGTATCCACCTTTACTCATGCAACACGGTATGGCCACAAAGGTCAAAAACTACTACAAGAGGGTAAGGATTCTTCTTTCTGTCACAATCAATAACTCTTTCTTGCATATATATGCTTTCTGATGCCTCTGCAGCAGACATCTTTTGAAAACATTGTGGCAAAAGGAGAAATTGCTCATTTCTCCCTTTGCCACAATGTTTTCAACTTGTTTCAAGAATGAAATTTTCAATATCTCTTTCCTGTGTATAGACGCTTTCTTATGCCTCTCTGCAGCAGACAGCTTTTGAAAACATTGTGGAAAAAGGGGAAATTGCTCTGTACAAGCAATTTGTCCCTTTGCCAGAATGTTTTTAAATTTCAATAATCAAACTATCAATTATAGAGGTTTACCATATTTTAAACCGGATGTTTTTGAAGTTGTCTGCCACAGATTTTGTGCATGTTGAAAAGGGGTTAATTTGCTGCAAAACATGATCTTTATAGAATCTTGTAAATTGAATGCATGTTGAGAACAGTCTAGAGATAACATTTAGACAAATGAATATATATTTTGAAATGGAAAATAAGCTCTTAATATTGTAGGAAAAACGATATTGTTAAGATTTTCAATGTTTATTGGATGATGTAAATGAGACAGAAATTAATTTGCTGAAACAAAAATGGATGTCACTCCAGAATTGGGAATCACTTCTCCATCCTCTTTCTGTATGTCAGTCAAGCTATGCCTTCGGTTATAGTTATTTGGTTCCTGCCAAACTAACCCTTTTCCTCATGTAGACGCTTTCCAACACCTCTGCAGCAGAAATCTTTAGAAAACTTTGTGACAAAAGAAGAAATTGCTCAAAACAATAAATTTCTCCTTATGACACAATGTTTTCAACTCTTTTCAATAAGTATGTCTTTATTTATGGAGATTTTCCATATTAATATTGAGATGTTTTTAAAGTTGTCTGCTGAAGATTTGTTGTACGTGGGAAAGGGTTAAAGCTCTACCTTGTTTATCCATTTTCCCAATGTAGATGCATTTTGATTGGCAATGAGCAAGTGTTTTGCCACAATGTTTCTTCCACTCTTTATAATAAATATTATTAGAGTTTTTATTTTTTTTATTTGCCTAGAGGTGACTATGTATTAAACAATATTGCAATTAATTTACCAAATGTTGCATTTCCAAAACAAGTAATATTTTCTCGTTTTCAGAAACCTGGTAAAGACAGTAATCCCCCACAGTTTAAGTATGGGGAGTTATCGTACGCACATTCTTCACCTTTCCTCGGTTCCCTGTCACCTGGTCAGTCGATTCAGGCTTTCGAAAACAACATGTTTAGAGCTCCGATCTATGAACATAACATGCAGCCAACTGACTTTCTAATTATCAGGACAAGAAACAAGTAAGGTTGTTTTTTTATGAATGAATTATGTCAAACAAAATGTAGGTTTTTTGTGTCTATATTGTAATAACTGATGTGTGGTTGTGAAACCAGTTAGCAAAGTATTCCAGTATGTTGCCAGAAATTATTGTCTAAGTATTTGTTGTATGTTTGCAAATATAGTAGAAAGTAATGAAGACATCTACATATTTGGTAAAAACTGTCTTTGTTCTGACAATGTTTTTCGGTTTGCCTCAATAGTTTCAAAAGTCATCTGTTGTAGAGGAGTCAGAAAGTGTCTGTTTATGGGAAAGAGGGAAGATAAAAACTTTTATATATTTCGAAAATATATGGTTGTAATTTGTAATGATGAACAGGAAGTCATGGTTTTATGTATGACCTAAAATGGTTTTTGGGTGTACACAGAACAATCATGAATACTTTTTTACAATTTTACTTTGCCACCAACATTGTTTGGGGCTTTAGAAAGGAAATTAATACTTGAACACTTTCATACTCAGTAAGCTTGGTTGTCTACTGGTCTACTCTTTACTTGTTATATTTTCAGTTTTTACATTCGTGAAGTAGAAAAGATCTATACAGTAGGACAGGAATGTCCTTTATATGAGGTGCCTGGACCAAACTCTAAAAGAGCCAACAATTTTATCAGAGATTTCCTTCAGGTAGAAAAACACTTTTATAAAACAATTACTTGATATGACATTTTTAGATCACCTGGGCCGAAGATTTGTCTTTATAAGCAGTAGCATTTGCTACTACACTATCACTCAGGTAATCAATTTAGGGCCAGGGCCATCTTTGCCCTCTTGAAAGAGTTGTCTTCTTTGAAAAGATATGAGGAAATATATGTAATGGGTTGATTTTGAAAAAAAAAAGCTGGTAAAAAAAAAGATCATGCTGAAAAGAAAATATTCTATTTGATATTAATATTGTACAAACACACAGCAACACTACTGCAAACATCAAGGCAAACATCAAGGCAAACATATGGAGAATCTCTGCAAGTGAAATAAATGAGTAGTATTGAAAACATAGAAATTGCTGATCATGATCAACTTATCCTTTCAGCACAATGTTTTCAAAAGTTGTAAGCTGCTAAGATATCTTAGTGTTGTTATCATATTATTGTTTGATTGTTTGACCCTTATGACGCAATAGCAGCAGACAACTTTTGCCACAATGTTTTCAACTTTATTTAACAATTAAGCTATCTTTTATGGAAATTTTTCAGGTTTATTTCACAGTGTTTTGAAAGTCGTCTACTGCAAATTTGTTGTATGAGGGAAAGGGTTAAGTTAAGATGCATAGTAACATACTTAAACCTTTCTCACATAACAAATCTGCAGCAGACAATCCCAGGATAATTTGTCACAACGTTTTCAAAAGTCTACTGCTGCAGAAGCGTCTGAAAGCCTCTTTATTTGGGAAAGATTAAAATTAAAGATGTATGGTAACATACTTAAGGTTATTTGGAAAGTAGCATGTATCAACCTCAAATTATGATTGAATTATGGTTTATTGCATACAGCATATGAGCTGTGCATCTACCTCTTGATGGACATAATTGCATAAGTACAGTCTCACCAGGCTCTTCATTGTCCATCAACATGTAATATAGATGTATTTTCTGACAAAAAAACTGATGATGCATATATGAAATATTACCGTAATTGTCATAAATATAAATGTACATTGGCCAGAGGCCTTTATAATTGAATAAAGAATTGAATTGAATTAAAAAATCACCTGATTCATTTTACATTTATACCAGGTGTTCATTTACCGTCTATTCGCGAAAAGTAAAGACAATCCGAGAAGAATAAAGATGGATGACATTAAAAAGGCATTCCCCTCCCACTCTGAGAGCAGTATAAGAAAGAGATTAAAACTATGTGCTGACTTTAAAAGGACAGGTAACATCCATTTACTGTTTCAACTGAATGATAACATAAGCACACGCAAACTTACATCATTAGAACTTTGACCAGATAAGATATAGATTAGCCTATGCCTCAGCGCTGCCTATTCAGTTTCTTATCTAATCAAACAAGCATATTGGGAGTATTTAGTGAATAATTTAAATCGATAACAGAATAAACAAGTTTGAAATTAAATTGCAGTAAGTATAATCTTTTAAAACACCCAATGGTTTGTTTTTTAATGTGAAGTTGCTCATGCACCTACATACAGCCTTCTCTACGTCATCATCACTAGCTAATCATCACTAGCCAATGCAACTTTGTACATTATCATTCCCTTAAGTAATTATTGTAATGTAATGGAAAAATCACCCTGGGCTTGCGAAGATGTCTCTAGGTATCAATTACATTAAAGTAACTAATGCTTGCCTTAGCTTCAAATTGTCCCTGAATGTTTTCATTGTCATTGATCAGTTACATAAGTATGTTAACACTGACCTAATATATTTAGTATTCAAAGCTTAAAAGATCACAATGGAAAGTATATATATATATATATATAAAATATTCTTATATATATAAAATGTTCTTGGACTGAGTAGAAAATGTTGTTGGAAAAAGAGAAACATAAGCAATTTCTCTTTTTGCCACAATGTTTTCAAAAGTTGTCTGCAAGTCAGAAAGGGTTACCTATCCATTAATCAGGAATTTAAACTTTGACCCTCCCTGCCAACTTGTAATTTAAGATATTGTGTCGCCTTTGAGTAAGACAAAAACAGATAATTTCTCTATTGTTGATAGGTTCATTACCCTTCGGCTTAATAAGTTATAGTTATCTGACATTATATTCTGTAGAAAAAGCATGCGTTCTTTAGAATAACTCTTGTTTTTGCAAAAATTCACAACATTTGCATCACTTTTAATAGGGAGGGAAGGCATGTTGATTTGCTGAATTCAGAATTTTAATTGGTCACTCTTTTGATATTATTTCTTGTGTAATGAAATGTGTTTGTTTGTTATATAGTTGATTCAAACAATAATAGACATTGGTATGATGGTGTGTATGAACGTTCATAGTTCCTTGTTTCAATGTTCGTTACTTTCATGATTGTTTTATGTCATAGCTTTGTTGCTGCTTTCCCTAATACCATTGATCTATCAAGAGTATTAATTTTAGAAAGTAATTATGTATGTTCGATTGAAAGAAATATTCATGTGGTAGGGGAAAACTCTGAATAACCCTCATATAAAGATGCTTTCTGATGCCTCTGCAGCAGACAGCTTTTTGAAAACATAATGACAAAAGAAGAAATTGCTCAAAATGAGCAATTTCTCCTTTTGCCACAATGTTTTCCACTTTTAGTCATAGGTTATCCATTCAATTATAGAGATTTTCTGTTTATTGACAAAATATGTTCTAAGTCGTCTGCTGCAGAATTCTCGTATGAGGGAAAGGGATAAAAGAAATCGCCTTTGTATATTTTATGCATTACATATGCTGAGGTTTGCCTATAATTGTGTTGCCTGCAGGAAGACACATAGGGATCACTTCTGTTTTGTCTGTCCATCACAGTTTCACTTACTGACATATTGGCAGGCAATGCATGTGTTCCTTCAAGGACTCTTGTTTTAGATTAATTCTCAAAGAAAAGAAAGTGATTCATGTATGTTGCTTTTCTGATTTTATTTCATGTTGATTTTGTTTTACAGTTTTAGCCTCAATTTTCTATTTGTTTGCTCTGCTTTTGATGACCATGCATAATGCTGTGATATACAATGCATAATAAATCATTCAAATTATTCTTATTTTCATTATATTAAATAAAGTTCTGGTGCTTATTAACTCTGATCAATTATTGTTTGCTAATTTCATTTTGTAATAGTATTCTTTATGCATGAAAATGTCATACAATTATATAGAACAATTCATGTCAGCTCATGCTGATGCTGTATGTCTTTTTTAGTTTAAAAAATATAGATATTGATGGGTCATTGTTTGGTATCTGTATCTGAAACAATTAACTCTGGACTGCAGCAATTTGAATGTACAAGTCAGAATTACATTCTTTTAATTAAGTCTTTATTCTCCTAGAATCATAGATATCGAGCCATATTGTGTTTTTGCTCTGTCAGTCTGTTTACTAGTCTGTTGCGACCATGACTTGTGTCCGGTCTCGTTATTCAGCTATTTACCTGGTTTGAGATTTTGATTCATCTGCTTTGAAAACTCTTGATGCAAAAACTCTTCCATCTTGAAATGTTGGAGTAAATTATTGATATTTAGGCAAAAGAAGAAAAGACTTGTTTTGTGCAAAAGGTCTTCTGTTGCCAAGTCTCCAAATACAGTAAGTGTTTGTATGAGGCTTAGTGCTTCTTAGGTTTCTATCTTAATTAAGTTTGATAAACTGCATATTCTTAGATACATTATTTCTATATTGAATTGTGTGAATAAAGAAAGTACAGTCAATGCATAGTGAAACTTATGTAAGTGTAATCTTGGCATACTGTCATGTGAAGATTTATCTTTACATACATCTTCATGTATGATAGTAGTCAAAGAAGATGACTGAAAACATCATATCATTTGAGCCCTTTCCTGGATGCATTTTGATGTAGGAAATATTGCTCATTTTGCCACTATTTTGATTATTATACTTTCATTTATAGATATTGTACATATTTTTGCCCAGATATTTACAAAGTCTTCTGCTACAGATTTTACATATGTGGGAAAAGGTTAACAGTAGCAACTGTTGCCAGAAAACAAGTTTTCTCGTTAATTAACAATTTATATTTACCCTTTCCCCCTAAAACAAACCTGCAGCAGACCACTTCTAAAATGTTTAATAAAAAATATTGATACAATTCTGCAGCAGACGACTTTGAACGTATTTTGTCAAAACATAGAAAATCTCCATAATTGAATGGATAACCCATGACAAAAAGTGGAAAACATTGTGGCAAAAGGAGAAATTGCACGTTTTGTGCAATTTCTTCTTTTGTCACTATGTTTTCAAAAAGCCGTCTGCTGCAGAGGCGTCAGAAAGCGTCTATATGAGGGATAGGGTTAATAAAGGACATTTATTGAATAAGGTTGAAAACATTGTGGTAAAAGGTGAAATTGCTCACCATGATTATTTTTTCGTTGTTTTTAAAAGTTGCAGCGGCGTCATAAGGTGTCTGTATTTGAGAAAAGGTTGAAACCTCTGACACCAATTGGTTTTATTGTGCTTTCAAGAATTTTCCCATAAACAGACGGTTTCTGACGTCTCTGCGGAAGATGAATAATGTGGCGTAATGAGCAAATTCTCATGTTGCCATAATTTGGTCAATCCTTTTCAATATTTATACATTAATTTATGAAAATTAACAAAATATCAACCCTTTCCCACATGCCACAAATATTAAGCAAACAATTAATGGAAAACATCTGGGCAAAAATTACAAATCTTACTGTCTACTGTAGTTGAAACTTGTGCCAGGTAGTATATACATGTGTTGTTTAAAATCACATGCAGAATATTGATTAACATACATTTCCTGTTCATTCTCATATAAATAGTTGTTGAATATAGTTGTTAACCCTTTCCCTCATACGACAATTCTGCAGCAGACGACTGAACATATTTTGTCCAAAAATTGGAAATCTCTATAATTGAATGAATAACCTATGACTAAAAGTGGAAAACATTGTGGCAAAAGGAGAAATTGCTCTTTTTGAGCAATTTCTTCTTTTGTCACTATGTTTTCAAAAAGCTGTCTCCTGCAGAGGCGTCAAAAGCGTCTATATGAGGGAAAGGGTTAAATTAACATTGCATACAATCATGTTGTCTTGACTTTGTCTTTGTATTATATATTATAATATTCATATGTATGTAACTAGAAACTTAGATTAGTTAATATTACGACATAAAGAATCTTGAATAATAAAGTTTTTACTTACCAGGAATGGATTCCAACTGGTGGGTATTGAAGCCTGACTTCCGTCTGAAGACGGAGGAGGAGATGAGGAACATGGTATCTCCTGAACAGTGCGCTGGGTATTACAGTATGTTGGCCGCTGAACAAAGACTCAAGGTAGGTGATACAGCCTACAAAATAATGTTTGCCTTTGCAATGAGCGTAACTCATATCATGCATTTGACATGAATTAACCCTTTTCCACATGCAACATATCCGCAGAAGACGACTTTGAAAATATGTCAAAAATAAAGAAACGCTCTATAAATGAAAGAACTTATATTATATTAAGTAGAAAACATTGTGGCAAAAGGAGATATTGCTCATGAGCAATTTCTCCTATTGCCACCATGATTTCAAAAGTTATCTTCTTCAGAGGTTTCAGAAAGCAACTACATGTAGGAAAGGACTTAGGCCTACCTTTGACTTGGGAGTTTTTCTTAAGTTTCCTACTAGTTTTCTTTTTTGCTAATGGTAGCAAAAATAACTATTAACCCTTTCCCACATACAACAAGTCTGCAGCAGACCTCTTTTAAAATATTTAAGCACAAGTATGAAAAATCTTTGTAAATTAAAGTGTCATTATTGAATAGAGTTGAAGACATTTTGACAAAAGGAAAAATTGCTCATCATGGGCAATAACTTCTTTTGTCACAATGTTTTTAAACGCCGTCTGCATGTGGGAAAGTGTTTACCCTTACACAACTGGCTTAGAGGTCATGATCACAAACTAGAGTCGTTCATGTTTGAATTACAACCAAGTCCAAACAGAGTAGATATGCTATCCTGTGGCAACTCTTGTTATTGATCAACTAATTATATTTGCAGGATGCAGGGTATGGGGAGAAATCACTGTTTGCTCCGGATGACGATAATGAAGAAGAAACACAGACAAAGATTGAAGATGAGGTACATGTATTATTATTGTCCATGTTTAACCCTATCTACGTCAAATCATTTTTAGCTCGACTTTTAAAAAAAATGAGAGCTATTGTCATGACCCTGGCGTCGTCGTCGGCAGCGTGGTCGTCCGGTTAAGGGTTTTTTGTTTAGCTCATTTTTTTTTTTTTTTTTCTCCCTATCAGTCGAGCGTCTGTGCCGTACGCGGTGCTCTTGTTTGAAAGCATTGTGAGAAAAAGGAGGAATTGCTGGTGGTGAGCATTGGAGGATAAAGAAACTGTTCTTTTTCTTCAGAATATATATGTTATTACTTGATTAAGACCTATTCTATGGTTAATTAAAAGATTTTCTTCCTGCCATGATTCTTTAGAGTACACATGGCATAGAGCTTTTGTAAAATTGAGTATCTCAAGGTACAAGTTGGCTTTTGTTAAAAGGAAAGTCAGTGCATCCTCAATGTCTGATAAAGATCTTCACTGTTCCTATAACACTTACACAAGTTTGTTAGGAGCTTGTGTAGATTCTGATAAGACTGAGATGTACAATGTGATCTGAACTTACACTGTTCAGAAATGCCAATTTGCACATTGTACTATGAGCGGGCTCAAATAAAGTTTTCTGAATATAAAATTTGTCCCTTATCCCTTTCCCTCATATAGACGCTTTCTGATGCCTCTGCAGTAGACGGCTTTTTGAAAACATATTGACAAAAGAAGAAATTGCACAAAACGTGCAATTTCTCCTTTTGCCACAATGTTTTCCACTTTTTGTCATAGGTTATCCATTCAACTATGGAGATTTTCTATGTTTTGACAAAATACGTTTAAAGTCGTCTGCTGCAGAATTATCGTATGAGGGAAAGGGTTAACTGGAGCTCTGGGTTAACCCTTTCCTACATGTAGACGCATTTTGATTCACCTTATCAACTGCAATATGAATTTGTCTGATTTCTTGTAGGTTAAAACAGCACCATGGAACACGACCAGAGCGTTCATTTCTGCCATGAAGGGTAAATGTTTACTTGATCTCAATGGGGTGGCAGATCCAACTGGATGTGGAGAAGGCTTCTCATATATAAAGGTAAGACAAGTGTATTCTCCAAGGGCGTAACCAGAGAAGAATGTTTTATACGCACTATCCTGATTTTTTACAATTTACAGTGTTGATATTCTAAAATGGCAGGGCTGTACAAAAAAAACAACAATTCAGCCACTTGTCCTGCTAAGATTCTCACTTGTCCCACTTTTCTGCACATCAAGTTTAACATGCGACAAATTTCAGAATTGTGACTGGGCTACCAGATTTTTTGAGTGTTTTAATTGTTATTTAGTGGGGGTTTTCTAGTTCTGTATAAAGATAACATTAAGAGCACGCAGTGTACATGATTTAAGGGTAGTGACCAATTCAAATAACATTATTGCAAAAGACCTTTAGTGCAGCATTCAGTTAAAACAAATGAAATTTGGAAAAGAGATTATTTTTCACTACCGGTAGGTTATTTGAAATATTCTGCATAAAATGTATGTATTTTATCCATATAATACTATTTACAAAAGATTCAAAAGCTATTGACAGAAATGTTAAACTTGAGACCACATAGTCAAATGATGCAATAGCACTTTTCAAATTGAAGATAACAAAATAATAAGGTCACCGATTTGGGTCCCTCACCGAAACAGGGCAGTGTACGATACTAGGGTCAGTTTTACAAAGAAAGACATATTAAATAAATTCAATTGTATTAACCAAAAGTCAAATTTATCAGGTTCAATGTAGATCTAGTTATTAAATCAAAAAATATTGTCAAAAAAAATAAAAGACATCAAAACGTTAAATTTGTTTCATGTGTTGCAGTCAATCTCATTAAAACTATCTCCTATTAACGCTACGCATTTACATTTAGTCAGATCGTGTACTTTAGTCAGATTGGTGTTGCGGTATTATTCGCAACATAGCCGCCATTTTGATGATTGCGCAATGTTAGTCATGGTTCCCTACTTTGAGAATTAGAAATCGGTAAACAGCGTTGAATGTAAACATCGGGGTCGTCAGGTCGTGAATAGCATAATTTATCAAATTTCTCATTTCATCCAATGAAATCGCAACTATTAAGTCATATGATTTTTTTTTTTTCCCGCCGATTATGCTAATTAATTTTGGTAAACAAAGCCGTGATTGGGCAATTATCATACTCGGGGGAATTATTTATATATTTCATTCCAAACAATTTTCTTTGTGTCCCTGATATTACGAATATTATGAGAAGTCGTCGTATTGTCTTTAATTTGGATCGAATTTATTTTATTAACTTCTGCATGGCGAAAATTTTCTTCCAAGTCTTTCTGAACCGTTTTGCACCAGTTTGCAAACATCGCATACCGAAACGAGAAATATGCATCAAAATACATTTAAGGGAATATTTTAATGAGACCGATCCATCGGTAATTCCCTAGCATTCATGAAATAACACAGCCCCAAGGAACAATTGTCACTTATGATTGGACCGTCTTATTGGGTACATATATATCACGTTAATCGCTTATTACTGACGCGATTCGGTTGGCTGAAACCACTAGTTCTGACAGGTGGGTAACTCCGCCTACTGTTATTGATTTGTTATGGTCACGCGCGAGTGGTTTTTCGCATGTAACATACAGTCAAATTTTTACACGACAGACATGTGTGTAAATAATTAAGCCGGGCTACCAGACACAGGAATTTACATTCACTGTTACGTAAATGGGTTAATATACTGGGACGTGGATTTTCAGAAAATGCCACTTGTCCGGGACTGAGATTTTGCAATTAGCGACTTGCCCGATGCGATTTACGACTTGTCCCGGACGTCGGGCTATGTGATTTGTACAGCCCTGAATGGACGTTTGGTTGTGGAATTTTCTATAAGCGCGTGCGTAATGTGCGTAATGGGCGGTACGCCCTTGTTCTCTCCGTCTTTGTTTTGATCAGGAATAATGTAGTCTTGTGGCCTACTATTTTTAGCCTAATTGGATTGTGTCGTGGGAAAATGTGTTATCTTTGGTGATGGCATTAAGATTAATTTAATAAAATACTTAACCCTTTCCCTCATACGACAATTCTGCAGCAGACGACTTTGAACACATTTGAACACATTTTGTCAAAAAATAGAATATCTCTATAATTGAATCGATAACCTGTTTTGACTAAAAGTGGAAAACATTGTGGCAAAAGGAGAAATTGCTAGTTTTGAGCAATTTCTTCTTTTGTCACTATGTTTTCAAGAAGCTGTCTGCTGCAGAGGCGTCAGAAAGCGTCTATATGAGGGAAAGGGTTAAGCTATAATTTACAATCAATACACAAATGGGAGGGTTAAACTGTCCTGCAACAGTTCTTTTTCATGCTTCCACTTTATGAGTGTCTAATTTGGATTTAAACCTTTATACATCTGTCAGTTCTTCATTTCTAAATGGAGATACTTATAAATATAAATTGGTCTTTCTGTCAGTGCACATTTTTTATGTCATTCATATCTCAAGAAACATTTGACCTAGAGCTGTGAAATTCATGGGAATGTTTAATATGTTTTGTAAATATTTACCTGGCTATTAATACTTGAATTATTGGCCCTAAACGCTTTCCCACAAACAACAATTTTGCAGCAGATGACTTTGAAATGATCTATTCAAAATTTAGTAAAATCTCTTTTAATGAAAGTATAATTATTGAACAGTGTTGAAAACACTGAGGCAAAAGAGAAATTTCTCCTTTTGCTACAATTCTTTCAAAATCAGTCTGCAGGTCTGTAAACATATTTTAAAGAACATAAGATTTATGGACAAAATTATTTAAATGATTCAAAATGTATTATATTCTGTGAAAGTCACAGTGCAAAAATTTGAACCATTTATTATGCAATTTTGATATCTGAACTGAAAACAAATTCTCACACAAGTTTGTTGACTGATTTCTGTGTACAATATTGTAGGTACCTAATAAACCACAACCCAGGGAAGAAGGTAAAGATAATACCCCACAAAAGAAAACAGTCACTGGTACAGATGCAGATTTACGGAAACTTTACTTAAAGGATGCTAAGCAGTTATTAAGGAAGTTTGGAGTACCAGAGCATGAGGTAAATATGTTTTACCCTTTCCCCACATACAACAAATCCGCACAGACGACTTTGAAAACATATCAACAATAAAGTGGAAAATCTCCCTAAATGAAGACATACTTATTGAATAGAGTTGAAAACATTGTGTCAAAAGGAGAAATTGATCGTTTTCAAAAATCGTCTGCTGCAGAGGCGTCAGAAAGCGTCTGCAATGGGAAAGGATTAAAACTATTATAATCCCAAATCTATGAACTGATGTATTACATTTGATTTTATGCAATGGAAGGAAAAATATTCAAATCAAAATAAATGCAAGTGTCATTTTAAAATTTTTCCATCATATAATTTTCCGAAAAAAAAATGTAATATCTTGAAATTGTAAAAGCTTTTAAACTGCATTTTGAAACATGTGGGAAATATTACAAATCAGATAATTACAAATTACTACTGATTTACAAAATGTTTCGGATCTCAATATCCTTTATTATATAGAATGAAGACTTTTTTTTTATTCTGTTGAAAGTATTTTATTTCTTTTATTCTATTCAATTTTAATACAAAATACTTCTTAAAAGTAAGATTGGAAATTTAGTGAATTTCCTTCTTTTTTTCTATTCAAATCTTTTATAAATTTGTTCCTCTTCCTTTCCTCCCAAGTCTCTATCCTTTCCCTCATACGACAATTCTGCAGCGGACGACTTTGAACGTATTTTCTTAAAACATAGAAAATCTCTATAATTGAATGGATAACCTATGACTAAAAGTGGAAAACATTGTGGCAAAAGGAGAAATTGCTCGGCCAACTTTCTTTCCCACGAATAAACAAAAGTCAATGCGACATAAGTCATTCGTCTTCCACCAATGGGCTAAGTCTATGTGGAAAATCAGCTTGGGAAGATTGTTGTGTGGAGTACTGGTGTGAGAAAACCAGGAAATGCATGAGTAGGTGAACTGGCCGCCATGATATACCTGAGAAATTGTTAAAAACGGCGTTTAACCCCAAACAATCAATCAATTGTTTCCATTGTTCATTGATTAATACAGATCAAGAAGTTGTCCAGGTGGGAGGTGATAGATGTAGTAAGGACGATGTCCACAGAACAGGCTAAAGCTGCCCAACAACAACAGCAGGATCAGAATCAGGGAGATGGTATGTTATCTTTTATAGAATGTATTATTTACTATATTAACCCTTTCCCTCATACGACAATTCTGCAGCAGACGACTTTGAACATATTTTGTCAAATAATGGAAAATCTCTATAATTGAATGGATAACCTATGACTAAAAGTGGAAAACATTGTGACAAAAGGAGAAATTGCACGTTTTGTGCAATTTCTTCTTTTGTTACTATGTTTTCAAAAAGCCGTCTGCTGCAGAGGCGTCAGAAAGCGTCTATATGAGGGAAAGGGTTAAACTGTCACCTTTAATTGAATGTTTTACTTAAATATATTAACCTGTTTCTTATTTTTTTTGGCCCGGTAGCTCAGTTGGTATCAACTCAAGCTGTCAATCCAGTGGTTGTGAGTTCGAACCCCAGCTTGGCGAACATTCTTTCCGACGTTTGACAAAGGTCACTGTGACAAGTGTTATTCGTCTTCCACCAATGGGCTAACAAGTCTTTTTGGAAAAGCAGCCAGTTGCTTGAAAAGAATGTTGTCTGGTGTGAGAAAGCCAGGAAACACATGAGTAGGTGAACCGGATGTCATGACATGACTGAAAAATTGGTGAAACGGCATTAAACCCTAATCAATCAATCAATCAATCAACCTTTTTTGGGAAAATAATTAGTTGGACATACATGCATTTCTATCAATATAAACTATGTTGACCCGTATTATTACATCATGTTTATAATATCAGGTTGGAACAAATTTGCGAGAGGAAACCGGTTTTCTGTGGCTGAACATCAAGAGAGATACAAAGAAGAATGTCAGAGATTGTTTGAACTACAAAATAGGTATGACTTTTTGATCGTAAGTTTGTGCTTACCCCTCAAACTAAACAACTTTATAACCCTTTCCCTCATACAACAAATCTGCAGCAAACTCTAAGAAAAATTATGGAACATTTCTATTATGGAAATTTTAATAAGTGAAAGAAATTGAAAACATTGTGGCAAAAGGTGAAATTGCTTGTTTTGAGCTGTGCATGTATGCAGTCCTTTTCAATCTACTCTGGTCCCTTAACCCTTTCCCACATACAACAAATCTGCAGCAGACGACTTTGAGAACATAGTGTCAAAAACCTGAAAAAAACTCCATTAAAGATAGCTTAATTGTTAAATAATGTTTAAAATATTGTGGCCAATGGAGAAATTGCTTATCATGAGCAATTTCACCATTGGCCACACTGCTTTCAAAAGTCGTCTGCTGCTATTGCGTCAAAATGATTCTGCGGGTGGAAAAGGGTTAATAAGTGAACTCTTTGGAGAGCATTCAACACAAATGGGTCAGATAACACAATTGTTCAGACAAATCTCTTTATTTCGCCTCCCTCGAAATTCTAACAATTTCATTGGTTAAAGCGTGTCATGTGCAGACCCCCTATATTTCTATAGGTAAGTAAAAAAGTCAGTTCAAAGGTTGGTTTTGCGTAAAGTGGCTCTCAAATGTTACCAGTTACCCAGAAAGAAATGAAAATAATTGATATAAATGTGTTCATGTTGAACCGGTGTATTTTTTTAAATAATATATCTATTAACCCCAATTCTTTAATCAATATTGATAGATCTTTTACTCATGACGTCATATTATGATACCAACAAATATCAACAAGTTACAGTATAGTTCAGTTTAAAGTGGTCGACGAAATAAATACATTATTGGGTTGTTACTGACCCACTACGATATTATAGGGGGATTCGGCTATCGCCTCGCCCCCTATTAATCCTATAGACCCCCTATATTTCCGTAGTGGGTCAGTAACAAACCCAATAACTTATAATCTTCAACTGTTATGATTTGGAATAAGCTGTGGGTTTTCCTGAGCATGACTCATTTGTTTTAATTTCAGACTGCTTGCTTCAAATGAACAGCTGTCTACAGATGAAGATTCTAGTGAACATGAAGATTCCGATTTTGAAGAAATGGGGAAAAACTTAGAGAGTATGCTTTCTAACAAGAAAACAAGCTCACAGGTAAATACTTGTGCTATAGAGGACCACTGTTTGTTTCCATGCAAGATGTATTTATTTTATACAAGTAAAAATCACATGTTTGATGTTCAAAAATGAAAGTAAATATTGATCTTATGTCTAAACAAACAATTGTGTAGTTTATTTCATGCTTTTTTTTAGGGAATCTATTTGGTGAGTTGGGGGGGGTATTTTTTAATTAAAATTAAAATTAGTGCCCAAAAAATAATTAAATTTTAAATAAGTGGTACCCTTAAAATTGGTGGTCGTTCCTCCCCTCTAAACATTTTTTCCTGGAACAGCCCTTACTTAAAATATATAGATGGGTTAAAGACAGAATATACAGTGGAAAAGATCACTTGATAAATTCACTCTTCCAAAAGTAAGTTCATCAGGATAGTATCCCCTATTCATTAGAATTGTTTCTCAATTATACACTGAAAAACTTGTTGCATAGATGTTTTCATTGTCATCTGCTGCAGATTTGTTGTATGTTGGAAAGTGTTAACCCTTTCCCTCATACGACAATTCTGCAGCAGATGAATTTGAACATATTTTGTCAAAAAATAGAAAATCTCTCTAATTGAATGGATAACCTATGACTATAAGTGGAAAACATTGTGGCAAAAGGAGAAATTGCTCATTTTGATCAATTTCTTCTTTTGAAAACATTATTGCATAGTGAGAAATTGCTTATGATGAGCAAATTCTCCTTTTGCAACAATGATTTTTATTCAATTTAATAATTATACTTTTGTTTATAGAGATTTCGCATATTTTTGCCAGGATGTTTTCATTGTTGTATGTTGGATAGGGTTAACGGATTACATTTATTTGTAGATCAAGAATGAAAGAGAGGAAGCTGAAAGAAGAGAACTACAGAAAATGATGATGGGGAGTAAAGAAGATAAAGAAAAAAGGGAGAAACAGGAGGAAGACACTATGGCTAGCATTGTAAGTATTCCTAGCTGAGCCCAGGTAGCTCAGTCGGTAGTCTCGAAGGCTGTCAATCTAGGGCTTCTGAGTTCAAACCCCAGCTCGGCCAACATTCTTTCCTTCGTTTGGCAAGAGTCATTGTGACCAATGTCATTCGTCTTCCACCAATGGGTTAACCGTCTATGTGGAAAAGCAGCCAGTTGTTTGGAAAGAATGTTGTGTGGAGTACTGGTGTGAGAAAGCCAAGAAACACATGAGTAGGTGACCTGGCTGCCATGATATGACTGGAAAATTGTTGAAAACGGCATTAAACACCATTCAATCAATCATTACAAGTGATTGATTGAGTTTAAAGCCATTTTCGAGGGCAGTTTAGTTATTATGCCACAGTAGTCAGTTGACCTACCAATTAGATTCCTGATTGTTTTGCACCAGCACTCTACACAATATTCTTAACGCGAACCTAGCAACCTTCTCACATAGACTTTGCAGTCCATTGATGGAATATGAATGGTTCTAGGCTCATTACCTTTGTCAATCATTGGAAAGAATTAAAAGTGTATCATATTGACAATGTTGAGGGTAGTTATCTTAACCCTTTCTGACTTGCAGTAGACAACTTTTGAAAAAATTGAAAGGGTTTAGGTGTTTTTAAGTTGTAAGAGCTTCATCATGGCAAGAGAATGCTGACCAAACAATATTGACGAGTTATGATATAAGTTATCAAAGAAATCCATCCAAGAACACATGTACACGAAACAAGCACACAGAGTTAAATGAAACTTATTTTGAATCCCCTACCAGTTTCAATTGGGGAAACTCTAGCTTTACTGTCTGTCCCATTTGTCTAAAGATATAAATTATGTGTTAAAAGTCAGAAGTTTGTAACTTGGTATGACCTTAGATTGCAATCTGTAGAGTATAAGTTCACAAATAAATTCAGTTTGATTAAAAGTCGGTACCAAAGGTCAAACATCTAACCTGATTATGGATTTTGTGAAATTCAGTCAGCATTTAGTTTCCCATCTGTATACAAGCTCAGCTTCACTGTTGCAGAGTAATTTTGCTTTTCCAAGACCACCTCAGTGATGTAGTGGTAGAGTGTCCACCTCAGGTACAGGAGGTTGCAGGTTTGAGTAATGAAGACAGCACTGTGGGGTTAGTATTACAACTGACTCACTGGTGTCAGGATAAAGGGACCAGCAGTACTGGTAAATTACCGTGATGCAACGGAAAATTGTTGAAAGAGGCATAAAACATCAAGCAAAAAAACTTCCAAAAGATTTGAATCTATTTTTAAATTGTCCTTCAATATGTTCTGAAGATAAATTGTCTTTCTTCCCTCATAACTGTCCAAAGAACATGTTTTGATTTGTTTCAGGCTGGTAGAAAATTAAAAATCACACGAATGTTCTGCGATGATAATGGTAAAGAGTTTTCCAGAACGGAATGGGTTATCAAACCAGCTGTAATTGATGCATACGTCAGGATACAGAAAACAAAGGATCCTAATTTTATGCAAGTCCTCTAACTTTGTTTTCTTCTACACACATTATATCCCCGACAAATGAAGTTTGGAGGGGTATATAGGATTCACCCTGTAGTCGGTCGGTTGGGTAGGTCGGTAGGTCGGTCCTTTGCAATTTTCCTTCTCCAGAACATAACCTCTGTATGGAATTTAATAAAACTTCAAACGATGATACAACACAATGAGAGGAAGTGCAATGTACAGGAACCATAACTCTATTTTACCTAATAACAGATTAACCTTTGTTACTTTTTCATGTCTGGAATATAACTTCATAGCTACGAAATGTAATCTAATAAAACTTCATACAATGGTAATGCACAATGAGAGGAAGTGCAGTGTACAAGAACCATAACTCTATTTTAGCTAATGACATAGTTATTTCCCTTTCTTACTTTTTTCTTGTCAGGAGAATAACTTTCAGGGCCCTTTCTTACTGTTTTCATATCCGGAAAATAACTTTAAAACTAAAAGATGGAATTTCATAAATCTTTTTACAATGTTAGACCTGAATAAGAGGAAGTGCAGTGTACAAGAATCATAACTCTATTTAACTTCTTACTTTTTTCTTGTCATGAGAATAACTTTCAAACATAAGGATGGAATTTAATAAAACTTAAGATATGAGAGGAAGTGTAGTGTACAAGAACCATAACTCTCATTTAGCTAATTACAGAGTGATTGCCCTTTCTTATTATTTTCTTGTCTGATGAACAACTTTAAAACTACCAGATGGAATTTAATAAAAAATCATACAAATGGTAGAGCACAATGAGAGAAAATGCAGTGTACAAGAACCATAACTCTTTTTTACCTAATTACAGAGTTATTGCACTTTGTCCCTCAGCATAACTCAAGTACTTTTATTAAAATAATTTATTGATTGCTATGTAAGCTTGTGCACTGCACAACAATAAAAAAAAAAAAGCTTTGTTTTCTAATTTTAAGAAATACAATCCAAAAATGATCAAAACAAGAATAACCAAATCCATAACTTTCTTATTTTTAGGCAGGGTTTCTAAATATTTCACTACCATTTCCTATCAGGGTGGCGTTCTGGGGGTATTTATCAAATTCAATGATAGCTCTAGTTTGATTGTACATTTCATGTCACATGCCTTGCCATAGTAACACATAGGGATCACTTATCCATTTATATTCTTCAGTATGGCTGATACACTTTCACTTACTGACGTACTGGCAGGTGACACATGTTGTCCTTCAAACACTTATGCTTTTCAGACTAACTACAAGAAATCTGTATCACTTGACTGTAGAATGACACTTAACCCTTTCCCTCATATAGACACTTTCTGACCCCTTTGCAGCAGACGGATTTTTGAAAACATAGTGACAAAAGAAGAAATTGCTCAAAACAAGCAATTTCTCTTTTTGACACAATGTTTTCCACTTTTAGTTATAGGTTATCCATTCAATTATAGAGATTTTCTATTTTATGACAAAATATGTTCAAAGTCTGCTGTAGAATTGTCGTATGAGGGAAAGGGTTAAGGATCACTTCTCAATTGTCTGTCGGCTCATACCACAGATATTAACAAGAGCACTGAGTACGGCACAGACGCTCGACTGATAGGGAGAAAAAAAAAAAAAAAAAAATGAGCTAAACAAAAAACCTTAACTGGACGCCCACGCCGCCGCCGACGACGACGACGCCAGGGTCATGACAATAGCTCTCTTTTTTTTCAAAAGTCGAGCTAAAACTGGAAGTAATAGCTATCCATTCTTGTCACTCAGGTTTGTGAGATGAGCATTGTGACCGACTTGCTGGTGTCAAGATAAATGGACCAGTAGTACAGGTAACTTAACCAGGAAAAAAAAGTGATGTAACTGAAAATTGTGAAAGTGGCATAATACACCATCCTGTGTCCATACATCACTTTTGCTTAATAAGAGTTACTGGGTATTGGCTTAACCCTTTCCCTCATACGACAGTTCTGCAGCAGACGACTTTGAACATGTTTTGCCAAAAAATAGAAAATCTTTATAATTGAATCGATAACCTTTGACTAAAAGTGGAAAACATTGTGGCAAAAGGAGAAATTGCACGTTTTGTGCAATTTCTTCTTTTGTCACTATGTTTTTAAATAGCCGTCTGCTATAGAGGCGTCAGAAAGCATCTATATGAGGGAAAGGGTTAATAAGAGCCACTGAAGTTGGCCTGAGCCTTCTGCTCCAAGTTTGTTAAAAACCAATCTATCAGGACAATATAATAATTGTTACTCTCTTTTTACAGTAAACAGTTTGCCGCTATGGATGATTCAGTGAAGGAGGAGATGAGGAAAGAAAGGAGAAGGTATGTTGTGATTTAAATCTTTTCCCATATATTAACAGTTTTGATGAATCTGCATCGGATTACTAGTGAAAACCTTATGGCAAAAGGAGAAATTGGTCATGTCTAAACATTACACTGGCTCATTAAAATAACATCAGCTTGTTTCCTTCAGCTTGTAGGAAACAAGCTAACATGAGATGCAAAGTTATAGGATAATAAGTTATATTTTGTTTACTTTTAATTACTTAACCCTTTCCCACATATAGACGCATTCTGACGCAACTGTAGCAGACGACTTTTGAAAACATTGTGACAAAAGGAGAAATTGCTCAAAACGAGCAATTTCACCTTTTGACACTATGTTTTCAACTTTTTTCAGTAACTATACTTTCAGTTTTAGAGATTGTCCATGTTTTTGCATGATAATTTTAAAAATCGTCTGCTGCAGATTTGTTGTATGTGGGAAAGGGTTTATTAAAAAGTCTGTGTGATGTTAGCCTGTTGCCTATGTAAATTTTGTATGTTAGAAAGGCAGAAAACATGTCATGGGTCAGATAAATATACTGACCTTTTCCCAAATGTATTCACATTTTGAGGCGTCTGCAGCAGACAGCTTTTGAAAACATTGTCGCAAATGGAGAAATTTAACATAATGTAAAAATTCTTATTATATTGAAATAATATTTTGATTTCGAATTCTGAGAATTTGCTCTAAATCCTATTAGATTTGACTTGGTGAAAACAATTTATTTTATTACAGATTACAAGAACAACTGAGAAGGATAAAGAGAAATGAAGAGAAAGAGAAGATGAATCCTCCTCTCTCTGAAAAGAAAAAGAAAAAGAAAGAAGCACAGCTTCTCAAAGTGAAAGTAGGTTTATGATTCTATTAATATGTAATCTTCACTCTTTCCCAATGGCATTCAACAACAGACAATTTGGTTTCTGAAGAGATGAATGCAACTAGTTTGGGCAGTCAAACGAACTTAGAAGCATGTTTTCTTTGGCTCTTTCTTCAGACTAAAAACATCTAGGCAAATATGGAAACTTCAAAAAATGAAATGATTATTATTTAATCGAGTTTAAAAAGTTGTTGCAAAGAGAGAACATTCTCAAAACAAGCAATTTTTCTATTATCCAAAAATGTTTTCAAAAGTTGTCTGCTGCAGATTGGTTAAATGCATCTGCATGTGGGAAAGGGTTAACCGTAAGAAAATGAGCTGACCAGTGGGCCAATAGTTAAGATGTGTGATTGTCAATCCAGGGGACTGAAGCTCAAATCCCCTAGTAAAGTACTAGACCTTTCTGAGATGCTTGTTACTGTCTCCCACTTAACAAGAGGTTACTTGTACTTATAAAAGAACCAATATAAAAGAACCAAGGTATCTTTTCATAAGGAATTCAAGGATCACACACCGATTCCCTTCTATTTATCTCACATCTCTTAATATTTACTGCATCTGTCTGATACTTGTAAATTGTGCACATATGTCAGAAATTAAAGATTTTGTTGCTTGTGTATTTTTTTTTTTATAATCCGTTAAATAAAGTCTCAAATTAAATTTAAGCATGTTGCAAGTTTGAAATTGTAAGACCAACTGTCATTTGTCCCCCGAGTGTTGGCTTAAAAGTGTGCTAAGCTTTGCATACCAAAAGATTTGTGTGCGAAAGTGTAAGGAATTTTTAATTTATGCAAAACCCTCATCAAATTTATTGTTCTGAGGTAATTAAGAGTAACAATCATGAAGTGAGCTATGAGTTTCAAAATTGTGAGACTCCTCTCTGGTTTGGCTGGCTGTCAGGGAAGAATTCTGTTTGTTTTGAGCACACTAAGAATGGACATTTTTGCAGTGCTCCAGGATTAACCCTCTGCCACATTCTGCGCCTCTGCAGCAGACAACTTTTGAAAACACTGTGACAAAATGGGAATGGGTTAAGAGTAACAATCTTTCAGTGAGAAATGGGTTTCAAAATTGAGAGACTTCAGGATTTTTTTAACATACTTAGATTGGACATTTGTGCAGTGCTCCAGGATGAAGAACCTTAGAGAAATTGAAACCTATGAAGATTCAGACCAACCTGTGCATCCCTGCATATTGATAAAGCTTTACACTATTCATGAATTAGCCACAAAATGTTTGAAGAAACTTCTGATAAACATTGTGCATTTCAAAGGCAGATGTTCACTTCTCAAACATAGGCTGAAGTTGGTTTCCCTGAAGTAAGATTCATTTATTTCTTCACTATTACAGATGAAGTGTGGAGCCTGCGGTCAAAACGGTCACATGAGGACCAATAAAGAGTGCCCGGTGTACAATAAAACTATGGCCAATGCAAATCCGGTTCAGGTAGCTATGACAGAGGAGCAGGAGGAAGCAGAGGGAGAGACACTGGCTGATCATGGTCTTGTCGATGTTGTGGGAACTAAACTTAAACTTAGTAAAAGTCTTCTTGAACAGTAAGTAACTTTTATCTGCTCTTCCAATTAACACTTTTGCATATGCAGACACAGTGACTCATGTGCAGCAGATGGCCGATGAAGCATTGTGGCATATGTAAAATATTGCTCATAATTAGCATTCTTTTTCTTTTCAACAGTGTTTACTAACAAATACAACTCTCTTCAATAATAATATTGTATGTATTCAGATGTTTCAATACATCTGCTGCGGATTTGTTGAAGGAAATTTTTGCATAAATATATTTTTTGTCAATATTAGAAATTTCTCCTTTTACCATGATGGTTTCAAAAGTCTACTGTTGCATATAATGTTTTTCATAAGAAACCTTTATCAGGAAAATATGGGTAATGCTGTAAGATTTTCAAACCTTTGAGTGACAGACTGCAAACAGTTTAGATCATGAATAGAAGCAACATCTTTCTTGACAGGCTCAATCTGTAAAATTAATAGTCCAGTCACATGTGTCATTGTTCACAAATTGCTGATGCACTATCAGGCATTTGCAGCAGACAACTTTTAAAAACATAGAAGCATAGGAAGAAATTGCTCAAATTCAAACTACGCACTTTCTCATTCTGCTACAATATTTTCAAGTCTATTTTTAGCTCGCCTATTCGAAGAAATAGGGGGAGCTTATGTTATCACCCCGGCGTTGGCGTACGCGTTGCCAGCTTGGTCAAACCTTTGCGTGCAAGGCCTTTTTCAGACACTGTGTATGCTGTTGCTTTGAAACTTCACACACTTATTCAGGGTCATTAGGTGACCTTGTATGTCAAGTCCCATAACTCTGGAATGGATTTTGACTGAATTGTGCCCTTTTTTGGACTTAGAATTTTGGTCAAATCTTTGCATGCAAGGCCTTTTCTCAGACACTGTGTATGCTGTTGCTTTGAAACTTCCCAACCTTATTCAGAGTCATTAGATGACCTTGTATGTAAAGTCCCATAACTCTGGAATGGATTTTGACTGAATTGTGCCCCTTTTTGGACTTAGAATTTTGGTCAAACCTTTGCGTGCAAGGCCTTTTCTCGGACACTGTGTATGCTGTTGCTTTGAAACTTCACACACTTATTCAGGGTCATTATATGACCATGTATGTCAAGTCCCATAACTCTAGAATGGATTTTGACTGAATTGTGCCCCTTTTTGGACTTAGAATTTTGGTCTAACCTTTGCGTGCAAGGCCTTTTCTCAGACACTGTGTATGCTGTTGCTTTGAAACTTCACACACTTATTCAGGGTCATTATATGAAGTCCCATAACTCTGGAATGGATTTTTACTGAATTGTGACCCTTTTTGGACTTAGAATTTTGGTCAAACCTTTGCGTGCAAGGCCTTTTCTCAGACACTGTGTATGCTCTTGCTTTGAAACTTCACACACTTATTCAGGGTCATTAGATGACCTTGTAAGTCAAGTCCCAAAACTCTGGAATGGATTTTGACTGAATTGTGCCCCTTTTTTGGTCAAACCAGGTCCCAGAATTACTGTGCAAGACTGGGAATTTTGGGTTATAGTTTAATAGGCATTCAAGGCCTTTTCTCAGAAACTATATAATTTATGCTGTTGCTATTTAACGGTTTTCTTTCCTTTGTAAAATCATTTTCAACTGAATTATTCCATTTTTGGATTTTGGACTTTTACTAATTCTATAACTGTTCTGAAGTAGGCCCTGATAGGCGAGCTATATTGTCCTCCCACAACTCTTGTTTATCATACTTTCATTCATATTTATTTTCAAAGTTGTCTGCTGCAGATTAATTATACCCCCCGGCAAACAAAGTTTGGGGGGGTATATAGGAATCACCCTGTCTGTCCGTCCGTCTGTCTGTCTGTCTGTCTGTCCGTATGTCCACATTTCTTGTAAGCACTACTCCTCCTAAACGGCTCAATGGATTTGGTTCAAACTTTACATGAAGGTTACACATCATATGTAGATATGCATGAAGGAAGATCACACGCCTCGGACTCTTCCAAGGGGAGATAATTTAACTTAGAGGTTATCTGCGAGGGACTCCTGTGCACATACCTCCACATTTCTTGTAAGCACTACTCCTCCTAAACGGCTCAATGGATTTGGTTCAAATTTTACATGAAGGTTACACATCATATGTAGATATGCATGAAGGAAGATCATACGCCTCAGACTCTTCCAAGGGGAGATAATTCAACTTAGAGGTTATCTGCGAGGGACTCCTGTGCACATACCTCCACATTTCTTGTAAGCACTACTCCTCCTAAACGGCTCAATGGATTTGGTTCAAACTTTACATGAAGGTTACACATCATATGTAGATATGCATGAAGGAAGATCACACGCCTCGGACTCTTCCAAGGGGAGATAATTTAACTTAGAGGTTATCTGCGAGGGACTCCTGTGCACATACCTCCACATTTCTTGTAAGCACTACTCCTCCTAAACGGCTCAATGGATTTGGTTCAAACTTTACATGAAGGTTACACATCATATGTAGATATGCATGAAGGAAGATCACACGCCTCGGACTCTTCCAAGGGGAGATAATTTAACTTAGAGGTTATCTGCGAGGGACTCCTGTGCACATACCTGCACATTTCATGTAAGCACTACTCCTCCTAAACGGCTCAATGGATTTGATTCAAACTTTACATGAAGGTTACACATCATATGTAGATATGCATGAAGGAAGATCATACGCCTCGGATTCTTCCAAGGGCAGATAATTCAACTTAGAGGTTACCTGCGAGGGACTCCTGTGCACATACCTCCACATCTCTTGTAAGCACTACTCCTCCTAAATGGCTCAATGGATTTGGGTCAAACTTTACATGAAGGTTACACATCATATGTAGATATGCATGAAGGAAGATCATATGTATCGGATTCTTCCAAGGGCAGATAATTCAACTTAGAGGTTACCTGCGAGGGACTCCTGTGCACATACCTCCACATTTCTTGTAAGCACTACTCCTCCTAAACGGCTCAATGGATTTGGTTCAAACTTTACATGAAGGTTACACATCATATGTCGATATGCATGAAGGAAGATCATACGCCTCGGATTCTTCCAAGGGCAGATAATTCAACTTAGAGGTTGCCTGCGAGGGACTCCTGTGCACATACCTCTACATTTCTTGTAAGCACTACTGAGTCAAACTGTATATGAAGGCTACACATTATATGTAGATATGCATGAAGGAAGATTTTTCTCCTCAGATTCTTCCAAGGGAAGATAAGCAAAGTAGAAACTTTACCAATGTATCCGATGCTTTGGGAGGGGAGCGGGGGGTATTCTTTAGTGAGCTTTGCTCACAGTATTTCTAGTTTTATGTGGGAAAGGGTTAATAAGAGTGTTACTAGTTACAGATGGCATGTTTATGCATTTTTGTGCAGTATAGCTCATTTGTTTAGATCTCATTTTAATCGTGATATTTTTCCAGTGCTGAGCAGATAAAAAGGAAATCACTGGTTTTGAAATTTCCAAAACAAGCTGTGGAGTCCAAGAAAAGGAGAAAAGCTGGCACTTCTATACACTGTGATTATTTAAAGGTAAGTTTTTGTATCTGTAATAGTTATGTTTAATCTTTAATTATTTCGTTGGGACATTTGTTGTGTTGCCTCCCTTGGCAGGGTAACACAAAGAGATCTTGTATCCCTTGTATCTCTTTCTGTCTCATTTCGACTCCCTGACTAATTGGTAGGTGACACATGTGTTCTTTCAGTTAGACCGCTTCAGTGATGTTGTGGTAGAGCGTCCACCTCTGGTGCGGGAGGTCCCGGGTTAGATCCTCGGCCGGGTCATACCAGTCTTGAAAGACTTTAAAAATGGTAGTAATTTCTGCCTTCCTTGGCACTAAGGGTTGCGTGGTTATCATTGCGAGTGATTGGCTGGTGTTGGGATTAATGGACCAGTAGTTCAGAAAATGCTGTGATATAACTGAAATATTGTTGAAAGCGGCTTAAAACACCAACAATCAATCAATCAAACTTTCATTCAATGTTAAAACTACAATTACACAAAACTTAGTTCATATGCTAACTTGTTGCAGAGTCGTATTGTTGTCACCATAATAGGAGCTGATTACCAAAATTAGTAAATATTTTATCAATAACTTTTAATTTTATTAAATATTGTGGCTGTGGTATAATTTTTCTCACAATTTGCTTTTCCAGGATTTGGACATATATTACCTAGATACAAATACATTTCCTATCAATTATATTGTTGTATTTCAGAAACCCAAACAGTCAGCAAACAGACGTAGGGCCGATCCTGTGGTCACTCTTTCATCTATATTTGAGCTGGTCTTAAATGAAATGAGAGAATTACCTAATGTAAGACTAAAATTTAGATAATTTATTGAAATATTTGACGCTAGTCATTTTCATATTTGTGAAAACCTGTAAACATGGAAAATACCTTTAATTTATAAAACCGATCTTTTAGGAACCCTACTATAATAATAGTTAGCAATTCTGAATTTCATGTTGAATTTTCATCTTTAAAGACATAATTGCATCTCATATAATTTTTTGAGACTGTGTCTTATACATATCAAATTTTGCAGAAAGTTGTAAAGCTTTTAATATTTCAATAATTTCAAGAAAACATCTACAGGTGAATGCTTAACCGTTAACAACATGCAACAAATCTACAGCAGAAGACTTTGATCACAACTTGGTTTAAAAGTGGAAAATCTTTATAAATGAAAGTATAATTATTCAAAAGAGCTGAAACATTGTGGCAAAAGGAGAATTTTCTCATCATGAGCAAATTCTCCTTTTGCCACAATGTTTTCAAAAGTTGTATGCTACAGAGGCATCGAGAAAACGTCTGTATGTGTGAAAGGGTTGTAACAAAAAACATTTTCATTCCTGAATATAAAAGTATAAATAAATCTGTTGTTGTTTTCATTCCAGACTCACCCCTTTCTTCATCCAGTCAATGCTAAAGCTGTTCCAGATTATTATAAAATTGTAAAGAAACCAATGGATCTTCAGAAAATCAGAGAGGTTGGTACACAACTGTATGAACTGTTCCTTATTATACTGGTCAACATTCATAGTAATTTTACAATGTTACGGCCAAGTAGTAACGGGCCTCTCTTGATGTCCCTGCAGTAAATTACTTTGTTAAACATTGTGATTAAAGGAAAAATAGCTTGATTTTAGCAAATTATCCTTTTCCCATGATATTTTAAATTAAGTAACAACACTTTTTCTCCAAATCTTAGAAAGCAGCAATTTTAATAAATGAACTGTTGTGTGAAAACCAACCAATTGGCATATGTGCAGTTCTGTCTGGCCTGACACTGTTCATCAATTAGTCGCATACGGTTTCAAGAAACTTCTGATAAACACTGTACATTGTCATCAGATTGCATGGTTTACAGACAGATTCTTATCTACACATATCATAAATACACTTTCCAGAAACATAATTATACCCCAAGATACATAGTATATGGGGGCTATATAGGAGTCACGCTTGTTGGTCGGTCTGTTGGTCTGTACATTTCTTGTGAACACTATTTCTCAGCAACCCTTGGTCAGAATTCAATATAACTTCACAAGAATGATTGTCGGCGTGTTGCACTGGAATTATTTTTAAATAAGTTATGGCCCCTTGAATTTCTCAAACATAATTTATGTATATTGTCAGGCACCAGCTTCAGTGATATTTCTAGTTCAATTTCATCTATCATTATTCTAAGGTAAACAATTTTTAAAAACTTACAGTTCCAGTTATCTAGGGAGCTTTGTATGAGACAAACACTTGAAAAGGACTTTTATGTCAAATGGAAACATAGACGGTGCAGATCAGTAAATACAGAATCTTACTGAAGATTGTCATAAATTAGCGAAGATTAGGTTTTGGCTTAACTTTGCCTCTCGAATTAAAGCCCTCTGGCTTAAACAGCTTTCTGTCTTTTTGTATGTCTCCAATGTGAGAAAAATTAAATATTCCTCATTATGAGATACACCTCTTTGAGCTGCAATGTTTGGGACCTTTGCTATGCAAAGTAATGTGTTATCTGTATCAGGGAAAGGGTTAACCGATTTGATCATGCTACTTGATAGCGTTTTCCATCATGCTATTTGATAACTTTTACCATTATGCTATATTTTCAGAATCTAAGACAAAAGGTGTACAAATCAAGAGAAGACTTCTTGCTTGATGTTAACTTGGTGACGGAAAACAGCAAACTTTATAATGGTGAGTGTTTGGCTCATCAGGACCAGGTCCCAGAATTACTGTGTTGTCACCCTGTCATTAGCAGTAGTTGGGGTGTTAGCAAAATGTATTGATGTCCATATTTAACCCTTTCCCACATATTGACACTATCTAACGCCTCTGCACAGACGACTTTTGAAAACATTGTAGCAAAAGGAGAAATTGGTCATGATGAGCAACTTTGCCTTTTATCACAATGATTTTTACTTTATTTCATAATTGTTCTTTCCTTTATAGAGTGTTTCCATTGCTTTTTAATAAATGTTAGGTAAGTTTTGAAATACACCCCTCCAACTCACACACACAACAAACATTTGTTGACCTCAGTTTGTGACTTACAAGTCTTGTTAAACATTGTTCTAATCAATTATTCTTTCACTATCATCCATATTTGGAAATGAGTGAGTTTTTGTAAGATGTGATTTTTCTACAAGTATTTTTATCTCAGCTGAGCACCAAGTGCTCATGGTGAGTTATTGTGATCGCCCTTTGTGTGCCCTTTCAGATTCTTTCAAGCCATGTTAATTCGTCAAAAAACATGGCCACCAGGTGGGCTGGGCTGGGCTGTTTTGCCTTATATGGCATTAGTGAAAACTTGAAAAATATTCTTCTCCCAAAGTGTGTGGCTGATTTTTAAAACTGTTTGTAGAAAAGGTATTTGGATGACCATCTTTGAGTTTTCTTCGCCATTGTTATTCTTTCCGTTGGTCTTTAGTTTCTTTTTAATGATTTATTTGCATGCTACACTTGTGTTCCATCGAAGAATGTTTGATTTTATCTTTGTTTTCAAGACCTAAAAGTCCTATTACTACTTGTGTTCCATTGAATATTTCTTGTTTCAAAAGGTGATCAATATTTAAATGCTTGACTTTATCTTTTTTTCAGGACCTAAAAGTACTTTTACTATGGCAGCTCAAGCTATGCTTGATTTTTGTTTAAGAAGACTAGCAGAGGTTTGTGTTTCCTCAAGTTTCAACAAATACTGTGTTTACTTAACTAGGGGATTGTTGAAGGACAACTTTGAAAACATCTAGGCAAAAATATGGAAAATCTCTAAATGAAAGTTTAAATATTAAAATGAGTTGAAAACATTATGGCAAAAGGAGAAATTGAAGCGTCTATATGTGGGAAAGGGTTAAGAAACTTCTTCATAGCTTTAGTTATTTGTTTTATTTCTTCAATGGACTGCATATTATTATTGCAATAAGACATGTGCCTATTCATTTGGGCTAAGCAATCTATTATTTTATATTATATATTGCAAGACATCACTGTTGAATCTCTTGACTTATTTATTTTACATCAATTGCGAAACAAGATTTAAGCTTATATTAAGCACTCTCAAAGTCTGCTTCCTGGAGGCATAACCAGTAACCTGTTTGTGTGGAAAACTCCCAAGGGCAGAACCCGCTCATTTCTGTTACCCTGGACCTTTGGTACAAGAGGCCTATGCACTACCACTGCACCACTGTCCAATGTTGGATCTCTTTGTATTACTATTACAGAAAGAAGACAAGTTGATGAGATTAGAAAAGGCAATCAATCCACTTCTAGATGACAACGATCAAGTGGCATTATCATTTATATTTGAAAACATTCTGACCCAGATAAAGGGAGTAGAAAATGTAAGTACTCCATTCATAGCAGATCATTTTCTATTGTGCATAAAACAGCTTTTAAATTGCATAAAGTGTTTGCATAAAAGTCCACATTTCACATGACCCAATTTAGTTGACCTATTTAATAAATATACAATGTTACAATTAGAGGAATAAACATTCATTTTGTTGACTTTATACCTCCATTTACCTACATAAAAATGCAGCAACTCTATTTAGACATAAAATTTGAATCAATAGTGCATTAAGTTCAACCGCGGTTGTCTTTTCAAATTCCCCTTCCCATTTCTTTCCAATATATCTTGAAGATGGCTACAGCATGCAAACCCATGTTATACATGTATAAGGATCAATAGTGATTCTAAAAAAAAGAATAGAAAAATCTGCAGAAATGATACCCTAATGACTTAAGGCCTGGTATATGATGCTTTGCATCAAAATATGGAAGGAATTTATTAAGCTTTTAAAAGGTGGAAAAAACTTAAGTCAGATCATAACTTCAAAGATGTTTTGACCAAAATTCATATGTCCATAATTGTCATTTAAACAAAGCACAAAGTTTAAAAATCTTTGATCAGGATAGAATACCTTGAATTTTAAGTATCTTTCAATGAGCTTTCAGTATTTCTTGTCCTTAGTATAACTTAAAAACTATTGAAGGCTTTCAAATTGAAGTGGATAAATGAAAATGAGCAAAAGCGCAAATGCAGTAACCTTAATTTTCTTAGTTTAGTTTGTCCATAGTGTTACTTCTCCAAAGTATTGAATGTTTTACAAATGGTTTTTAATTAATGGTAATGAGAAAAAATGCAAATGCATGAACCATTAGATCTTGTTAAGTTTGTCCTGAGCATGAAGTGAAATAAAGTTATTCAGATGGAATTCAATTAATTGGTAAAAGGTTATGAGAAAAATGCAAATGCAGGAACGATTAATTCTGTTTCTATCATGTTTAGCTTGACTTTTCGGAGAATATGAGAGCTATTCTATTCACCCTGGCCGTTGGCCGAGCTGGGGTTCACGTCACACCTTGGTTTAGATTTTGCATGCAAGTAAATATATTTCATCATAGCTCAGTTACTACTAGATGTATTGCATTGAAACTTTCTACAATGTAAGTTATGGCTCTTTTTTACTTAGAAATTCTGGTTCAAGTTTTGCATGCAATTACATTAAGAGTCCATATCTCAGTAACTACTTGAAGCATTGTATTGAAACTTAATACAACCCTTCCCAACTTCACACCTATATACACACTCAAGTAAGATAACTCTATCAACTATTGCCATTTTATGACTAAAAAATTATGGTTAAAGTTTTGTGTGCAACTACATTAAGAGTCCATATCTTAGTATTTACTTGATGCAGTGCATTGAAACTGTATACAACCCTTCCCAACCATGACTCCTATGCAAATAACGAAGTTAAATAACTCTATCCTACTTATAATGCAAAATATCACCCTTAAAGAAAATCTGGTTAATGTTTTGTTTTGCATGCATCTACATTAGAGTCCATATCCCGGTAACTAATAAGCTGTGGAACAGTCGAGCGTGCTGCCTTACGGTGGCTCTTGTTTTTAGATCACCAGAGCCGAAGGCTCAGGTGAGCTATTCCTATCACTTTTTGTCCGTCGTCCGTCGTCTGTCGTCCGTCCGGCGTTAACTTTTAGCTTTAAACATCATCTCCTCCCAAACTCCAAGGACAATTTCCGTGAAACATCACAGGACTGTTCCTCTGGTTGGCCTCTTTCAAAGTTGTTCAAAGATTAAAATTCCAATGAGAACTTTGGTTGCTGCGGCATCAGAAAGGGGACAAAATGTCCAAACTTTAAAAATCTTCTCCTCCGAATCTGCCTGTCAGATTCAAATATAATTTGGTAGAAATGTGCTTGTCTGATTTTAAGAAAATATAATATGAATCTTACTGTAATGATCCTCTATTTAATTTGTTTAAGCCGTTTTGATTGGTTACACAATCATAGCAACCAGGTGTCATCACAAAAGGGCTAAATTGAACTTTTAGCTACAAATGACAACCAACTCCTACCATTCCAATAGAACAATTTCCACAAAACATCACAGGAATGTTCCTTTGGTGGTCCTCTTTCAAAATTGTTCAAAGATTAAAATTCCAATGAGAACTTTGGTTGCTGCGGCATCAGAAAAGGGGACAAAATGTCCAAACTTTAAAAATCTTCTCCTCCGAATCTGCCTGTCAGATTCAAATATAATTTGGTAGAAATGTTCCTTCGGTGACCCTCTATAAAAATTGCTCAAGCCATACTGATTGGGCGAAAAACATGGCAGTCAGACGGCATCAAAAAAGGGGCAAAATGACAGAATTTGAAAATTCCATTTTTATGAAAGTGCTTGTCTGATTTTAAGAAAATATAATATGAATCTTACTGTAATGATCCTCTATTTAATTTGATTAAGGCGTTTTGATTGGTTACACAATCATAGCAACCAGGCGTCATCTCAAAAGGGGTAAATTGAACTTTTAGCTACAAATGACAACCAACTCCTACCATTCCAATAGACCAATTTCCACAAAACATCACAGGAATGTTCCTTTGGTGGTCCTCTTTCAAAATTGTTCAAAGATTAAAATTCCAATGAGAACTTTGGTTGCTGCGGCATCAGAAAGGGGACAAAATGTCCAAACTTTAAAAATCTTCTCCTCCGAATCTGCCTGTCAGATTCAATTATAATTTGGTAGAAATGTTCCTTGGGTGACCCTCTATAAAAATTGTTCAAGCCATACTGATTGGTCGAAAACATGGCAGTCAGGCGGCATCAGAAAAGGGGCAAAATGACAAAATTTGAAAATTCCATTTTTAGCTCCACTGGCTGAAAGCCAGTCGAGCTTATGTCATGGCGTATTGTCCGTCGTGCGTGCGTGCGTGCGTGCGTGCGTGCGTGCGTGTGTGCGTGCGTGCGTTAACTTTTTCCTTTAAACGACTTCTTCTCCCTTGGCCAATTTGGTTGAAACTTCATGGGAAGCATCCTCTCAATGTCCTCTACTAAATTCCTTCAAATTTTTTTGATCCATTCAAAATTCTGGTTTCCATGGCAACCGAAAGAAAAAAATAGTGAGAACTTAAAAAATCTTCTTCTCCGAAAGTGTCAGGCCGATTTTCAAATAATTTTGTAGAAATGTTCCTTGGGTGACCCTTTATTAGATTCCTTCAAGAAATTTTGATTGGGCGAAAAACATGGCCGCCAGGGGGGCGGGGCTTTTTTGCCTTATATAGCTATAGTGAAAACTTAAATAATCTTCTTCTCAAAAAGTGTTCAGCAGATTTTCAAATAATTATGTAGAAATGTTCCGTGGGTGACCCTCTATCAGATTCTTTCAAGCCATGTTGATTGGTAAAAAAACATGGCCGTCACAGGGCGGGGCTATTTTGCCTATATGGCTAAAGAGCAAACTTAAAAAATCTTCTCCTCCAAAAGTGTCAGGCCGATTTTCAAATAATTTTGTAGAAATGTTCCTTGTGTGAACCTTAATTAGATTCCTTCAAGAAATGTTGATTGGGCGAAAAACATGGCCGCCAGGGGGCGGGGCTTTTTTGCGTTATATAGCTATAGTGAAAACTTAAAACATCTTCTTCTCCGAAAGTGTTCAGCCGATTTTCAAATAATTTTGTAGAAATGTTCATTGGGTGACCCTCTATCAGATTCCTTCAAGCCATGTTGATTGGTCGAAAAACATGGCCGCCAGAGGGCGGGGCTATTTTGACTTATATGACCATAGTGAAAACTTAAAAAATCTTCTCCTCCGAAAGTGTCAGGCATATTTTCAAATAATTTTGCAGAAACATTCCTTTGGTGACACTCTACAAGATTCCTTTAAGCCATGGTGGTTGGTAAAAAAAATAGCCACCACGGGGCAGGGCTGTTTGGAGATTTTATTTTTGCCTTATGGCCGTGGAGCGATACTGGCCCTCTTGGGCCTCTTGTTATGAAAGTGTTTGTCTGATTTTAAGAAAATATAATACGAATCAAGAATGTTCCTTTGGTGGTCCTCTTTCAAAATTGTTCAAAGATTTAAATTCCATTGATAACTTTGGTTGCTGCGGCATCAGAAAGTGAGAAAAATACCCAAATTTTAAAATCCTTTTCCTCCATAATCTACTTGTGCGATTGCAAGATAATTTGGTAGAAATGTTCCTTAAGTGACCCTCTAAATAAACTGTTGAAGCCATATTGATTTCGTTGAAAAACAGGGCAGCAAGGCGGCATCAGGAAAGGTGCAAAATGACAAAAACTTTATAATTCCATTCTTATTAAAGTTCTTGTTAGATTTCAAGATATAAATGGCCTTTACTGATAAGCTGTTTCTTGAGAAGTGTCCACTCCTTTGCAGTTTCATTTACACTCCCTGATAAAATTTTCCCAGATATTTGCAGTTAAATATTTGCTACTAATTTACTATCAATTAGGTGATCGATTTAGGGCCATCTTGGCCCTCTTGTTTTTATTGCCAGTTTCTGTTTGATGTTTTTCTATCTAAAGCTGTTGTTTTTTATATTGCAGTCCTGGCCTTTTTCCAATCCTGTAAACAAAAAGTTCATCAAAGATTACTATGAATTAATTGAATGTCCAATGGATCTGTCTACACTTTTAAAGGTGAGTTCATACTTAGTATTCAAACATCTTCTGAAGGAGGCAAACTATTATCACTTTGAACTATTCCATCCACACTTGAAATCTGACTTACTCTTAAAACATGTTGTCAACATCAAAATTGTGAGTGTGTTGTGTAGCAGCTTCTTCTCACTCATCTGACCAATCAAAACACAGATGACTAGGTAAGGATGAGTTAACAGGTCTTTCCTCCTTTCTATCTTATGTAGCACTCATTTAAGCCTATGTTGTGGGTTGTTGATTCTTTTGAGTACCCACAACATAAGTTTTAGAGGTCAAATAAATATTTTAGAACATGAACATTTCCTTATCTAGAACTCTGAGAACATCTTAGAGCTAAACAGTATATGATGGCTTAGAATCATCTGCTTTGAAAACACTTTTAGTGTTTGATTAAGTTCGCTTTTTACACAATGTTTTAAGAAGCCATCAGTATCTATTGCTGTCATCAAAAGTCATGATGATATTGATATGAAATTCTTTCATTCATTTTGAAATGCCCTATCTAGATTTAAAAAATAACTCGAGAATCTGCCATAAGATTATGACATTCTCATTATCCATTCATGTATATTTTTCTTAACTTTACAGAAAGTACAGACACATCAGTATCAAAGTCGAGAAAATTTCGCAGACGATGTCAATCTGATATTTTTAAACAGTATCAAATACAACGGGAAAGACAGTTCATTAACGAGAACTGCAGAAAGAATGACGGAAGTATGCACTGCAGCAATAGAATTGGTAATTAGTTAAGTTTATACTTTTTTTAGCTCGTTTATTTTTCGCAGATAAAAAGTCTAGGTATTGTAATACCCTTGGCGTCGTCTGGTGCTTCGTCTGCGTCGTAGCCAAGCCCCGTTAGCTCAGTTGGTAGCATCGCGGGCTGTCAATCCAGGGGTTGTGAGTTTGAACCCCAGCTCGGCCAACATTCTTTCCGACAAAAGTCACTGTGACAAGCGAAATTTGTATTTCACCAATGGGCTAACAGTCTATGTGGAAAAACAGCCAGTTGCTTGGAAAGTATGATGTGTGGAGTACTGGTATGAGAAAACCAGGAAACATATGAGTAAGTGAACTGGCCGCTGTGATATGACTGAATTTTTTTTGAAAATGGCGTTAAACCCCAATCAATCATCTGCGTCGTAACAAAACTTTAACCTTACCTCATAACTCAAAAACTGTTCAACGTTTACAAATGATACTTAGTACACAAGTCATGTTACTGGAAACAATATACATGTCTTTACCAAGTCACATAACTCTGGTTTAATAATTATTCAGTAATTGTCTTTTTCCCTTGCAGCGCTCTTGTTTTAAATTTAACATTGAATGTGAAACAAGCTTACAGCTTATATTTAATCTCCCTCTATGTCTGATTCCTTGAGACTTAATAACCATTCTCTTTAAGTATTTAAACTTTTCGGGCACGCATGGTCACAGATTATGCTTAAATATTGCCCTGTTACCCTGTTGCCATGGACACAGTGTGCAAAGTTGAGTTTTTAAAAAAAACACGCAATATTTACCACTTATTTAAAAAGAAATGCAGCCATCTCCAATTAAGTACATTACATAAACAGATGGATGAACATTTGCTTAATCAAATGCAAGAAAAAAGCTATGAGAAACATGTGCTTGTTTTTGCAAAGATTTGATTTTAAAAGACTTCATCACCAAAAAATACAATTTACCTCCCTTAGTTATTTAGAAGAATAAAATAAACTTGAATTACCTCCCTTGGAATGTTAAATTTCTGTTTTATTGGTGTTTTGAGCCGTTTTAAAACTATTTCAGTTATATCACGACAACATTTCACTTGTATGTGATCCCTGGGTAAACAAACCAGTACTATTCAAGGAAATGTACCTTACCCAAGGGTACTCCACCATAATTTTGGATCAAACCTGTTTGGGAGGTCAAATGCTTACAGAGAATGGCTATTAACCAGTACTTGCACAATTTGTGTGGTAAAATCTTTAAGATAGAACTTGCTCATTAGGTGATTTGAACCAGTTGCCTTGGTGCAAAAGATCCGCGCTCTACCAATACATCAATGTCTTCCACTGTCTCTCTTAACCCGCTCCAACATACATCAAACCTGCGGCAGACAACTTTGAAAACATAGTGGCAAAAATATGGAAATCTCTTTGAATAAAAGGATTACTATTGCATAGTTTTTTAAAAACATTGTGGCATTCTAAGAAATTGTGTAGTATGAGCAATTTTCTCCTTTTATCACAAATTTATCTGTTACAGAGGTGTCTGTATGTGGGAAAGAGTTAATAAGTGATAGTGCATGTTATTATAGACCTCTGGCCAGTTAAAATTTCTAAGACAAAACACAACACAATTGATAGAGATGATCAAAAATAATCCTATTTATTTTGATATTTACAGCATGACGAGACTTTAACACAACTGGAGAGGGACATAAAAGATAACCAGGAGGCTGCTTTAGAAGCCGCCGAGTCGGAGAGTGTGATGACGGGTACTTCCACACATGATGATACAGCAGGTAATCTTTCTTTTTAACCCTTTCCCTCATACAACAGTTCTGCAGCAGACAACTTTGAACATATTTTGTCAAAAAATAGAAAATCTCTATAATGGAATGGATAACCTATGACTAAAAATGGAAAACAGTGAGACAAAAGCAAGAAATTGTTTGTTTTGGAGCAATTTCTTCTTTTGTCACTATGTTTTTTTAAAAAAGCATCTATATGAGGGAAAGGGTTAATATGTTCTATTTTACTGAAGGAGGCATAATTTAACAACCACCCTCCCCCCCCCCCCACCCCCCCCCCCCCCCCTCCCCCACCGCCCCATTCATTTTCCAATTCCCATATACAAGAACTCTGCAGCAGACAAATTTTAAATCCTCTCGGAAAAATAATAATTATTAAATAGTGTTGAGAAATTATTGCGAACAGAAATTTCTCATTTTATCCTTTTGCCACAATGATTTCAAAAGCAAGGGCAAAAACGTAGACAATCTGTATAAATCAAAGTATAATTATTGAATAGAATTGAAAACATCATGACAAAAGGAGAACAATCTCATTATGAGCAATTTCTCCTTTTGTCAAAGTGTTTTCATAAAGCCGATGCTGCAGTTGTTTTGAATTGTGTCAGTCTGTATGCAGGAAAAGGTTAACATTGAATTGGCAGACCTTGATCAGAGTGAAGCGCATAGGCTGATCTATGGCTTTTTTTATTGCTCCAAAGCAGTGAACGCCAATTTTTGTGTAACATGGTTCCTATTATATATTGAAGGAATGGATAACGAATCTATGGATGGCTACAGTGTGGGTACTAAAGAAGGCATCACTATTAAAGAGGATGATGGGGGAGACATGGAAGACGAATCTAACATGCCTGAATCCATGCATACGGTACTTTTATTTTTCAGCAAAATAACGATAAATTTACAAGTTTCAATACTTGGTATCATAATTCAGAGAATTACTTAAACCATTCTAGTCCCACATTCAATAAATCTACAGCAGACTTCTTTGATTGATTGATTGATTGATTGTTTGATGTTTTACTACACTTTCAACAATTTTTTAGGCCAAAGGCCAGAAGAGCTTATGCCATGGCATTGTGTCCGTCGTCTGTGTGTGCGTGCGTCCGTAAACAATTGCTTGTAAACGCGATTAAGTCTTCAGTTTTGATTGTACATGTATCTCAATCAAACTTATACAGTAGTTAGATATGCATGAGAGCTCGGTTCCTTTTGAAAACCATGTGAACACAATAGAGGCTCCATTTATTATCTGATCTTCACCAAACTTAGATAGTAGCTAAGTATTAATGAGACCTTGGTTCCTCTCGAAAAACAGCCAGATCAGCCCATGCATGACTGGATTATGGCCCTTGAAATTGTCAAAATTGCTATAATACAGCTTGTGAACACAATAGAGCCTCCATTTACTATCAGATCTTCACCAAACTCAGATAGTAGTTAAATATTGATGAGAGCTTGGTTCTTTTCGAAACCAGCCACATCCGCCCATGCATGACTGGATTATGGCCCTTGAAATTGTCAAAACTGCTATAATACAGCTTGTGAACACAATAGAGCCTCCATTTACAATCCGATCTTCGCCAAACTTAGATGGTAGTTAAGTATTGATGACAGTTTGGTTCCTTTCAAAAACCAGCAAGATCGGCCTATGCATGACTGGCTTACTGCCCTTGAAATTGTCTAAAATTACTATAATATAGCTTGTGAACACAATAGAGCCTCCATTTACTATCTGATCTTCACCAAACTCGGATATAAGTTAAATATTGATAATAGCTCGGTTCCTTTTGAAAAACAGCCAGATAAGCACATGCATGATTGGATTATGGCCCTTGAAATTGTCAAAATTGCTATAATACATTTACTATCCGATCTTCACCAAACTTAGATGGTAGTTAAGTATTGAGGACGGCTCGGTTCCTATCGAAAACCAGCCAGATCCGACTATGCATGACTGGATTACGGCCCTTGAAATTGTCAAAATTCTATAATACAGCTTGTGAACACAATAGAGCCTCCATTTACTATTTGACCTTCACCAAACTAAAACAGTAGTTAGATTTTGATCAGAGGTTGGTTTCTTTTGAAAACGAGCCAGATCCACCCATGCATGACATGATTATGGCCCTTGAAATTGTCAAAATTACTATAATACAGCTTGTGAACACAATAGAGCCTCCATTTACCATGCGATCTTCACAAAACTTAGATGGTAGTTAGATTTTGATCAGAGGTTGGTTTCTTTTGAAAACGAGCCAGATCCACCCATGCATGACATGATTATGGCCCTTGAAATTGTCAAAATTACTATAATACAGCTTGTGAACACAATAGAGCCTCCATTTACCATGCGATCTTCACAAAACTTAGATGGTAGTTAAATATTAATGAGAGCTCGGTTCCTTTCGAAAACCAGCCTGATCGGCCTATGCATGACTGGATTATGGCCCTTGAAATTGTCAAAATTGCTATAATACAGCTTGTGAACACAATAGAGCCTCCATTTACTATCTGATCTTCACCAAACTAAAACTGTAGTTAAATATTGATGAGAGCTTGGTTTCTTATGAAAACGAGTCAGATCCACTCATGCATGACTGGATTATGGCCCTTGAAAATGTCAAAACTGCTATAATACAGCTTGTGAACACAATAGAGCCTCCATTTACAATCCGATCTTCGCCAAACTTAGATGGTAGTTAAGTATTGATGACAGTTTGGTTCCTTTCAAAAACCAGCAAGATCGGCCTATGCATGACTGGCTTACTGCCCTTGAAATTGTCTAAAATTACTATAATACAGCTTGTGAACACAATAGAGCCTCCATTTACTATCTGATCTTCACCAAACTCGGATATAAGTTAAATATTGATAATAGCTCGGTTCCTTTTGAAAAACAGCCAGATAAGCACATGCATGATTGGATTATGGCCCTTGAAATTGTCAAAATTGCTATAATACATTTACTATCCGATCTTCACCAAACTTAGATGGTAGTTAAGTATTGAGGACGGCTCGGTTCCTATCGAAAACCAGCCAGATCCGACTATGCATGACTGGATTACGGCCCTTGAAATTGTCAAAATTCTATAATACAGCTTGTGAACACAATAGAGCCTCCATTTTCTATTTGACCTTCACCAAACTAAAACAGTAGTTAGATTTTGATCAGAGGTTGGTTTCTTTTGAAAACGAGCCAGATCCACCCATGCATGACATGATTATGGCCCTTGAAATTGTCAAAATTACTATAATACAGCTTGTGAACACAATAGAGCCTCCATTTACCATGTGATCTTCACAAAACTTAGATGGTAGGTAAATATTAATGAGAGCTCGATTCCTTTCGAAAACCAGCCTGATCGGCCTATGCATGACTGGATTATGGCCCTTGAAATTGTCAAAATTGCTATAATACAGCTTGTGAACACAATAGAGCCTCCATTTACTATCTGATCTTCACCAAACTAAAACTGTAGTTAAATATTGATGAGAGCTTGGTTTCTTATGAAAACGAGTCAGATCCACTCATGCATGACTGGATTATGGCCCTTGAAAATGTCAAAATTGCTATAATACAGCTTGTGAACACAATAGAGCCTCCATTTACTATCCGATCTTCACCGGATTATGGCCCTTGAAATTGTCAAAATTCCTTTGTTGCCCATACATACATGCTCTGGATTGAAAATTACCAAAGAACCATGCCAGTAGAGCATAGGCCCCCATGGGCCTCTTGTTCAGTTATATCACAGTGTTTCCCAGGTAAGCTACCAGTACTACTGGTCCATTTATCTTGACACTAACCGGTCAGTCGTAATGCTAACCCTACGCCAAAAGAGGGCAGCCATTACTAACTGTTTTTATACGCCCGTTTTGGAAAAACGGATCGTATTATAGTTTTACCTGCGGCGTACGGGCGGGCGGGCGGCGTCCAGTATGTTGTCAGCTCAATAACTTTAGAAGCCTTTGTCCAATCACTACCAAATTTAGTCAGAATGTGTATTGGGATAATATCTCGGACAAGTTTGATAACTAGCCATATCGCATTAGTCAATCAAGAGTTATCGCCCTTTAATTATAGAAATTACCCAAACTTGGTCTTGTCAGCTCAATAACTTTAGAAGCCTTTGTCAAATGATCACCAAATTTGGTCAGAATGTGTATTGGGCTAATATCTCGGACAAGTTCGATAACTAGCCATATCGCTTAAGTCAATCAAGAGTTATCGCCCTTTAATTATAGAAATTACCCAAAATTGGTCTTGTCAGCTCAATAACTTTAGAAGCCTTTGCCCAATCATCACCAAATTTAGTCAGAATGTGTATTGGCATAATATCTCGGACAAGTTTGATAACTAGCCATATCGCTTAAGTCAATTGAGAGTTTTCGCCCTTTAATTATAGAAATTACCTAAAATTGGTCTTGTCAGATCAATAACTTTAGAAGCCTTTATCCAATCATTACTAAATTCGGTCAGAATGTGTATTGGCATAATATCTCGGATAATTTTGATAACTAGCCATATCGCTTTAGTCAATTGAGAGTTATCCCTCTTTAATTATAGAAATTACCTAAAATTGGTCTTGTCAGCTCAATAACTTTGAGAGCTTTTGTCCAATCATCACCAAATTTAGTCAGAATGTGTATTGGCGTAATATCTTGGACAAGTTTGATAACTAGCCATATTGCTCCAGTCGATAGAGCGTTATTGCCCTTTAATTATAGAAATTACCTAAAATTGGTCTTGTCAGCTAAATAACTTGTAAAGCCTTTATCCGATCATCACCAAATTTAGACAATATGTTTATGGGCAGAATATCTTGGTTACGTTTGATAACTTACAACGTTATCTTAGTCACTACACAATTATGTCCCTCGAAATGGCCAAAACTGTACTAACAGTGTCCCTAAGTTTGGCTGACGTACAACCAATTACCACTATACTTGGTCTCAAAAAAACAGGACGGGCGTATTTTGTGACATTTGGCGCTCTTGTTAAGTCTTTGGTTATGACTGGGATTTATCTCCTGCAACTCTACCACTACACCACCCTGGTAGTTAGACAACTTCAAAAACATCTGAGGAAAAGTATGGAATACCTAAAAATGAAAGTGTATTTTCCTCCTTTTGCCACAATGATTCCAAAGATATTCAATGATTATATTTTCATTTGTGTAGATGTTTGAAAGCCATCTGCTGCAGAGTTTTCGTATGTGGGAAATTGTTTACTGAGCTCACCAACTTTCTAGTATTTTGAATTTCAGTTTTTTCCCTATTTGAACATTCTTGAAAAATAAATAAAATGAAATTCCTCTTCAATGGAAATCATAATGGAAGCAGAAGATATTGTGTCTAAATGTGGGAAAAGGCTAAATAGATTCAAAACAAGTCTGATATAGTTTTTATCAGTCTGTGTGATTCTGAGAATATTTTAAAATTCTAGAATACACCAAATTTATTCTATTCAATTAAATATATATTTGTTCCTGCTGTTTAATGTTAATTTGGTACACTTTGAAGTTTTAAAACACTGGTGTGTCTGACAAATATAAAACACAATGTTCGAGGTCAAAGTTTGATACAATATTCAAAGTGTTCTGCTTTGTAAATGAGTTAGAAATTAATATAACTTCTGGAAATTTAAGCCTTTCCCACATACAGACACTTTCTGATGCCGCAACAGCATACAACCTTTTTTATTATGTGTCAAGATTAGAAACATGTATGTTTACATTACAAAATAAAGAGTTTGAACCTTGAATTTAAACATAGTGACAAAAGAAGACATTGCTCAAAATGAGCAATTTCTCTTTTTGCCACAATGTTTTCAACTATATTCAATGGTTATACTTTCATATAACCCTTTCCCTCATACGACAAATCTGCACCAGACAACTTTGAACATATTTTGTCAAAACATAGAAAATCTCTATAATAGAATGGATAACCTATGAATAAAAGTGGAAAACATTGTGGGAAAAGGAGAAATTGCTCATTTTGAACAATTTTTTCTTTTGTTACTATGTTTTCAAAAAGCTGTCTGCTGCAGAGGCGTCAGAAAGCGTCTATATGAGGGAAAGGATTAAAGAAAATTGCCATATTATTATCTAGATTTCAAAGTCATCTGCAACATATTTGTTGTAGTTAAAGGGTTGATATTATGCAAGTATAGGATTGATATAAAATTTAAAACATTTTTGGAAAATGCAAAGTTTCTCTTTTTCCCATAATTTTTGACAGCTTTTCTGCTGGAGAAGCATCAAAAGTTGTCTCTATCATATAATGAGTCAAAACTTCCTTGTTGAAGGAAATGAGGGTTAACTCTTTCCCACATACAACAAATCCGCAGAAGACGACTTTGAACCCATGTATTCCACTACATAGAAACACTATTAATGAAAGAACAATTATTGTATAAAGTTTAAAAACATTGTGAAAAAAGGGAAAGTTGCTCAACATGAGCAATTTTTAATTTTGCCAGAATTTTTTCGAACTTTTTATGCTGCTGAGGTTTCAAATAGCGTCTGTATGTGGGAAAAGGGGTTAACCCTTTCCCTCAAATAGATGCTTTCTGACGCCTCTGCAGAAGACGGCTTTTTGAAAACATAGTGACAAAAGAAGAAATTGCTCAAAATGAGCAATTTCTCCTTTTGCCACAATGTTTTCCACTGTAAGGGAAAGTGTTAATGTACACATGTCAATTTATTTCAGTCTTTCAACATTTCTGATTCTGACTTTGTGGATGTAGAGGGAGATGAAGACTCATTTACACGCAAGAAGGTAGTATATTTATCCATCACCAGATACACTAACTTTAACCCTCATAAGACAATTCTGCAGCAGACGACTTTAAATATATTTTGAACAGCTTGTGAACACATTAGAGGCTCCATTTACTGTTTGATCTTCACCAAACTTAGATGGTAGTTAATTATTCGGTTCATTTCGAAAACAAGCCAGATGTGCCCTTGCATGACTGGATTATGGCCCTTGAAATTGTCAAAATTGCTATAATACAGCTTGTGAACACAATAGAGCCTCCATTTATGACAGCTTGGTTCCTTTCGAATACCAGCCAGATCGGCCTATGCATGACTGAATTATGGCCCTTGAAATTGTCAAAAATTGCTATAATACAGCTTGTGAACACAATAGAGCCTCCATTTACTATCAGATCTTCACCAAACTTATATAGTAGTTGAATATTGATGAGAGCTCGGTTCCTTTTACAAACCAGCCAGATCGGCCCATGCAAGACTGAATTATGGCCCTTGAAATTGTCAAAATCGTTATAAAACAGCTTGTGAACACAATAGAGCCTCTATTTACTATCGGATCTTCACCAAACTTAGATAGTAGTTAAATATTGATGAGAGCTCGGTTCCTTTCCCAAACCAGCCAGATCCACCCATGCAAGACTGGATTATGGCCTTTGAAATTGTCAAAATCGTTATAAAACAGCTTGTGAACACAATAGAGCCTCCATTTGCTATCTGATTTTCACCATACATACATGCTGTGGATTGAAAATTACCAAAGAACCATCCCAGTAGAGCATAGGCCCTTATAGGCCTCTTGTTTCACAATGTTTTCACTTGTCTCCTCATGCAAAGTTGTCAGAAAGCATCTCTTTGTGGTATGAGGTTAAATCCCATATGACTGATGCACAGGTTTGATACTCCATTTACCAGCAGGACTGGTACTTTACCTCGAGAAAACTATGTGATATAAGTGGAATGCTGTTGAAAGAGATTCAAACAAATTGTTTTTGTATTTAAGGCATCCAAAAAGAAGAAGAAGACAGAAGGTGAGATTCAGAAGGATTTGGCTCTATCTCCAGATAACAATGATGATATTCTAGGTATGGAATTCTGCTGTACATCCCAGAGGTGTAGACAATTTGGAGTCGATTGGATTCTGCCCCGTTTATGTCTCGCTTATAACTGAATTGAATAAACCCAATGTTGTGGGTGTTCTAAAGAATCATCTGAATGAGCAAATTCTTTTGAGCAACTGCAGCATAGGCTTTGAAGTTAGATTAACCCTTTCCCACATACAATACATATGACATTAAAAAATATGATCTCTTTAATTGAATGTATTTTTACTGAAAATAGTTGAAAACTTTGTGGCAAAAGGAGAAATTGCTTGTTTTGAGCCATACTCCTTTTGCCCCAAATTTGTTAACGTCTTTTGCTGCAGATGCTTTAAAATACTTTTGGGAAAGGTTAAAGGGTAAAGAATTTTAGCCGATAATATGACCTTCTGATACTGTGAGATTTTTAATTGAGGAAATTAAGGAAGAAATGGGGTTATGTTGATTTATACAAGCCTTTAGTTTCTAACTGTTGCTCTAATCAATAACTGAAGAACAATTTGGTGTAGAATCTTTATGAAATAAAGGAAGCTTTTAAATATGGCTCCCTTTGACTTAGCAAAAAAAGCTCATAATGTGCAAATGCAGTTTTAATACAATTTAAAATCTATATCATAATGAGTTCAAGTGTACCAGAAGGTGTGAGTTAACCCTTTCTCACAAACAACAAATCTTGAAAACGTCTAGGCTCAAATGTGGAAAACCTTTATAATGTATAGTATAAGTAAAAAGAGTTGAAAACATTGTGTCAAAAGGAGAAACTGCTCATTATAAGCAATTTCTCCTTTTGCCACAATATTTTCAAAAGGATTACGTGCTTTGATTTTCAAGTGTCAACCTAAATAATAATGAGTACAAATGTACCTTGATCACTATAGGTAAACTTAGTGATGACTCAGACGACGAGAGGATGGATGATTCTCAAGACGTGTATCAGATGAGTAATTATGATCCTACACAAGGCTTTCTGGAGAATGCACCACCACCACCACAACAACAACAACAACAGTTTCAGGTAGGTGGAACTGTATTTCAGCTGTGTCACACTAAGAAAGGGATCTTGTAGTTGCATGACAAACGGTGAAGACAGAGGTGAATCTGTGCTTACTCACAAGATCATTGTAGTTTTCACTGGCTGGATGTCTTTTGAAGAGATGTAGATGTCACTTCGGACATAAAGTAGAATTGTAGCCCAAGGGATTACTACGAGGGATTCCTGTTTGTTATATTGCTACTGAAATGCAACAAATACCCCTTCTATCCTGAAGTTGTTCATTTGTTTTTAACCAGGTTTTCAACGTAGTTTAAACTGAATATCTTTAGTTATGATTGACATGTTGTGTAGCCAAAATTGAAATGTAGGAAAAGTTTATGGAGACCTTTTATGGAATTGCATTTGGGGTTTCAAGGTCAAGGTCGATGTTTCTAAGAAAAGAAAAACAGTTGTAACTCAATTCTTTAGCTACAGTATACATTTATTATTAACTAAACACGGAATGTAACTGTTCCTAAAATGGTTATTGTTTTTCACCATTTGGCATGTTCTTTTACACCAGCACAACATTCAACAAAGAAGCTTAACTATAATTCTCAAAACACATTCAATCATTGTAAACCTTGTTTGGTCACATTACGGCGTTTCTTGTGTAAAATTTGAAAAAAGTAAATAAGCGTGGAAATACTGAAGCATAAAACACCACTCAAACAAGCATCCAGTACTCGTCAATTGTGTGATGACAAGTCCAAATTTTTACCTGTCGTCATGAAGAGAAGAGTCAGCGACATTTGTATCACAAATCTTTAAGCTTTAATTAATCACGCTTGATGTCTGCTTCCTGGAGATATAACCAGTACTCACGCCGTTTGCGTGGAAAAATCCCAAAGGCACAACCTGTTCATCACAGGACTCGAACCTGGGACCTTTGGGATGAGAGGCCGACACTCTAACATGGCACCATTTAGTTTCTACTACTGAACCACTGTCCCCAAGTAGAATCTTTGTAGAATCATTAAATACTGTATACATTACTTTCTTAAACAGGTCCCACCGCCACAAATGGATGAGGAAAACAGTTTTGATATGTCAGAATTCTTCCGGCACAGCACATTGGCTAGTCAAGCCGCTGCAGAGGAGCAGAAAATGGCCGAAGATGATGAGGAAACCATGGAAACTGATTTGAATAATGACCTTGAAGTGTCCGATTCTGATGAAAGTGATAAGGAGGAGGAGGACGAGACTTTTGGTGATGATACTGCGGGTGTCAATGAAGACTCTAATGAGGGTTTTGATATTGATGAATTCTTACAGTAGTACCTGTTTAAACCTTTCCCACATACAACAAATCTGCAGCAGACGACTAAAAATTTATTTCCAAAAGTTTGGAAAACCTCTATTTATAAATGAAATTGGATTATTGAAATGTGTTGAAAACATTGTGGCAAAGGGATAAATTGCTCATTATTTCAAAATTCGTCAATTTGGAGGAGTCTATAAACGTAAAATCCATTAATCGTTTCCCACATACAACAAATCTACAGCAGACAACTGAATATGTCGAGGCAGAAATATGGAATATCTCTGCTAAAGGAAGTTTATTAACTGTATATGGTTGAAAACATTGTGACAAGAGGAGAAATTGCTGTTTTAAGCAATTTCTCCTTTTGTCACAATGTTTTCAAAGGTCTTCTGCTGCAGAGGTGTCAGAAAGAGTCTGTAGGTGGTTAAGGGTTAAACGTGTATAAAGCAAACAATGTGTTCTCTTACTTATTGCCTGATGTGGTGTGAAATATTAACCCTTATCCTGCTGACTGTCGGCAATCAAGATGATCAAACCTGAATTTTGACAGGTTTTTTACTTGCGTTTTTACTAATCTTTACTAAATATTAATAAAAGAGTATCCAACAATTTAGACAAAAATAGGCTGCATGAACATACAGACTGATCTTCATCTACATTGTTAAGAATTGCAATTTTATAACTCAAATGTTGTTTATACCCGCATACAATGGGATAAGGGTTATTATAGAAATGGCGATTTTTGCCATGTCACAGGAAATTGGACCTTCAGGATTTACAATGATTGGTTATAAAGATTAGCCTTTACCTACAGGCAGTCTGGTCAAGATCTTCCCTATTAGCCATACATGCCTCATTAGAAATTTCCTTTCATCTCAATGTTTTGGTCTCAAAAACGTCTAGAAATGTCATACCATGTAATATGTTAAAATGTATCATGCTTAATTAATTAACTTTTGGATCTGTACAGATTCAGAAGTATTGATACATGTATAACGAAATGTTAATATGTCATGTTTCATTACAGATTCATTCATGTGTATTTAATTACATGCGATTTCACGCACGAAAGTTCTTTTTTCGTTTTGATTCGTTTCATTGAATCCTTTCCCACATCTAAGTTCTTTTTTCGTTTTGATTTGTTTCATTGAATCCTTTCCCACATATAGACACGTTTGTATTGGACGACTTTGTTAAAATTGTGACAAAAGGAGAAATTGCTAGTTAGGAGTAATCTCCATTATTCCATATTTTTGCCTAGAAGTTGTCTGCTGTAAATTTGATATTATCATGTCTAGATATAATGCTTAAGAATGTGCAAATGACATATTTGGAACAGCAACAAGTCTTTCATGGAACCCATGTGTTCATCCCATGCATGAAATTATGTTTTCATTTCTCCCGTACTATTTTATTTGGAGTTACCAACTCTGGTATGCACATGCTTGAAGCCTTCTTGGGAAGATGCAGTGTCGCGTACCACAAATGGGCCATAGTGACCTTGACCTTAACTTCTTGTCCAACATTGTCCAGGCCTTATCTCCTATTCCATTTCACTTTGAGTTACCAAATTCGATTGCTCATGGGAAGATGGTGTGTCACTGAGACTTTGACCTCCCTGGTCATATCTCTTATGTGTTCACACCTGGAGTCACCAAATTTGGTCTGAAGATGCATCTTAGAATGAGAATGAGTTGCATACTAGAATTGTGTCTGTTATCAGACCTGAAGTTATCACATTTGGTCTGAGAATGTATCTTGGGAAGATAATGTTTCTTGTTCCAAAAGTTGGTTATTTGGACCTTAACCTCTGACCCAAATTAAAGAAAATGTGTGTTTGGGCCATATCTCCTGTTATCATACTTGGAGTTACCAAATTCTGTCTTTAGATGCATCTTTAACAGTGGATGAGACGACTTTCTTCACCAAATCTCCATAAACAAATCATCAGGACATTCATCTCCATCCATGCCTAGTCATTTTCGAAACTGGTCACGTGGGGTCCAAAACTAGGTCAAATTTTAGAAAAGCCTTATGAACAAATTAGAGGTCATCCAATCTTTATGAAAAATCATCAGGTTTATCTCCAATCTCCATAAACAAGTTAGTAGATCAAATTGTAGAAAAACCTAGTTAACACACCAGCTTAGGAAATGGAATGCCAAGGTGGTCCAAGCGTTCTGACAATACATGTAGAAACTTCGCTCCATTAGTATCACGCCTATTTACCTTCATATTACGGAGCGGCAATACGATTCCAAATCATCAACTTTAAAAATGGTAGTAATGGCTGCCCTCCTTGGGGCGCTCAGACTTGCGGGGTTAGCATTAAGTCTGTCTTACTGGTGTCAGGATAAATGGACCAGTAGAACTGGTAACTTGCCCAAGAAACGCCGTGATACAACTAACACAAGTGTTGAAAGCGACTTAAAACACCAAACAATCCACACAAATCAACAGACACGGCTCATATTTAAAGATTATGATTTCCCATGGTTTAAACATTTTTATTCAGTTAAAGCAAAATGCAAATTAATGTAGGCAAAGTTACAGAGAAATATCTAAACGGATCAGAAAACAAGCAAACTATGGATAACCTATGACAAAAAGTGGCAAAAGGAGAAATTGCACGTTTTGTGCAGTTTCTTCTTTTGTCACTTTGTTTTCAAAAAGCCTTCTGCTGCAGAGGCGTCAGAAAGCGTCTATATGAGGGAACGTGTTAATTCTTCTTCTTGATGATTGCATTTACATATAAACATTTGCCAAAAAGGATTTGGTAATGATAAAAACTGGGCGCTTGAACTGAACGTGCTAAACGTTTAAAATCGATACATTATCTTAATTATTTTGTTTTTGCTTTATGCCACTCGGAAACATGGAAACGTTTTTCTCACTACTGTCACATGAAGATTAATTACCAATACTCTGATTGGCGGGTATTTAGTTGTGAACACGCTTGTTACAAAACAACATTGTTCTCAAATGACGTATTCATTGCCATACAGTAAATTGTCTACCAGTGTATGGCACGGGAGATCATTGAAATATACCTTTATTCGACCAGCCTTCCTGCCCTTATAGTAAGTGTTTGTAAAGGTCTCGCTCAGACTCCGCGAGGACGCAAGCTGGTCGCCGAGATAGGTAGATCGTGTGCCGTGTAACGTGCTTTCTAATGAAGAGAGCAAATAATTGTGCTGGGTCCATATTTACCAACAATTCTAAATTTCAAATAAAACGGTTTCGTATGGGCTAAAACTCCATTGTTAAGCTTATCAGATATTATATTACTTTTTTATTAGAATTAAAAATTATATTTTACAAATATTTACAAATCCTGTAAGTTTCGACTGAGTGCGCTCTTGAGCTATATCACGGAGATTGACTGCGTGTGGTCCATTGTAGGCATCGCATTATTTTGAATGAAATTTTGACATTATACTGATATCAATCAATGTATGAGGTGCACATCGGTGCTACGTCAGGCTAGACAGGGTGAGCGTGCTGCTGCATGTGCTGTGCGTGCCTCGTATACACAATGCATTGCGTTGTGAATTTGAGCCATTCCGTGAGAAAACCAACATTATAGTCTCTGCGTGATGTATCGATCCAGATCAGTCCGCGCAGGCTTATCCGAGCCGACACATCCCTTCTCCGGGGGATAGGGGTATAGAGTAATGACTCCTGAAACAGAAAATCCACAGGAGGCGAAAAGTGTCTGTCCGGGTTACCCTGCGCGGCATGCTTAGGCCGATCCGGATCGATACTTTACCTAGAGTCGTCAGGGATGATTTTCTCGCTGGACGGCTCATTTGTGTTAGTACTGCACGTTTCTACACCAATTATTAAAACGTGTTTTTATGCATTATGCAGTACCTCTGTACTTAAGCGATAACCTACATTTAGCTGCAAATACTACCCTTTCCCCCTACCCCCGATAAAAACAACATATGATCAATTAATAGCGTATACAACAAAATCCTTTACTCGGACAATGTCGTTAAATTGTTCAGGTTAAGTTAAGTGTTTTAATTTCATTTCCAGTACGATACAGTTGCATCGAAAGCATGGATACTAACAACTCTGAGAGAAGCATCGTGACTGGAACATCGTAAACGAGTAGATAGAGTTGTATTAGGCTGTACGGGTAATATTTCGACTGCTTTACATTGAAAAAGCCAATATCATAAATATCAGTGCGTAATTTACTGATAAGACACGGTAACATGACGACATAACCAAGACCCTGCTATTTACATATGTATCGACTCGATGAATTATGCACCTAAATGATAAATTTTGACAAGTGGAGTTATTCAGACACATTTAATCCTAATCCCAATAATGCACATCATTGCATTTTAAATCACGGTGCATTTATCATAAACACAACTGCATGGGATACTGATACGGAGGAACGGTAAAGACAAAACAAATGGGTCGCGTCTAGCGATTTCGGGGGTCTTAAATGCATCCGCGTACAGTGGAAGACACGGATGAGCTTGTACATACCCACAGTTTCACCAGAACCTTTACTATCCATCTCATCTACATGCAATCTACTCCCAGATTGATTGTTGAACTTAATTAAACTTAGAACTGTAGCCCCCATCAGTTTAACGCCAATATACCTTAACCCTTTCCCACATAGAGACGTATATCGAAAGCTGATAACTTTGACATACAGAGAAATATCAATGTTTTCAACCATATTCAATTGTTACATTTTCTTAAATTATATAGATTTTCTACCCATTGTTTTGCCTATGTGTGTTAAACGTCGTCTACTGCAGATTTGTTGTATGAGGGAAATGGTTATAGTGATGGCGTGTCAATAAGACCCGACATCACGTGACGCGGCTTCAATGTCTCCCTACGCAACATGCGAATTATTTTCAAGTTTTGATTGACGTAAGGTAATTACATCCCATTCAATAGGATGTAAACAATTGGGTGTTTTGACCTTTTAGATGGATGTCGAGACGTTTTGGGGTTATACGCGATAAAAACCTGTCATTCAATGGGATTTGTAAAGATACAATGTATAGAAAAAAACTTTATAGTTATCAATGATGAACTCTACATACCATTTGTTCTTATCCTTTCCCGACTTTTTTTGAGGCGTAGTCAAACTTGCAACAAAGCTAACGTCAAAATGTTAATTCTTCTAACGGTTTTCTTGATGTTCCTTTTCCAAAATTGTCAACTTCGAAACCCATATGGGAAAAAAACATCTTAACGATAATTTATAACAACTTCTAGTGCTATACCGATTTAAAAACGTTTGGAGAAAAGGAGAATTTCTCGATTTGAGTAAACTCTCCTTTTCCGACAGTGTTTTCAAAAGTCCTCTATTGTGAAAGAGTCAATTATTGTTTGTATAAGGAAAAAGGGCTAAAGCTTAACATCCAGAAAAAAGGATACTATACGTCAAAATGTTAAATCGTATATCAGAACTTGACAAATTGTCCACCCGATTTGTCATTTCTTTGTAACCCGATACAATCATTCGTATTGTGTGTGGGATAATGCATGTAATCCCGTCTTCAATATCGCCACCCCTTTTATTGAGGTTTTATTTGATTGTTTCATTGTGTTTTATGCAGTTTTTAACAGTATTTCAGGTATATCACGGCGGAAGATTGATTGTTTTTGTGTTTTATGCAGTTTTTAACAGTATTTCAGGTATATCACGGCGACAGATTGATTGTTTTTGTGTTTTTTCAACATAGACTGATAGCCCTTTGGTGGAAAACGAATGACGCTTGTTACAATGATATTTGAGAAAATATTGGCCGAGCTAGAGCTCGAACTCACAACCCCTGGGTTGACAGCCCGCGTCAGTACCGACTGAGCTACCGGGGCTCGGCATATTACATCTAAAGCTTAATTCGCAGACAATGTAGATCAAGAATATCCTGCACATTCGTAAAGTATTATCTTGGTATGTACGTCTCGCCACTTCAGTATTTAATAATTATTCTAAGCAAAGCCTACGCCATGAATGCATAATAGATTGTCAAAAACAAGGAGTTATGATAAAGATCGCATGAAGTCAGCGAGAAAAGGCTTAAATATCTTTCGCTGCATTTTTGACTGATTTATTTGTTGTTCATTCTTACATCACAAATACCCTTCCCGAAAACCAGACCTGGTAAACCGTAAATATGTGTTTCGTAAGATAGAATAGTTTTGCTTCAGATGTTTTTCAACACTAGCGACTCCCCGAGCGTCTTCTTAATTCTCCAACTGCACAAATATCCTGATAATATTAACATGATCATGCCCTTCGTACACATATTCATGTTATTGTTACATACAGGTTCTTTCATAAAATATCAACGGTATGTTTTATGCTATTTTTGTTTTATAAAGAAGAAACATGTAACAAATTGTAACACATTTTAAGTTGTAATATTATATATCTTTACACAAAAGACAGACTCTGGTCAATAGTGTTGAACTATACAAACATGTTACTAGCAACTGACGAATAGTTATAACATCAAAACAACTGAACAAATATACAATTCCGATCAACCCTTTCCCACCTGCAGACGCATTTTGACGCACTAGCAGCAGACGACCTTTGAAAACATTGTGGCCAAAGGTGAAATTGCTCATGTGCAATTTCACCTTTGGCCACAATGTTTTCAACTTTATTTAACAATTAAGCTATCTTTTATGGAGGTTTTTCAGGTTTTTGTCACTATGTTTTCAAAGTCGTCTGCTGCAGATTTGTTGTATGTTTGAAAGGGTTAACAATTTCGAATGTCGGTTTTCGTGTGGCCTAGTTCAAATGACATAAATGATACTTATGTCTGCATATTTTATATTTACATTGACTCCACGGTTACGAGAGTGCACGATGACGAAGGCAATGATTCTAATCTGACAGGTTAAAGCCCCAGATATTTGAAGTATTTTTTAAATATGATGTTCTGCTAAAAGGTTAGATTTATACCAGTTTATTTACCCTTTCGTAAATTGCCATATAACAAGAAGTTTTGAGCTAATGTTAAGTAATTGTGGTACATCTACATAGTTTGTAGACTAAATGGAAGGTGCACATGAACACAGTCGTAACAGGACAGTCAGTGCCCGCTTGCTATAGACATTGCTTCTAAAGAATAAATAAAACTATCCCAACTATGCCATCCCCTTTTGTTTCATTACGTTATACAAATCAGAGGGTGACGAAATATGATTTTGACTTACCTGTCCGTTTTTTCAAAATGCTATTTTGCACTTGTCCGTATGATAGTTATATAGTAAATCCCTACACAATTTCACTTGTCCGCACAGGCTCTGGGACAAGCTGGGCAATACGGACAATGGATTTTGCCACCCCTGCTTGAAATGCGCATCGGCGTGCCCCGAGAGTTAGAAACAAGGGTTCGATCCTCTGTATGGCAAAACCTTCAATACGTAGACAATGGTCGTAATGGCGTCTCTCCTTGTTGCTCCGAGCCCCGGTAGCGACGCGGGCTGTCAATCCAGGGGTTGTGAGTTCGAATCCAGGCTCGGCCAACTTTCTTTCCGACGTTTGACAAAAAGTCGTTGCGACATGCGTCTTTTGTATTCCACCAATGGGCTAAGTCTATGTGGAAAGGCAGCCAGTTGCTTGGGAAGATTGTTGCCTGTGGAGTTATGGTGTGAGAAAACCCGGAAACACATGAGTAGGTGAACTGGCCGCCGTGATATGACTGAGAAAATGTTAAAAACGGCGTTAAACCCCAATAATTCAACCAAACCTTGATGCTCTGAATTGCTTGACATATTGTTACAACTGATTCAACGTTGTCCGGATAAACATACCGCTAGTACTGGTACTGTGTCCGGGAGACGCCGGGATATAACTGTTATAGTGTCGAAAAGGGGAGTAAAACTTAATTTAAACAAACGCATAAAAACGCAGAAGCTACATCCATGTAGCTAATATTAGATCGTGTATTCGACTGACGTTTGTCCATTTGAGCCAGTGTATGAGAAAAGGTACACTTTGATTTGTGTGAACTATGTAGATCCAGATCAGCCTGTGAATCCACTTTGTCTGATCAAGATTTACACTGTTCATATATCACTTACAAAAGAATATGCTGCCAAAGTGTGTAGATTCTGATTAAACAGGGCAGGTGGACAAGATAATCTGAACTACATGCCAAGTTGTACGTTTTCTTCTCATGAACTGGATTATTATTACACATTCAGTAACTAATCCGGATCCGTGACATATACGCTCTTCTCGGTGATTACCGCTGTATTTTAACCCTTTCCCTCATACAACAATTCTGCAGCAGACGACTTTGAACGTATGTTGTCAAAACATAGAAAATCTCCTTAATTGAATGGATAACCTATGACTAAACGTGGAAAACATTGTGGCAAAAGGAGAAATTGCACGTTTTGTGCAATTTCTTCTTTTTTCACTATGTTTTCAAAAGGCCGTCTGATGCAGAGGCGTCCGAAAGCGTTTATATGAGGGAAAGGGTTAAAGTGCAGCTACGGCTCAATATGCACGAAACCAACTTGAGCATTAATATATCAGAAAGTGTAATGACGTTTCATCATTATTTTAGTTCTTTAATTACTTGTTTTTTGCGGTTGATCCGTTTTATTATCGATTCACTATTATCTATCCATACAGCCTCGATTGACAGAATATTGAAGTTTAACTCTTTCAGCGCCGAATTGCTTAAAGTAGATACTTCCATGTTCAAAATCGGGCGTCTCCATTTCTCATGCAATAACATTTTTGGACTATTTTGATAACTAAAAGGCAAACAATGCTGATTTCAGGTGAGTCAGCTCGTCACGAGCTGTCTCACCTGAATCTGCATTGTTTGAACAAAACTCAATATTGCCTTTGGCGCTGAAAGAGTTAAAGCAAGGTCGAACAGTATAGTACGCAAACTAACGTTGATCAGTTCACTTAACAGTATACTGTTTTCTGGTTTTCTTTCATTGCTTTTCGAAACAGCAAACTAAGAAGAATGGCAAGCGAAGCGGAATCCCTCTTTACAAAAAGAAAATACACCGTTTGATACATCAAATTAATTGACAGAATATTGAAGTTTAAAGACAATTACAACAGTATATTACTTAAACTAACGTTGACATGGTTCACCTAACCGTATAATTTCTGGTTTTTCGAAAAAGGGAGCTACAATGAATGTCAAGCAAAGCGGAAATTTGTAATTCTACAGTTTTTTGCATTGTTTATACCAGTCCGAATCCCTCTTTACAAAATACACCGTTTGACAGTGCAACTTGAGAACCTGCGTCATTTCTTCGGGTGCATGTCCACATAATTAAAGTTATCGAATATGCATCGTGCAATGGCATTAATCGCCTATTGGGTTGGAATCATCTGATCCGAACAGTTAGACAGACTACATTGCTTGTGCCATTCAATCTCTAAACGAAATTGAATCGCTTAGGACGATAAGGCGTAGTGTGGTTTTTCTGTTTCGACACAGGATAAAATTGTCTGTCTCGATTAAAACGACTTGAGTTACATGTCTATAATTGTGTCAGTAGTTTGAGATAGTGCTTCATTGTATATTTGCAGATAGAGAAGGGTCTGGCAAGACTATATATATGCATTTTAGTCTTCAGTAGAGATGAAGATATTATCATGGCTTGTCAAACTTTAGTTTATATCTGAGTGGCTGGCATGTGTGGATAAATACAATTTACGTTGAGTATAGTTTATACTTTTGACTCAAATATCTTACTGTATTAATCAAGTGATGAAAGGCAACCTACATATACCCCTACACACACAAATTGGATTTAAAAATTCGCCAGGACGCATTCATCGCGAATCATTTATAATAATGAACTATTATTTCAACTGCATTACAGTTATATCACGGCGATCAGTTCACATAACCTGAGTTAACTGACTTCGTCGTATCAGTACTCCACACACCATCCTTCCCGGGCAACTAGCTACTCAGCTCATTGTTGTAGTGATTCGAAACATTTGTTTCTCCAATCCTGTCATGCCGTTCTTAACCCACGCCCTAGCTTGTCTATCCTAATGGCTGACCTCCTTGGCGCTCAGGGTTGCGACTGACTGGTTGCTGTTAGGATAAAGGACCAGTAGAACTGGTAGCTTAGACAGGAATCGCCGTGACATAACCGAACAAATGCTGAAAGCAGCGTAAAACACTAAACAATCAAGCTTGTCTACCTCGTGACAGAGCAATTAACTTCTAGAAATGTGAGATGGACTAGATACTAATAGATGCACTCTTATGTGTTTGCGAAAAGAGGAGAATAATAGCGACGAACTTTAATCCATCAATCTAATCACCTGTCATGTTTTACTGAGACGTCCTCTACTTAAACAAACGGCAACTTGTGCTATCGATTTGTAAAACGATCGGCATGTCACCCTTGACATGTACCGAAGGATATCTTGGAAGAAACTGTTTCACTACGGGGTTGTAAAAAGAATACAGGAATATTGTTGGAAAAGAAGTGCGTGCTAGTCAATAGACCCTTTTACACATGCAGACGCATCTATAGCAGAAAGTATTTGAAAACGTTGTGAAAAATAGGCGAAATTGGTCTTAATAATCAATGTTTTGAACTCTATTCAATCCTTATATTATTGTTTTTATATAATTTCTATATTTTTTTTTCAACTACGTTTCCTGAAGATGTGTTGAATGTGGGAAGAGGTGAAAACGTTCAAGAATATTGAAGCAGGCTTTCATGATTTAACTAAATGTTTTATGAATGCGTCTAGTGTTGAAGTGTAAAGGGTTAGTTTGAACAAAAGAGGAATTTCATCCTTGATTGATGTTCAAGTGATTTCAGGATCATCAAATATTTATTGCGTGATTAAAAAACTGTTCGGCAACGATCTAGTGCATTTGATACATAGCCCTGGCTATATACTGTCGTCCCTTCTGGTAAGACGCTTTTTAAATTACAATTATTTAATTGAATATTTTACAAATTCATTATCATCATCATTGCTATTATTTACAATAGTTGTAGTAGTGTTGTTATCACTCACCATTACTATTATTAATAGAAGATGACGTTGTGTTATTATCATCATTATTTTGGTAGTAGTAGTAGTAGTAGTTGTATTATAAGAAGAAGTAGTAATAGTTGTAGTTGTAGTTGTAGTATAACTAGTAGTTGTAGTATAAGTAGTAATTGAAGTAGAAGTAGAAGTAGAAGTCATAGTAGTAGTAGTAGTAGTAGAAGTAGTAGTAGAAGTAGATGCATGTTGAGTTATCTATAGCAGATGGGGAAAAATATAATACGGATAACTTATCATATTGTGCTATTTCTCCTTTCGCCATAATATTATTAACACTTTTCCATAGTTATACTTTGATTTTTAAAAAATCATAAGTTTTGCCAATATGTTTTTTTAACGCTTGGTGTGTGTATATGTTACATACGTTGGGAAGGATAAGCTTATTTCCTTGTCGTACAAGCATCCTAGACACGCAAGTAGAACGGTTACGACCTCAAACTAGTTTTAAAATGTCAAATCGTATTGTATTCGTCTATCAATCGTATAAACTCCGACGGTCGGTCTCTTGTGGTATTATCATACGGATACTAAGTCGCCGCAGAGAACATGTAATTTCGACATTGTGATGCTCGATGTACAAACAGCAATGATATGTTAATTCACGATATCGAATTGAGGCAATACGTTGTAGAAACATACGTTGATGAAGAGAAGGGATAAAACAATCTTTGAATTCTCTGAATGTTTTATCAGATGTTCGATACCAATAATCGATCAAATCTCTCACCAACCAAGGATTATTTTAAAATGTCACGTTCACCTTTTATTCCCGTTTGATTATCATTCAAACAAAGACACAAATATTTTGTTCATGCGTTTTAACCCTATCCCTCATATAGACGCTTTCTGACGCCTCTGCAGCAGACGGCTTTTTGAAAACATAGTGACAAAAGTAGAAATTGCACAAAACGTGCAATTTCTCCCTTTGCTACAATGTTTTCCACTTTTTGTCATAGGTTATCCATTCAACTATGGAGATTTTCTATGTTTTTACAAAATATGTTCAAAGTCGTCTGCTGCAGAATTGTCGTATGAGGGAAAGGATTAAAAGCGCATCTACTCTGAAACTATTGACCTAAGTTTGAAATAATTTCGAATGTATGATTATTGAGTAGTATTCCTTGGCAGAATTACCTGGATTTCGTCAAAAGTCTCAGTTTGTCTGTCCGTTTTACGTTGTCGTGTGTAATAATGGCACGAACATGTCAAGAAACACACGGCTATGTGTACTGGCCGCTTTTTAAATAACTGTAACTGAAAACGGCGTTAAATCAACAAGTTGTTAAATTGTAAAACTATATATTTATGAAATTTAAAATTTCTGTTTATTCTCCTCTATACTTGTCAACAGATAACGAAAAGTGTCTATATCTAATGTAAAATGTTATGTAAATATGAGCCGAATCACCAAAAAAGCAAACATTATGGACTCTGCGTAGTGTATCGACCCAGACCAGCCTTAGCAGTCCACGCAGGCTAATCCGGGCCGACACATTCCGCCTCAGGGGAATATAGGTATAGGGTAATAATTGCTAAAACAGAAAATCCACAAGAGGCGAAAAGTGTATGTCCGGGTTAGCCTTCGCGGCATGCTTAGGTTGATCCGGGTCGATACTTTACAATGTTGGTTTTCTCACGGGACGGCTCATATGTTTTGTATGTAACAAGATACATTTATTTACATGTTTACGTTGTTAATACGTTTATCTTCAAGTTTCCGTTTCTGAGTTAAGAAACATGTCAGTAGCATTCATAATTTTTATGAAATTCGGCAAAGCTACTAAAGGTTTCCGAAAGTGCATCCAGTGGCAACAGAGTGTCGGGGTTTTCAACAAAAAAAAGGAACAGTTTTAAAGTGATGTTTCCCAACAGGTTTACATTGAAGCATTTTTGCAAATTCAGTAACAGAAAGTTGATTGCTTGTGGGTGGTAATATAAATAGAAATGCAATTTGCGTTCAGTTCTGCACGTTGCAACACTTTCCGTTGTCTTTTATGTTCTTTTCTATTTAGTATCTACATCTTTGATGGTCAGAAATGAAAGGAGTTGGTTAACGTTATTTCCTGTTTTTGAAAGACAAAAAAATAGAAAGAGATTTGCATTTGTTTCTAAAGTATAACATAATTATGCACATTTCATTAACTTAAGCCTTTCCATGAATTCTGAAGCCATATACCGAATGTCTTTATTTTTAAAATAATGCATTGATTTGGATAATTACCAAGTAAGAGCAATTTCATCATTTTACACATGTATTTAACTCTTTCAGCGCCGAATTGTTTAAAGTAGACTATTCCATGTTCAAAGTCCGTCGACTCTATTTTCATACGTTATAAGAGTTTTGGAATGTTTGGATAACTACAAGGCAAACAATGCTGATTTCAGGTGAGACAGCTCGTTACGAGCTGACTCACATGAATCCGTATTGTTTGCAAAAACCTCAATATTGCCTTTGGCGTTGAAAGAGTTAAATATGTACCAAAAGCACATGATTATAAATTATAAATTTGAGTCAGCCCTGTCGGCGTTCAAAAGACACTACTACACTTTACCGTCTAAAGATGAAAACCCATTTTGTTCTGACGAAACAAAGTCTGTTTTCATGGAATAATATGAACCATACTCGGGTTTTCTCAAAAATCTCTTTTTTTAAGTGTGTACCAAACTGACTTAGGGTAAATTAGTTGTCAAGACCCAAACATACTTAGCAACGGACACAGTTATCGCCCGTTGTACTTAAACACGTGGTCTTCTGGGCAGCGAAGATTCGGATTATAAGTCTGATGCCATTGCAGCCATCTGGTGTACGATTATGACAAATACAAGTGTACTATTCAGATACAAATATGTGAATACCAGTAAAGTAGAATCGCAGTGACTCGAAAATCTGATAATTCGAGCATTCGTTTAACTAATTCATAAACGGATCTGGCTCCAAAAGCTATGAAAGTTTAATATGTGCTCGGAATTTGTCCTCAAGTATCTGATTGGTCAGAAGCAAATTCATTCTCGAAATCGACCAATCATTATTTGGAGCATAGAGTTCATTTCAGAGCACAGAGAACGTTAAGTCTCGGACCCTGTCCTTAGAAAACACCGTAGTTTATACGGAGCAAAACAGAGATCATGCACTGTTATCTTATGATTTACTACTGGTCTTTTTTTCGTTACAAAATAATCAGTATGAATGAATTACGAGGCTGACAATACATACATAAATTGAGCATAAATCAAAGTACAAGTCGATAAATCGAGGTAATTTATTGATCCGTTGGTGGATTTGGTGTGGCGTGGCCTTTTTCTTTTCTTTCCCCCTTCGGACTCTTTTTAAAACCACTTAACCCGAAATAATATGTTTTTTAACGTAGACAGACGGCTTTAATTGCCCATTACTTGTTAAAGGAAACCCGAAAACCTTCTGTTTCCGTTGTGTAGTTGGTGGAGCGTCCAGCTTTGGGACAGGAGACCAGGGTTTGAACCCCGGTCGGGTGATGACCTTTTTGTAATGGATTCCCTCCTTGGCGGTCAAAGTTGCGGCACTAACATAACGACTGGTGTATCGTTTATGTATTTCTACCAGGATCCCCAAACTTGTTTAAAGTGGCACATCTATGTACTGGGCAAACGTTCTCTTCTGGCAGCCGTGTATCTAATAAGTGTAAGTTATTCTAGCTACGATTTCTCAGTTGGTAACGCCAAATGGCATAGATCTGGAGTGGCCGTGAGTTCAAATCTGATTATTTCCGATAATTGACACTTAAATTCACCCTGACTGGCTTCATTAGTCGCCCACCAATGGTTAATCCTTTCCCTCATATAGACGCTTTCTGACGCCTCTGCAGCAGACGGCTTTTTGAAAACATAGTGACAAAAGAAGAAATTGCACAAAACGTGCAATTTCTCCTTTTGCCACAATGTTTTCCACTTTTAGTCATAGGTTATCCATTCAATTATGGAGATTTTCTATGTTTTGACAAAATACGTTCAAAGTCGTCTGCTGCAGAATTGTCGTATGAGGGAAAGGGTTAACTGTCTGTGTAAGAAGTTAGTCAGATATGCCTACAACGAATGGTGTATGTCACTGTATGGTGTACTTGTGCCCGAGAGCCAGCACACACGTGATCATGTGAAATGGCTACCATGCTGATATTAAATTACTGTAGCAAACGGCGCCGAGACCCGTTAGCGACGTGGGCTGTCAATCCAGGGGTTGTGAGTTCGAACCCCAGCTAGGCCAACATTCTTCCCGACGTTTGACAAAACTCACTTTGCGAAGCGTTATCATCTTCCGACAATGGAATAACAGTCTTTGTTTAAATGCAGCCAGTTACTTGCAAATTCTGGTGTGTGTAATACTGATGTGGGAATGCCATGAAACACATGGGTAGGTGAACTGGCCGCTGTGATATGAAACTTATTGAAAACGGCGTTAAGCCCCAATCAATCAATTAATCAAATGTTACAAACGGCGTAAAACTCCAATCAATTAAACCCTTATATAATATTTTAAAACTATGCTTTGAGAACTTACGAGTGAAATCATAAATCTTGAACATTGGGAATTTGAAGTTGATAGAGTGTTGAAATCATTTTTGGGAATAGGACTGTAGCAATATTCCAAAAGGTTTTAAAGCCGTCTGCTTCAGGGGTGTCATAATTATGTCATCTGTAATATGTTTAGGGTTAAAATCTTTCTCAATAATGAGAGATAAATGGCGTTCAAGGGTTTGTCGGGATTATTTTAGCAACTTGTCTGGACCTAGTTCTAGTTTTTCCCCCTGTAGGTTAGTGATTAGAATGGCTTTTGATGCAGTCGGGATGGTGATAGATAGCGTATAAACATACACAAACAGTGCAAGCACTGTTTATTATTCCAACCCTCAATGTTCACCCCCCTGGTACGATGTACATACCGTGCATTTTTTTAACACCTTTACTTGATGCAGACGAATTCCGACCACTCTGAAGCCGACGACGTTTTGAAAACATTATGGGAAAATGGGACATTACTCAAAACGAATCATTTCTAAATTTTCCTTGATGTTTACAAACTTGTGTAAGTGGTCACATCTGTTAAAACATCCAACTTGTATTAAGCAGCCACTTAAAGATTAATTCAAACAACATTTTCTGCTTTATTTGAATTGTATTAAACGGTCACCTGTGTTCAGCAGCCACACTTAGACTCTCCCTTGGTTGGCTGCCTAAAAAGAATTTGACTATGCTTTTAAATCATACACTTAATTTGCCAAACATTACACATTTTTCCTCGTATGTTGTATTTTATTAGTTGATTTTGCCTTAGGTCCTTTTTACACGAACTACTCATTCTTCCCATTTCCGCACGATGCGAAAAATAACATAAGTTGTCTTCCTATAAAATAGACTCATTCTGGACTCTGCGTTAAGTATCGACCCGGATCAGCCTCAGAATGCCGCGCAAGTTAATCCGGACAGACACTTTTCGGCTTCTGTGGATTGTCTGTTTCAGGAATCATTGCTCTATACCTTTATCCCTCTGAGACGGAATGTCTGGATCGATAATACATTACGCAGATTCTAAAATGTTGGTTTTCTCGTGGAACGGTTCACATTTTATTTATTGTTGAATAGAGAAATTTAGTGAATGTTTAATGTTGACACTTGACTGTTAATTTTGAATGCAATTAATTGACAATTTTACAAGTATAATAGTAGGTTTATATTAGTACAGTTCAGGGGCGTAGCTCCCTTTAGGCACTGTAGGCACGTGCCTACACAGTTTTTCTCAAAATGCCCCAACATGCAGCTGCGGCGATAGACATCTGCGTAATCTATCGACCAGACCAGCGCAGATTGATCCGGCCGACACATTCCGTTTTAGGGGGATATATGTATAGAGTAGTGATTCCTGAAACAGAAAATCCACAGGAGGCGAAAAGTGTCTATCCGGTAGGCCTGTGTGGCATGCTTAGGCTGATCCGGGTCGATACTTTACGCAGAGTCCACAATGTTGATTTTCTCACGAGACGGCCTACACATTGATTATTGCAAAGCCTCGCCCCTGCAGTTTTCTTCACCTTTTACCTATTGTGTAGAGAACACGTGTTCATGTATTTAAAAACTTGTTCGGGTGATTTCAGATTTTATCCTACGCCGGTAAGGACTTACTTTTAACGTTACATTTCACTACCCATATTTTGGGTTTATTCGTGAGCCATGCTTAACATCTAAACTGAGTTTACAAATCATTTGTTATCAAGTCTGTATATCGTGTGGTATTGCACCAATGTTGTAACCCACACATTAGATTAACCCTTAATCTAAACATTTAAACTGCAGCAGACTACGTTGAAGCCATCGAGGCAAAGAAGGAAGATATTTATGTATGAAAGCCTAATTACATAGTGGCAAATTGAGAAAAAGCTAACTATGGGCAATTTTTCCTCTTACCACAATGTTTTTAAAATTCGTCTGCTATATATGCTTCACAATGCGTCTGCAAGTGGGTAAGGGTTAAACTTTGATTTTAAATAGTCGAATGGTGCTGGGCGCTGACATCAGAAGAAGACAAAAAATGTCAAAGACCTTTCAATCAGCAGTTCGTGTGAAAACGTGGTGTGGCTGTATGTATGTAAAGACTTTCATAAGAAAAAAGATAAAGTAAAGGAGTTTTTAAAATTAACACATGCACTGCGTGATTAATAAGCCAATCGTTAATGAAATGTTATTGTAAGAAAAATGTCAAGAGAAAACAACATCTAAACATCTTTTTTTATTCAACTTCCAACTGCAGTTTTCGTTAGATAAGAAACAACGTTTGTGTCGCATATTGGCATCGAGTAGTTAACATGGCCATTAGTTTTTCTTTGTAGATTTTTATTTTCATAATCTATAAATCTATCTCTTCAACATCAGAAAGGACTGCACTTAAATTTCCTTTTTTTTTTTTAAATCTTGAAAGAGGTCGAAATCCTCATAAATAAAGAGTGGTATTAATTAAAGTGTCTTCCCGGATTATCCTGCTCGGCATGCTTAGGCTGATCCGGGTCTATACTTTACGCAGAGTCCATACTGTTGGTTTTCTCATTGAACGGCTCATTTATAGTGAGTGATTTGGAAACTAATCGTGTTAAAATGTCATGTGAATATGTTGCCTCGGGTTGCAGGAAATCTTACCATTACAGGTAATAAGTAAGGAACAGTCAGATCAAACTGCATACAAAAGAGGAATCCGCCGGGGTCGAGTGGTAAGCGTCGGGGATTTACAACCGGGCGTCCCGGGTTCGATCGCCAGTCGCGCAACGACGGTCATGGTGGCATGTCCTTGATGCACATTTCCTAGCCTAGTCTGTTTACCCAGGGATCATGAATAAGTGAACTGAAATAATGTTGAAAACGACATAAAACCCCAATAAAAAAAGGCATACAAAAGATAATAGTGGGGAAGCTTTTGTGTGGAAATTAAATTATCCAGAAACCTCCGTAGTTGCATGATTGTGTGTACGTTTCGAGGTTGCGTTTTCTTTCATCGGACATTATTAGAAAGGTTTGACTTTTCTGATTAGGTAATGGTGAGGTAGCATTTACTGTCCTCGTATATAACTTGATTGTACATATGGTCAATGTTGAGCGTCTGCGTCGGGCGCGGGAGATCGCAGGCTCGATCCCCGGTGGGGTCATACAAAATACTTTAAAATGGTAAAAATGGCTTTCCATCCTCAGGGCTCAAGATTGTGAGGTTATCATTACGACTGTCTTGCTGATGTCACGATAAATGGATCAGTAGAACCGGTAACATGCCAAGGAAACGCCGTAATATCGAGGGCTTGGCGTGAAACGGTTGTAACTTAAAACCTATTTTGAAAACCCTGGTTTAGGGGCAATTTTGACCCTTTTGTAAACAATGCAAATTTAGGTGCCATTGCTCAGAACGAGCAATGGCACCTACATTTACATTGTTTACCCGGAAGAAAAATGATTTAACGCTTATAAAGACTTTATGGCGAGGTAATTAACCTTGGTAAAAAAATACCAATTTTAGATACAACCGTTTCACGCCAAGCCCTCGATATAACTGACAACCTGTTGAAAGCGGCGTAAAGCATCATACAAACAAACTCAAAGAGGACAAATGACATTTTAGTATCCACACATATCGAGGGCTTGGCGTGAAACGGTTGTAACTAAAATTGGTCATTTTTTACCAAGGTTAATCACTTCGCCATAAAGTCTTTATAAGCGTTAAATCTTTTTTCTTGGTAAACAATGGAAATGTACGTGCCATTGCTCGTTCTGAGCAATGGCACCTAAATTTGCATTGTTTACAAAGGGTTAAAATTGCCCCTAAACCAGGGTTTTCAAAATAGGTTTTTAGTTACAACTGTTTCACGCCAAGCCCTCGATATACTCGTATATGTTTAAGTTTAATATACTCTTGCAATACAAAACTGGCTACATATTTTCTGTCATAATTAAATGAATTACAATGACATATATATATATATATGTCTTAATATATAGAATATGTTTTTATTGTCGAAATAGGAGACAAGTTCATTATTAATCTTATCTAAGCTAATCTAAGGAGAATATGTTTACCATTGTAAAGTCTAGACATCTTTAGTCTGTATCTAAAAGTTCTCGAGATGAAATGATTGCTTTTCCTTGTTGCGACCCCCTTTCCTTCATGCTTTATAAGCCCGTCCATGGGGAAAAGGATCTTCTGAATAGCGTAGATCCAGATCAGCATATACATCTGCATGGTCTGATTAAGATCGGCACTGTTATTTACACAAGCGTGTTAGCAGCTTTTGTCAATGTGTGTATACTCTGATAAGATAAGTAGATGTCAAGCTGATCTGACCCTACACTAATCGGAAATAATGGCGTGTACCTTTTCGCATGGATTGATTGATTGTTTGGTGTTTTACACCGCTTTTAACAATTGTTCAGTCAGGGGCGTAGCTTGGCAATAATCAATGTGTAGGCCGTCTCGTGAGAAAATCAACATTGTGGACTCTGCGTAAAGTATCGACCCGGATCAGCCTAATCATGCCACACAGGCGTACCCGGATATACACTTTTCGCCTCCTGTGGATTTTCTGTTTCAGGAATCCATACTCTATCTATCGCCCCCTTAGACGGAATGTGTCGGCCGGATCAGTCTGCGCGGACAGCGCAGGCTGATCTGGTCGATACATTACGCAGATGTGTATCGCCGCAGCTGCATTTAGGGGCATTTTTAGAAAAAAAGTATAGGCACGTGCCTACAGTGTCTAAAGGGAGCTACGCCCCTGTCAGTTATATAGACCCAACGCCTCGGCCAAGTGGGAATTCGGGAAGTTTTGTATTGTATTTAGTGGATAGTTGTGTTTGTTTGTCTGGGGCTTTACGCCACTTTCAACAATTGTTCAGTTATATCACGGCGTTTCCTGGGTAGTTTACCAGTACTGTTTGTCCATTTATCCTGACACCAGCCTGTTATTCGCAATGCTAACCCCATAACCCTGAGCGCCAAAAAGGGAAGCTATTACTATCATTTTCACATGGAAGGGCTTTTTTTTCCGAAATGCACTGATATGTTGTACCACTTTTACAATTTTGCCTACGAGTCGCGTCTGGTGATTTAGGGCGTTTATGACTCTCCGCTTTGGTATCAGTAATTTGGTTACACTTCTAGTTTTCCAGCTATGTATATGTAGCATGTAGGTGAAAATGTACGACCACACAGGCCAACCTCAGTTTTCACTGTACGCAGAACCGGCCAGATACTGCTCAGGGGGATATAGATATAGAGTATTGATTCCTGAAACAAAAAATCAACAGGAAGCGAATAGTGTCTCTTCGGGTTAGACTGTGCGGCATGCTTAGGCTGACCCGGGTCGATACTTTACGCAGAGACCACAATGTTGGTTTTCTCGCGGGACGGCTCAATTTGTCATTCTCTCCAGGTCTCCAGATCTCCAGTTCCTACTCTAGTTTGAAGTGATCGTTTGATTGGTGTTTGAAGCCGCTTTCAACAGTTTTTCAGTTATATGGTGTAGAATTTTCATGGGTATTTTCCCAGTACTACTGGTCCATTTATCCTGACACCAGTAAGTCAGTCGTAATGCTTACCATGAACCCTTAAGCGCCATGGACGGCAGCCACTTCTACCACTTTTAAAGTATTTGGTATGACCGGGCCTGAAATCGAACCTGGTACCTCCCGCACTCGAGGCGGACGCTCTACCACTACACCACCGAGGCTGTCTGTTTAAATTGAAGAAACCAAAATGTTGCACATTAATCTGCAATTGAATTTATCAGGGAATGAGCTCAAAACTAGCCCTCTCTTTTTTACCTACAAACTAGATCATGTTGATTTTTATGAGAAATATGCAATCACATCCATTAATTTCAAGTTCAGCGTCAAGATATCATCTTGAATAAATGGGTTTACATTTTTTTTTAAATCTGAAAAATTCATTAAAATGTCATAAAATATCAATGTGAATTCCTCGACAACACATCTGGACCAATACTGCTTTGAAATGATTAAAAACCCTTCTCTATAACATGAATAAAAAAAAGGGAGGGGGGGAGGGGGGGGGGGGGGGGGTTTGCATGAAATGAACATGTTAACACTATCCCAGCTGTAGATGCTGATGCTACTGTATCAGACGCCTTTTGAAAACATTATGACAAAGGGTTCAAATCAGTTCAACCCTTGAGATCCAGTAGTTTGGGTTTGTATTGGTTTCATACCTTATATATGCTTTTATCTCAAGATACAAAAATAAGGTGTGATACCAATATCATTTCTCCTGGCCGCCGCGATATGACCTACGCGGTTGAAAGCGGCAATGTAATATACCATTCGTTCCACTGTAATAGAGAAACAGGTAGACACGGTATTTTCGTGGGTTAGCTTACTCTGGTCAGTTTAAGAAGGGAGGGCGTTTTAACCCTTTCCCGCATACGACAATTCTGCAGCAGACGACTTTGAACATATTTTGTCAAAAATTAGAAAATCTCTATAATTGAATGGATAACCTATGACTAAAAGTGGAAAACATTGTGTCAAATGGAGAAATTGCTCGTTTTGAGCAATTTCTTCTTTTGTCACTATGTTTTCAAAAAGCCGTATGCTGCAGAGGCGTTATAAAGCGTCTATACGAGGGAAAGGGTTAACATAAATAACAATTTAAAACATTGATATAGTGCCAGCATGTAAAAGCACAAAATCCCTCTCTTGAGATTTTTTTTTTCGGTATCAATATTCAATGTGTTACATTACAACAAACAGGGAAAAAGCTCACTGCGTTCTTCGTGATAATTAGTAAACTTTCCATGCAACATTCGTTCTCTTTATTCATTCATAAAGAATTGAGATATTTGCGTTTTATGGGGTTTCTTTACCGCTACAATTAACTATAGCACGTTGTACTAATTTTGTATATGATTTATGACATTAAACCCCCGATACGACCCAATTAAAACAATCGTTCATTTCTCTGTGATGGGGCTTATCGCATCTTCTCATTATTTAGACAGATTAACGACCTATAAAACATAAACAAAACGATTGGCTGCTCCAGACAGAGGGTAAAAAACATCATGTTTTAACCCTTTCCTTCATACAGACGATTTCCGACAACCCCGAAGCAGAATACTTTTGAAAACATTGTGGCAAAAAAAGAAATAGCTCATGATGAGCAATTTCTCTTTTTACCACAATGTTTTTCCACTTTTAGTCATTGATTATCCATTCAATTATAGAGATTTTCCATTTCTTTTGACAAGATAGGTCCAAAGGTCGTCTGCTGCAGATTTCTTGTATGTGGGAAAGGGTTTACACTTACCCCACTGAAAAGTTGCATCTTCTGTCATCACCCTTAACTTCTGACGGGTTCTTATATGAGCCGAGTCTTTCGATTTTGGGTATTACTGCATATACTTACAGTGAAGACTCCACGCAGTCTTAATAGTTGATTGATTGATTGATTTGGGTTTAACGCCGTTTGAAACAGTATTTCAGTGATATCACGTCGGCTAACAGAAGCTTAACTTAAATCATCACCTTTCCTAATAGGCTATACATGTTATACTAAATGCACCTTTCAACCGGCAATCCGCCATGATCGAGTGGTTAGTGTCTGGGATTAGGAACAGGCCGTCCCGGGTTCGATCCCCAGTCGCGGCGCTCATTGTCGCATGCCCATGGGCAAGGCACATTTAATAGCCTAGTAGTCGTTTGTTAAAGCAGGGATCATGAATAAATGAACTGTCGCCATGACATAAATGAAAAATTGAAATAATGTTGAAAACAAGCACCCTCTGACAGAAAACGTTTCATGCTACTATGTCCTTAAATGAAGTCAAAGCGGAGACCGTATCCGTGCTGTAGTGGTTAGAACGTCCGACTTTGAATTGGACGACCAGGGTTCGATCTCCGGTCGAGTCATACCAAAGGCTTTAAACATGGTAGAAGTGACACTCAGGGTTACGACTGATGCATAGTGTCATGTTAGGTTATACCCGGTGGTACTGGTAAATTACCAAGAGACACGCCGTGATATTACTGAACTACACTGAAAGCGGCGTGAAAAACCAGTCAGAGAAAGTTATAATAATTGAGAGGACCCGCGAGAAAACCAGCATTGTGGACACTGCGTAAAGTATCGACCCGGATCAGCTTAAGCATGCCGCGCAGGCTTACCCGGATAGACACTTTTCGCCTCCTGTAGATTTTCTGTTTCAGGAATCATTACTCTATACCCCTGAGAAGGAATGTGTCGGCCCGAATCAGTATTCGCGGACTGCGCAGGCTGATCTGGGTCGATACATTACGGAGATGCCATAATGTTGATTTTCTCGCGGGACGGTTCATATGCAATTAACATTGGAGGATCAAGATGGTAAAGAAATGGGTTGAAAAAACATCATCGTAAATCGGTTAACAGTATGCAGCTACAAGAACATTGAACAAACAGTCATGACAAAGTTGGCTGAAGGTTCACCGACATATTCGCCATGGATCCATTCAAAGTATTTATGGGGTCTGTAATAGTGGTGATGAGAGAAACCTGGAACACATTTATAAACTTTATAATGGTCGAATGTTTTACAGGTGCGAACTAAGTCTTGGATGTTACTACGTTTTCTGCAATGATATCTTAAAAAGTTACTACTGGCATTGTAATACTGATATCAACCTGCACATGCGTGCAGTCCAATCTGTATCTATATTTTATGATAATAATTAATTTTATTTTATGCAAACGCTTTTTGATAGACATCCAATTTCTTGAAGGAATGGACTGTAGCACTAATTGCAATTAGAACAATCGGTAACTACGAAGGCTATCAATCAAGTGGCCGTGAATTCGAACCCCTGCTAAGCCACTGATTCGTTCCGGTGATTGAAATAAAGTGATTGTGGCTAACGTCATTCGGCATCCACATATGGGCTAAAATGTATATATGGCGGCAAGCTAGCAAGTTACTTTGGAAAATACTGTGTGGACTACTATTGCGACGAAGTTGCGTAAGCAGTCTCATCATAATCTGAATCGTCTTCCTATATACTATATGATCCTTAACACACATTCGGACAAACAACTGGAAGTGTAACCCCACCTGTTGTACGCCAATAACTGTAAATGATGTGAAACCAGATCGTCATTACGACCCCAGATCCCTAGCCTCGGTTCGTGAATAGTTTTACCAATACTTACAATTCGCAAGGCCACCTAGTCCTCTATCAATTGGCTGACTGTCAGACCTACTGATAACCATATGTCGTATGAATGGCTACGGATATGCGAATATTCTAACACCGCTTATTTTCAATTAAAATGTTTACATCTCAGGGTTCTGATGCCTTGTTATTTAATGTTGTACCGTACAAACTATGCACGACGTGCAATTTATGTTCAATTGATGAATATGCACATTCTTTAAACCCATAAGTATTTGGCTTTAAACTTATTTTTCACTTTTTCTGCTGACAATACTGAGACCAAGCTATCAGTTTGTTTTGTTCTGAAATTCTTTAATGATATTAACAACAGAGTATAAGTTAAAGTGCATATTCCATTATCTAAATTCCGTAATTTACACTGCAGGCCACTGGTCAATAATGCTGAAAATGGAATAAATAAACAACAAAAAGTGATGAAACACATAAGAACAATGACGTTTAAAGACCGACTCCTTTGAGAGCAAAATCATCGAGTTTGGTTGATACAAAGATAAGTGGAAGGCCACCTTTCGCCTCCTCAAACCTCATGTTTATGGTTGTATAATGTCTGATTTCAGAATCAGACATAATGTAGCTCCATTGGCGCATCCCTGCATATATAATACCAGCATCGAAGTATAATGTCTGATTTCAGTGAGATTTCTCCCCTTTTCTATGTCATACTACATTGTATATTAGTTGTCCATTAGTCTATGAGTTTTTATAACTAATTTTGTAAAACGGAAGGGTAAACGATGCAGCCAAAGACACGACCGAAATAATTTAAGTCGCGAAATTAGAGTTGAAACTGTCAATTGTTGATGAGGAGCGGACCCAAGTTTTTCACTGTAAGGTCTATAGGCCTAATATCTACGAGATTAGAAAACACGGCATCTGTATTTGTGTTTGCCAGGGAAAGTTACGTATTTCAGGATCGTTTAGTCTGACAGTACTTATCTGGTAGTAAAAGTCACATGAGCAGCCCGGAAAACGAGCATGAAAACAACTATATAATTGCCAACATGATTACAATGTGGATTAGATATGTACTGGATTATCCGAATGCATGTTACGCCCGACTACTATGTCAGATTTGATTGATTAGTTTAACCCGCGGCACACGGGTTCATCGCGGAATAGAAATGGAGCGGTAAGGAATAACAACTTTATATGGCATTTTTATGACCTATGTAGTATGTGTGAAGCGATAGCGTAGTGAGTTTAATTTGTTAATGAAATTCGGAGAAAATATTCAATCCTTTCACATTTTTCGAGCTTACAGTTTAATATAATTCATGTATGATTATGTTTTCATTCACGATCGGACACACGTACTTAACCATAAACCGTACAGTAATCTCACGATCGTCGACGATAAAGATCAAAGTGTATATAGTGCGTTATGCTCTTGATATCTGGTGTTCTATATCGCCTAACGATGATTATACGAACCCATTATTGTGAAATGTTGAACGCTAGCTTTTGTGAAAAATGAAGATCCAGATCTACACTGTGAACATATGACATTGCAAGCTGGTAATAGGTTACTGTCAAACTCCATTCGGTTCTGATAAAACTGAACAGATGTAAATGTTGATCTGGACCCACACTGTTCAGAAATGTCAATTATTACCCTCATTCCACGGACGGGCACATATGTACTAGTATAAGGATAACCCCATCACAGATACGTTATCAGAAAATCATGTTGTATAGACCTTATTTATTTGACATTTTTATTTCAACCGTTTACTCTGTAATACGTTATCCTGACGATATATTGAAGTTAAGGGGCATTGCAATTAAAGATAAGATTAATGTTTTCTGTCGTATCCGTTTACCTATTACGTAATTTGCATTGAAAACATCTCAGATAAAAGTGATGTTAAATTTGAAATTTTATTCATCATACAGAGTTTAAGAGATGTTCTCTATAGTTTGACTATTTACATGTAAAACAGTGATTATACAGTGAACTATACGATATCTCGAACATGTGATGAATATTTCGTTTATCTCGAACCAATTCCTGAAACGAATCAATCTTTTGAAAATAACATTGCAGCAGGTTTCCAATATATGATTTTATCACTGAATTGGTATTTAAAAATAAGCATTTAAGAATAAATAAATTGCGTAACTAAATAAAAATAAAATTATTAAGCATTAAACGAGGAATTTCTCGAATACGTCGATAACTCGAAGTGTGTTTTATGGGTATCTACTGAGTTCGAGTTATCGCGAGTCCAATGTGTTTGCAATATTCATTTATCAAAACATTAATTTTATACCGACAGTTAGACGAGCAAGTATATGTAAATAAGTCAAACCTGTGTTAAAGACCACCTTGGAATAACGACTCCCTGTCTATAGCATCCACACTTTTAGTTTCTCAAGTACTCATTCTCTAAATACTTTTTATCAATTTCACACTCAAGCATAGCTTCGTGCTTAATATAAGTAAATGATAATAACAATAATAGTAATACAGGCTTTATTTAGAGAGGTCACTCTTTTGACATAGTACATGTATGCAAGTTGATCTTCCATGAGGGCCACATAATGACGAATACGATCACATTGCATTATTATACAGTCATATTTATGTCGTAAATGTTCTCGAAAGTATCCCTCGCTACTTGTACAACCAGATAGTCAACAAGAAATACCCCTATCAGAATATAACGCGTATACGTGTACTGATCTAGTTCTTCTCAGTTTAAAAGCATCCACTTTCTCGTGGTATGCATTCTATTATTATATCCCCATGTGTATGCCATGAATGGCTTTTAATAGCCTCATAGAAAGTTAATTTTCTTATTTCAGCTACCGTATTTCAATATAATTAGATATTTCATAATAGATATATATAAATAAATCTTTAATTGTAACAGATAAGATATTGATGTAAAATAATGTCGATGATATAACTTTCACCTCAGAAATAATCATGTTTACTTCCATAATAAACCAATTCACTCATACAGTAACATTACGACGCCTCTGCAGCGGACGAATTTTAAAAATCATGTGACAAAAGTAGAAATTGATCACAATGAGCAATTTGTCCTTTTGCCTCAATGTTTTAAAATCTATTCAACAATTATAATTTCATTTATAGAGATGTTTCATATTTTCACCTAGATCTTTTCAAAGTCGTCTGCTGTATATTGGATGTATATGGGAAAGGGTTAACATGGTTTATGTGAAAAATGTATTGTCTGACAGGTCAAATCATAACTACACATTATTTTCTAGATTGTTGTATATCTCAGGTGTTTTCTAACGGCACACAGACCTGTTCCTACTTGATAGCTATCTCATCAGGCGTTCAAAAAAGAAAATATGTCAGTGATGCATTGCAAACATGTTATAGAGAGAATACCAGACACAAAATACGTGTTTGTTTTTGCAAAATCCTGATATTTGACCTTTGACGTTAACCCTAAGGTGTTATATTGACATTGAGATGTTATATTGACCTTAAGATGTTATATTGACATTGAGATGTTATATTGACCTTGAGATGTTATATTGACCCTCAACGTGAAATAAAACATGATGGTATGATCAATCTCCCAATAGTCGTCTGTGCTTCTTTAAACTTTCACCTGATACTATCCGTCCATAGGTTCGGCATTATCAGTATCTCTAACCTTCAAATTTGACATTAATCTTAAGGATAGCAGACAAAATATTCGATAAAGTGCATACTCTCCTAAATGCATTCGACGTACTTTTACTTTTACGTACATATATGTTATCTAATACATTTTAGTGATAAACAGCCTAGCTTTACTTTCAATATGTTGATGACTTTATATAATGGGAAAACTAACTAATCTCTGTCAGCGTTAATGACAATGGCAATTGAGTTTTTTTGCAAACATTACAGAATCAGTTGAGACAGCTCATCACTAGCTGTCTCACATGAACCCTTTAGTTATAAACATATTCCAAAAACTCTCATCACATGAAAAATGGTGTCTCCCGATTTTGAACATGGAATAGTGTATTTTAGGGAATTCGGAACGGAAAGAGTTAACTCCGTTTGTCAATTATCCGGTCATCCTATCTGATAATCTAAACAGACAATAGAAACCGCAAAGCGTACACAATACGTTAATTACGTCATTGGACCATTAAAACGATATCAACCTTTCTTGTTACTGGATAAAGGGCCATGCTCACGAGTCAAACAAACAAATTGCAAAGATTCCATTTCTAACAGTTTCGAACTTTTTTTATGTAGGAAATCTTGATTAATGATTATTATTTCAAACTGGAATTTCGTTGTAACGGTAATAAATGAAAAGTGTGTAGGAAAATGTCGTCGATAGGCACCCGAAATGAAATTGATACATTAATGTTTTACAAAATAAAGCACGGTATACAAACTAGGGATGCATTCACATACACTTGTACCTAACCTAGTAAATTAGCTTCAACTTGATGTTGGGTATTTGGCCAAATAAATGATGATCGAAATGGGTAATAGTAAATTTTCATAGCGATCAATCTTAGCTTTTTTTTTAGATCTCAAAGAGGTTCACGTGTCTTTTTTGCAATGCATATCAGGGGCGTAGCTTGGCAATAATCAATGTGTAGGCCGTCTCGTGAGACAATCAACATTGTGGATTCTGCGTAAAGTATCGACCAGGATCAGCCTAAGCATGCCACACAGGCGTACCCGGATAAACACTTTTCGCCTCCTGTGGTTTTTCTGTTTCAGGAATCACTACTCTATCTATCCCCCCTTAGGCGGAATGTGTCGGCCGGATCAGACAGCGCGGACAGCGCAGGCTGATCTAGTCGATACATTACGCAGATGTGTATCGCCGCAGCTGCATTTTTGGGGCATTTTTAGAACAAAATGTGTAGGCACGTGACTACAGTGCCTAAAGGGAGCTACACCCCTGCGTATAATTGAGTAAATGTAGATCAGCAGCATGTATAGCTAGAAGTCAAGTACTATCGTAAAAAGGATGTTGTTATACGAAAAAAAAAACATAAATGGGTTTTTTCGCTTATAGTTAACAGGTGTGAGAATTTTTTTATTTTTTTTTTCAATAACCCATGAAGCTTTCTGAAATGAAACTGGAAAAATCCGCCATTTTGGATATGTATAAAAAGCAGACGTAAAACACAGATTGAAAATTATTGTCTTTTTTTTTTTTTTTTTTTTTAAATCGGTATTTTGGGTATGTATAAAATGAGCAGAAAAACACGGATTGAAAATTATTGTCGTCTTTTTAATCATTTTTTTTAAATCGATATTTAAGATCATTTAAGTGCTGTGTTATGTGGCAATTAACATTTGTACGAAAAGTTAAAAATAAATGGAAATCTGTAAGAAATATGTTTTCCCGTTCGTCAAAAAAACGACAGCATTAGCCTTCTACGCCCGAAACTAAATTTTGACTGTATCGTAGCCAAAGAAGGACGTGACGTCATTTCCGTTACACTTCAGCTTGGCGTAACGTCAATGGAGCAACGTCGTTTCCCGCAAAAAAGTGGTATCAACATGAAAGACCCCACATTCCTATACATGAGCTATTGACTCACTCATTCAAAGTATAATTATTTATCAAACATTGTGGCAAAAGAATAACTTTCTCATAAGAAGCAATTGTTCTTGTGGCGACAATCTTTTCCTAAATCGTCTGTTGCATAGGCCTCAGAAACCGTCTCTAATAGGGAAAGGGTTTAGCAGAAATGTGACCCATTACATAATTTGTTCCAGTCATATTGACTGGTTGAAAAAGGCAGTCGCCAGGTGGCATCAGAAAAGGGCTGATCTATTTGCTTCTTTGCCATAATGCAGGTGGTCGATTAAGGATCATCTTGGCCCTCATGTTTTAACCTCGTTCATTATAATTTTCTGTTCAAATAATAGACAACATCAATACGAATTCCAAATATGTTTTAATAATGCAAGAAACATGACATTAACATTATTATTGTCTAGTCAATTACTGATAAATCCTTTTTTATGGCCAAAGTATGCTCTTTAATTGTTGTTTATAATTATCTTGCGTTGTTTTTTTCGTAAATAGGTAGCACCTATAGATATATTAAAGACAGTTAACGTTTAACGGTCGAGATGACCAGTAGTTAACGTTTAGTTTTTATATTGGTTTCTTGAAACCTTCGGTTATTACTTTATATTAGGGATGTCAACGGTTACCGATATTACTAACCGGTTACTCGTATAATTTAGTAACCGGTTACTCGGTTAACCGTATATATTTAAAGACAATAAATCCGAGTTTTGTTGCTGTTGTTTTTCTTTTAACTCGCATTTCCCGGTCATGTATAAATCAGACTAGAACGTTGTTATCGAAACGTTTTCGTTCGTGTCAACCAACTTTTTAAATTTTATTTTTTATAATTTATGGTTGAGAAAATAATAGTGTTTTTTTTTAACAAAGTGACCGTTATACGATTTATAATATGTTGAATGAAAGAGATGCATAGCTGCATATCTTTAAATGCCAACTCAAGGGGAAATGTGTTAGAAAACTACTATTTAAATCTTCTAATCCGATTGGTAAATAATTTACAAATACATCAATTAACAAACGGTCATCAAGACAATCGAGTGTGGCCGTTTTCACTTTTATGTAAACATTCCCGATCGAGGTGTGAATAATTAACTTCTGGTCAGTTACGTGTGACAAATTGAAAATAACAAAAGGTGAAATACAACTGTGTCTATATTTCATCTATTTTTCCGAGTACTCGGTTACTTGAATTACTAACCGATTAATCGAAAAACATACGGTTAACCGGGTAACCGATTAATCACTGCCATCCCTACTTTATATCATTAACCCTTTCCCTCATATAGACGCTTTCTGACGCCTCTGCAGCAAACAGCTTTTTGAAAACATTGTGACAAAAGAAGAAATTGCACAAAACGTGCAATTTCTACTTTTGCCACTTTTTGTCATAGGTTATCCATTCAATTATGGAGATTTTCTATGTTTTGACAAAATACGTTTAAAGTCGTCTGCTGCAGATTTGTTGTATGTGGGAAAGGGTTAATACTCGTTAATTATCAACATTATTACTTAAGTTATTGGTGACCAGTGTATAGTCCGACCAGGTGGCAAGGATTGCTGGCTTATCTGGTTCTACAATGTTCTCATATGCTTTACGTTATGCAGGAGCCCCGGTTATATATGAGCCGAATTACGAGAAAGCCGACATTGTGAACTCTGCGTAAAGTATCGACCCGGTTCAGCCTAAGCATGCCGCGCAGGCTGACCCTGACAGACACTTTTCGCTTCATGTGAATTTTCTGTTTCAGGAATCATTACTCTATACCTCTATCTTCAAGAGACGGAATGTGTCGGCCCGGATTAGCCTGCGCATGCAGATCTAGGTCGATACATTACGCAGAGGCCATAATGTTGGTTTTCTCGTGGAACGGTCTTTCTAATTCTTCAAATTTAAACTATGTGTTATTTATTCCAATATACTTTCATTAAACAGTTACCTCAATTTCACGAAATTAAAAGACAGATTATATTTTATAAACGTTTAATATGGTCCAGGTGAGTATTGGCGCACAATTCAATAGCCATTTAAACGCAATGTATAGTTCGGGTCTGATCGTAAGAAAATTACTGCCCGAGAAAATCGACCATTGATGTTTATATGGAATACCTTTTTGTACATACGGTTGCTCGCTTACAATGAAAGCCCTTTCACATACGTTTGCTTGCTTACAGGTTGTAAACTTAGTATCATAAATTAACTCCGAAGCTATATATATGAACACTTTAACGTCTAGATGGCTCAAAGTTAGACTTTGGTTAGGTTTACTATTTAAAATGTAGGTTGTAGTATAACTACTGGTTCCTCTCTTGGAAACGTCAAATTGCAGCACTTGGGACTACGATCAAAATGCCCTCGTGTTTTAAAATCACAGAATAAATATACTGTTACGATGAACAAATACTACATGTGTATTAAAAGTTGTCATCGATTTAAAAGCTGCTCCACAATTTCGACAGACAGGGGTATTGCGATATATACCCATCCTGCAAAGAAGCACCTTTATCATTGCACGAACCACGAAACATACGGCTTAAATCCACCAGAACCGATCAAATCGTAAGATCATGGCTATCATGTAATATTACGCAGTGCATAAATACGTCACTCACTCGGGACTGGATGCTATCGAAGTGAAATTAATTCCATCGCAGAAAACTTGATGAATCTTACAACGCTCGCTTCATTTACACATTTCTATCGTAGAGACGTGTCCATTGTACAATCGTTCACGCAACTTTAGCTGTATAGTCAGCCTAATACTTCTAAGTGCTCTTTTTATTGACTTTTGACGACCAGAACCAAAGCCAGGCGGAAAAGTAGTCCCATTTAAGACATTAGAGATCAGCGCATGAATCTGCAAATTGCACGTGGTTTCGCTGAAGGGTGTTCTAGGGTCAGTGGTTGTATCGGATTGTTGCGAACGAGTTGCGTTCGGCGTGAATTCGGATTTTTTATTTTACAAAGGAACTAACAGCTCGTGAACACGGATCGGATTTTTATATCGAGAGTTGCCGGAGAATTAAGTGCATACATTCTTACTATTGTTAAGAATCAGAAATAGTATGTCTCTATGAACGGGAACTTATTTCTTTAATGTCCACGAAATGATTACCGATGAATGTTCTCCCAGAGAAACATGAAATAGACAAGTGACATTTGACAAGAATGTGTTAAGGTAACTCCTTTTGGATTATTTAAGATTGTTTCTTAGAATTGGTTTACTATGACAAGATATAAGATGAATATACTAACTATTAATAAGGTTCGTTGTGCATGGGTTAAGATTTTAACCTTTGATAGGTGAAGTAAGGGAGTATTATTTAAATACATTTTATATTTCAAGTCAATCATTAACATTGATCTCTACAAGTATTCACCCGCTATTCCGTTTTGCCATTTTTTTTCCAATGCAAGATATTCGAAATGATATACATTTTATAGAACCAACATTTACTTTACGAGTATTTTCTCTGAAAGTAATTACTTTTAGAGAAAATACACGTAAATGAAACGTTGGTTCCATACATGTATATATTAGAATATCTTTCATTGAAATAAAAATAAATGACAAACGGAATTGAGCGTGAATAATTGGAGAGGTCAATGTTAATGATCGACTAGGGATATATAATGTATTCTGAATTTAAGAAAAAATAATGAATTTGGAAAATAATGCTTGAAAAACTCTTGGTATTCAACTTTTGAAAATCATTGCGACATAATGAGAACTTGCAGCGTAAGTTGAATGTGCCAAATAAACACTTTCCCCTCATCCTTCAGGCTTGTCAAAACTTGTTAAAATCTAATTTGTCAGACGTTATATTTATTTTACCGAGACATGCAACAGATCACTTTGAAAAAGGAATTGACATGACTATGGAAACTCTCGATAATTGAAGATATAGTCATTGAAAAAAAGGAAAACTTTATGACATATGGCAAAATTATTCTTTTTGAGCAATTTCTCTTTTCTTCACAATGTTTTCAAAAGTCGCCTGCTGCACTGATCTCAAACAGCGTCTATATGTGGGAAATGGTTAAAGCAGACGACTTTACAATATGTTATCTATTCACAAAATTCGTGAAGGAATATGAATTTTGCATTGATTTGAAATTGTTGGTAAAATCTGACACAAGGTTTTTATGATTGAATTTTAGATGGATGATATTATAAAATAAATCACCAGTCAAACTGGCATTCGGACAAAAGTTTAACCCCTGCCCACATACACCAAATATGCACAGACTTTGAAAACCTATTCATTGAATAAAGATATACACATTGCAGAAAAGGGAGAAATTGTTCATTGTGAGCAATTTCTCCCTTTGTCACAATGTTACCAAAAGTCCTCCTTTTGCAGATATGTCTGCATGTAGGAAAGGGTAAAGATAATATTTATAAAAGGGTCGTATCAAAAGACATAATACATTGCACGAAAACATGGCGTCTTGGTTTTTAATATCTCTCTAATGCTTTACCACATATAGAAGCTTTCTGACGCCTCTTCAGTAGACGACTTTTGAAAACATTGTGACAACGAGCAAATTTTTCTTTTGCCACAATGTTTTCAACTTGTTTCAGTAATAATACCAACATTTTCAGAGCGTTTCCATGCTTTTGCTTAGATGTTTTCAAAGTCGTCTGCTGCAGATTTATTATCTATTGAAAATGGTTTAGGTACAAGTATGAGTACTTTGATATTCGTATAGATACACTTATGTAGTTTTGTCAGAAGATATATCTAGGATTATATTATACTTAAACAAACATTAAAAACATTTGCCTATACGCATGGACAAGCTCGTCGTTTTTTTCCCACTTTGCATTGATCCAACATAGATCCACCCTTTTCACCTGACGAATCCCAACCTATTTCATCAATTAGAATACAAACGGTTGATTAATTTAGGCATTTCACAGATACGTGCATTTTAGATTATATAAACATTTTACAAAACTTAAAACCGCCCTGTGAACCCAATATACATGTAAATTCTCGGCGCTACTTGATACGGAAGTGTTCATGGAAACAGAGATTCGATTAACCCTTTCCCTCATACGACAATTCTGCAGCAGACGACTTTGAACCTATTTTTTTCAAAACATAGAAAATCTCCATAATTGAATGGATAACCTATGACTAAAAGTGGAAAACATTGTGGCAAAAGGAGAAATTGCATGTTTTCAAAAAGCCGTCTGCTGTAGAGGCGTCCGAAAGCGTTTATATGAGGGAAAGGGTTAATTAATTAAATGCTGATATTGTAATACAACTTCACATTTGGAACTAGTTCCAGGCTATAGAGTTATTACCTATAACACACTGATCACGTTTCATTGACTCAAAATTGCACAATCGAGCAACAAGAACATTATTCTAATATGCATAGGTTTTATCTTCGGTATTACCGAACCATTTTTAATGGCTATTACGTGGGCATATTTCCCCTCATGTTTTATATAGATCTATGCACCAGGGGCGTAGCTTGGCAATAATCATTAATTTGTAGGCCGTCTCGTGAGAAAATCAACATTGTGGATTCTGCGTTAAGTATCGATCCGGATCAGCCTAAGCATGCCGCACAGGCGTACCCGGATATACATTTTTCGCCTCCTGTGGATTTTCTGTTTTAGAAATCACTGCTTTATCTATCCCCCTTTAGACGGAATGTGTCGGCCGGATCAGTCTGCGCGGACAGCGCAGGCTGATCTGGTCGATACATTACGCAGATGTGTATCGCCGCAGCTGCATTTTGGGGGCATTTTTAGAACAAAATGTGTAGGTACGTGCCTACAGTGTCGAAAGGGACCTACGCCCCCTGTGCACCACGCCATTCAAACGGACCACATAACACTGTTTATACCAGGTATAATGAGCTTTTAAATGCCGGACAAAAAACTGAAGAAACAGAAACAGAGAGTATGGTTGTGAACAGGAAACATGAGTTTTAAACTTTGTAGTTACCATTGTTGGATTAGGAGTAATTTTACTTGAAATTAAACGGCTCCTTCTCAATTGTATTGCTTATAAACAGTCGGAATCGAGGGCTTGGTGTGAAACGGTTGTAACTGAAAACTTATTTTGAAAACCCTGGTTTAGGGGCAATTTTGACCCCTTTGTAAACGATGCAAATTTAGGTGCCATTGCTCAGAACGAGCAATGGCACCTAAATTTCCATTGTTTACCAAGAAAAATGATTTAACGCTCATGAAGACTTCATGGCGAGGTGATTAACCTTGGTAAAAGAATACCAATTTTAGTTACAACTTGACGGTGTGTTAATGTTGTATTTTAACCCGGTTTGCTCCTACTCAGTTTTCAATTACTTATAGTAATCAAAAGTGTGCTTTTAATTTTCCAAATGTAACACATTTTCGCTGAGATGTTTTCAAAACAGACGTCTAAAAAAGTGCATGTCAGTTAAATATTTAATGAGACGTTATAATAGAACACATGTACTCTGACAGATACCTAAATTGGACGGCGCACGGTGAAAACTAACCGTTAGTCATTTGCGTAAAGTGGATTCAGATCAGCCAGTGCATCCGATAGATCTGATCCGACGCTGTACTGTTCGTTCAATAGTCGTAAATGGTTGACAAAAACACTTCAGTTTCCATTTGGAGTCTTACCATGTATGTGTAGGCAAACATTTTCCCACACGTGTAATTATTACGTTAAGGTTGGTTTTACAGGAGCACCGCTCGATTGTTCTTATTTAAACACGTGCACGTTTTGCTCGATGCAGCTTCTGCTCGCCAAATGGCATTAATGCCGAGCGCGAGGGTAAACAACGGCATCAAACAGCAACTCGATGCAGCAGTATAGTTAGTTAGCTAGTTAAAGAACTATCTTGTAATGTCACGATATTCACGACATCATAAATCATACTACACTAATTTTTGTAATCCTTGCTCTACGTGTCTCAGCCGTGAGTCAAATCGAGACGAGTATAGATTCAGATCAACTGCGTATTCACCGCGCAGTTTGATCTTGCTCTGCATTGTTCGCCAATTAGACACATACGTTATACACAATTGTCTGACAACATTGCATGTTTAAGCGGGCCGATATTACTATAACCGTTCCATGAACACTCTTAACCCTTTCCCTCATATAGACGCTTTCTGACGCCTCTGCAGCAGACGGCCTTTTGAAAACATAGTAACAAAAGAAAAAATTGCACAAAACGTGCAATTTCTCATTTTGTCACAATGTTTTCCACTTTTAGTCATAGGTTATCCATTCAATTATGGAGATTTTCCATTATTTGACAAAATATGTTCAAAGTCGTCTGGTGCAGAATTGTCGTATGAGGGAAAGAGTTAAGATTGGTATACCAGGTGTACGGCTATAATATATACCAATGAGTCCGCTTTTTTTGGCGCCGCGAATGTATTCCAGCGCATTGTTATGTTATTGCAAGGGGGAATTCGAAGTTAGATAATTAAAAAGAAACGTGTTATAATCAGATATTGGCCCTGTTATCTGTCTACACCGGTCAGGCTTATCAGCTTGGCAACAACCTGTTCATCAATACAACCTTGGCGTTGGAAGATGGGACTACATTACACATGTACTGTTGTATTGAACAGAACAGTTTTATCTTCTTTTTTTATTCAAGAATTGCGACACAAGCTCTGTCCTAGTTAAAGACTCCCGTTTGACGCATTTACAGATGACGACTTTTGAAAACATTCTCACAACTGGGGACATTGTTCATAATGATAAATTTCTACTTTTGCCACAATAGTTTCAATTCTATTTATTTATAACTAATGGTTATAGGATCTCCCATATGTTTGCTTAAATGTTTTGAAAAGTCGTCTACTGCAGATTTGTGGTATGTGGGAAAGGGTTAAGTAGTATTGAACCGTTGAATTTAAATGTAGGCTATATATGATGTAACCCTTTCCTTCATATAGACGCTTTCTGACGCCTCTGCAGCAGATGGCTTTTTTGAAAACATAGTGACAAAAGAAGAAATTGCTCAAAACGAGCTATTTCTTCTTTTGACACAATGTTTTCCACCTTTAGTCATAGGTTATCCATTCAGTTATAGATATATTCTATTTCTTTGACAAAATATGTTCAAAGTCGTCTGCTGCAGAATTGTCGTATGAGGGAAAGGGTTAATACAATCACAGCGTACGTGGTTGATGAGCATACCGGAATAAATCTTTAACATAGTCATCGGTTTATAATGTTCTAATGCAGTGACAAGCGTATTTTCTTCTTCCACATTTACACAATGACACTAACAATCTATATGGAAAAGCAACTAGTTGCTTGGAAAGTATGATGTGTGTAGTTTTGGTATAGAAAAGCCAGTAAACACATGAGTAGGTGAACTGATGGCTGTCTAATGAAAAATTGATGACAAGCGTCAAACTCAAATCAAGCGACCAATAAGAATATAGAGGAAATAGTTAAAATAATCCAAAGGTGTAGACCAATATAGAGAATATAATACAAAAAAATAAAATAATGTAACAGAACAAAAATAGGATGTGTTGTTAATCGACAGAAAGCCAGTTATTGGAGGGAGTCTTTATTGCGAAGTTTCGTCAGTGTGGCTGCTAAGCGTAAAGTTATCTCTTACAGATGTGAGCCTACGATGCTTCATCACTTCCTTTCAATAGACATTGTAAATGAAAGTGTCGAATTGTACAAACATGTATATCGGTCATGGGCATCTCATTTGGCAGTCGACAGTACACAGTCTACTTGGTTCGCAAGAAATTAAATAAAAATAGCAACAGCCCAAATAAACCACTTTCCTTTATAATGCCACGGCATCCAATTAATTAACTGCCGATTCTAGGTATTTGTCTGCTAATTAATTTAGGTTACTATATGTTGAGGGCAAATTCTCTACAAAAAACTGAGAATAAAATAAAGCAAGCATCTCAAAGATACAGAAAATACAGGCTTAATCGTTTATCCGATGAATTACGTGTATTTCTATATGCTCCTATTATCACATTAACCCTTTCCCACATACAAAACCTGCAGCAGAGGACTTTGAACACATATTTGTAAATGTATGGAACTATCTATACATAAAAAAGCAATTATTGAATTTAGAGCAATTTTTTATCTTGCCACAATGTTTTCAAAAGCCGTCAGCTGCATAGGCATCAGATAGCGTCTGTATATTGAAAAGGGCTACGGTTGGCTCCCCTGGAACACTGCTCATTTATTCGTTAACCCTTTCCCTCTGCAGCAGACGGCTTTTTGAAAACCCAGTAACAAAACGTGCACTTTCTCCTTTTGCCACTTTTAGTCATAGGTTATCCATTCAATTATAGAGATTTTCTATTTTTAGATAACATATGTTCAAAGTCGTCTGCTGCAGAATTGTCGTATGAGGGAAAGGGTTGAACGATGTTTATGTAGGGAAAGATGCCGAATTGAACGCGAGTTGAAGACAAGCTCAGGTTATAATCGGCAAACCTACTCCGACAAGGGGCTATTTTCTTTTATAGTGAATTTCGCGAGATCGTTTCGGAACGCGAAGAACGTCAAAATAAACCCATTCCTACATGCGTGCATGTATTTAACCCTTTCCCACATTCGACAACTCTGCAGCAGACGACTTTGAAAACATACCCGAAAAGAATTGGAAACTTCCCTTTCAATGAAAGTACAATAATTGAATTGAGCAATTTCTTCTTTTGTCGCCATGTTTTCAAAAAGCCGTCTGCTGCAGAGGCGTCCGAAAGTGTCTACATGAGGGAAAGGGTTATGCATCTTTAGCATATTTCCTTTCTAAAAATAGAGTGGCAAAAGAAAATATTGTTTTTCCATTGTCACAATATTTTCAGCTCTATTCAATATTTCTTAATTCAATTATAGAGACTCTCAATATTTTAACATACATGCTTTCGAAGTCGTCCACTTCAGATTTGTAGTATGTTGTAAATGGTTATTACAAGCAAGCAATAACGTATTTACAATATAGCAATACATATTTCAACCTCAAAATTACTTTTATAATCAATGGAATTTGTAGCCCAGATATGACATAAATAAATTTTTTCTTATACGGAAAGTTACATTTGGCATTTTCACACCTGGGTCCTATGTCGTTTCCTTTGATAATACAAATGAACAAAACATATGAGCCATTTGCACGAGAAAACCAATATTATTGGATCTGCGTAATGTATCGACCCAGATCAGCCTGCGCAGTCCGCGCAGGCTTATCCGGGCCGACACATTCCGTCTCAGGTGGATAGAGGTGTAAAGTAATGATTCCTGAAACAGGAAATCCACAGAAGGCGAAAAGTGTCTGTCCGGGCTAGCCTGCGCGGCATGCTTAGGCTGATCCGGGTCGATACTTTACGCGGGGTCAATAATGTTTGTTTTCTCGTGGAACGGCTCATATATAATCAATGTAATGGAAGTACTGAAAGCTGGTTACTGGAATTATTACTAGTAAGAATGTGAACGCATTATAGTGAACTGCTTATACGAAGTGCATGTGCATTTTGTTAATCGACTAAATCAACTTTTCAATTGTCGAAACTGTTCAGTTATAGAAAAAAAGTGATCTCTAATTTTGATTGATTTTATTCGCAAAAACTTGTTGAAAACAAATAACATACAAAACACAAGCGGAATATACTGAACTAATATTTACATATTTAAAATGCACAATTCATTAAAGGCATCACTCGAGTTTACACTTCCGTTAAACCGGACGGTTACTAATAGCTGGAGAAGCCCTGTGCCAGTCAGCTGTATAAAATGCTGCTTTTATAGAAAGGAGTGTCTCCGGATACGTGCGTTGGTAGCAACCTTGAATAATCGACAATTTAATGAATACGTGGCCGAGTAGATAGTAGGGACTTTTAGACCGGGGTCCCGGTTTCGATCTCCAATCGTGTCGGTCGTTGGGGATTTCCCTTTGGATCGTTAATAGGTGTTCTGTCGCCCGGGCTAACATATGCATTTTGGAAAGCGGCATACAACCCAAATAATGATATATATATAATATTTATTATTATTATAATTCTTTGTATTATCATCATCATCATCATCATCATCATCGTCATCATCATCATCATCATCATCATCATCATCATCATCATCATCATCATCATCATCATCATCATCATCATCATCATCATCATCATCATCATCACCATCAATCAGCATAATCATCATCACCATCATCACCACCACCACCATCCTCATCACCATCATCATCATCATCATCATCATCATCATCATCATCATCATCATCATCATCATCATCATCATCATCATCATCATCATTACCATCAATCATCATAATCATCATCACCATCATCATCATCATCATCACCACCACCACCACCACCACCACCACCACCACCACCACCACCACCACCACCACCACCACCACCACCATCATCATCATCATCATCATCATCATCATCGTCGTCGTCATCATCATCATCATCATCATCATCATCATAATCATAATTACCATCATCATCACCATCATTACCATCAATCATCATTATTATTATAATCGTAATAATAATAATAATCATAACAATAATGATAATCACAATCAATAACAATTATAATGATAAGGTTGACAATTTCCCGATTGTCTCACGGAACCATATACAAATAAAATAATCGAATATATACAACGCGATTGAACTTACAAACATGTTCTTTTTTATAAAAGTTGAATGGAAATATCAAGACTTTCTGATACATGCCGTCGAGTTTACACTAACCCCGGTCTGCGTTTCCTCAGTTCTCTTTTATCTCCATACCACACGTTATTAGCATAATTATCCGCGAAGGTAATTTCGATATTTTAAAGTTTAAACCCTTATCTACATACAGACGCATTTTGATTCATTTGCAAAAAACGACTTTTGAAAACAGTGTGGCAAAAGCTTGGTACATCCACATAAGGGTACCATATTATTCAACAAATTCACCAGTTTGTCAAATAAATCGCGCAAAAAATACCCGCATTATCGTGTCATTGAAATTACTCAAAACATAACTTTGCGACCGAAAACACACACGAACAAACAACCATGATGCTTGCTTTCCTTTTGAAATAACTCAAGATATTTGTAATACTACAAAATATAGATTTTCCATAATTTGTTTTCCTAAACATAGTAGTGTTTTGAAACCACACAAAACAGAAGTTTCAAGTTTTAACCGTTATTCACGTGCAGACGCATTTTGATGCATTTGCAACAGACGACTTTTGAAAATAGTGCGGCAAAAGCTTAGTACCAATACTTAAGGGTACCATATAATTCAGTATACTCACCATTATGCCAAAGAAATCGAGCACACAAATGCCATCCGTATCGTGTCCTTGAAACTACCGAAAACATAATTTTGCAACCAATAACGAACACACGAACAAACGATAACGCTGATTACTTTCCTTTTTAAATTACTCAAGACATTTGTCTGAAAAAAATAATACTCCAAAACATAAGTGTTCCATCAAAATTATTCTCCAAAACATAAATTTTACATAGAAATAATTCCTGAACATAGTCGTGTTTTGAAACCAAGCAAAACAATAGTTTGGCATAGTGAAACATGCTTTTGAAGTTGAACACGTCAAATGGCATTACTTTGTCAAAGATATCACTCAATAAACAATGTTGTGCCATAATAATGACTCAATATTGTATTTTGCAAAAGAAATGATTCATCAAAGCATTATTTTGCCGTATAAATCTTTCAAAACATTATTTTACTATTTTGAACTCACTAAGAACTTTATATTTGTCATGTATATCATTTTGTGAAAACAAGCGATTAGTACCATAATCTTAGTCAGTAACGTCGATGGATGGCTTTTAGAGATTTTAATGTTAACAGAAACTTTATTCATTGACTTGAACACATATGGTTCATCAGCAACATATATACAATAAACATGTACATACGTGAACAATAGCCATTCAAAGAGTGAATTAATAAAAGGCGGAAACAATGTTATAAAGACTCAGAAATTGGATTTGTTTTTACGATCTCAATATGAGAACTAATGAGAACACTTAACGCCTAATAATTTAGAACATTAAGAATACTTTTTCATTTTGAGAATAGCTTTTGTATAGTATATTCCAATGGCATTTAACTCTTTCAGCGCCAAAGGCAATATTAAGGTTTTTGCAAACAATACTGATTCAGGCGAGTCAGCTCGTAACGAGCTGTCTCACCTGAAATCAGCATTGTTTGCCTTTTGGTTATAACAATAGTCAAAACGTTTATTACATGATAAATGGAGACGCCCAATTTTGAACATGGAAGAGTCAACTTTAAACAATTCGGCGCTGAAAGAGTTAAACCAGTTTTACTTTAACAATGTTGTGTGTGTTAAACGTTCCCTACATACTGTATTGATGCTTGCAGGACTTGATGACGAACAGTGAAGATCCTGAGAAGGCGCTGGCTAATCTGGATCTTCATTGATGACATTGCCCCGATGCTCGCTTTTCCATTGTATGTTTGGAGTTCTATAACAAAACATGTATACACTTTTATCACTCACAGTGGCGAATTACCCGGCTGTCTCTTACACAGCCTGTTTATACTGATTTTCTAAGACAGCGCCACGCTTTCTTTACTTCTGTAAAACATGTGGTGTCCGCAATACGACATAAGGTAGACAGGACAAGACACAATCTGAACATGTGATCACCTGAAAGACGGCTATTGTGGCTATGTACACAGGTTTCAACAATGTTTAACATTGAATTTAACCTACAATGGCTGTTGTACACTTGTTACTGTTGTTATAATAGTTATAAGAAGGCGACGTGTTTGGAAGCATTTTATGTAACGGTAAATAGTAAACCCCGCCCCTTTTTCCAAAATGTGACACAAACCAGTTTCAAATACATCGCCTATCTAAATTAAACGATCATGTTAGACATTTCAAACCGTCTGCCTATTGTTGTAAAGTGAATACAGTGTTTACGGCTGTTCAGGAACAACACGTATACAGTGAGTATTGGCTGACCCCCCATCCCCAAATTCACCCTATCATCATTATATCGAAACTTGATAAAAATAAAAAGTTGTAAAAATATTCCATGCCTTTGAACTGGAACAGTTACGTTTCTTGATAACAAACAGCTGTAACATCATCGTGGCATACTCATTAGTAAGGTTAGTTTAGAAGTAATCCTTATTCTGTTGAATTCCTAAAACTGATATCATACTGCGGGATATTTGTCAAATTCATGCATGGAATTGGTGTAATAATTGTCTAGAATAAAAAAAAACAATATTGCAAACGCTGTAGACTAAGGTTTTACTGCAATGGCGATCTATATTATTCGCAAGTGTAGTTTACAACAATGCATGTTAAGCGATTGTTGTTTAACCCTTTACCAAATACAGACACGTTCTGATGCCTCTGCAGTAGACGACCTTGAACACGTTGAGGCAAAATGAGCAATTTCTCCATTTGCCCTAATGTTTTCAACCCTATCGAATAAATATATTTCACTTTATAGATATTCCACATTTTTCCCTAGACGTTTTTTAAATTCGACTGCTGCAGATTTGTTGTATGTGTGAAAGGGTTAAAGGATGTATAGCAGCATAAGAGTTATGCCATTCATTCCAATAGATAAGCAGTCATGAAATCGTACAGTTTTTCGGTTGTAAGTGATATGACCTAATCAGTGTTTTGTAAATCCATGAACCTTGTTTGTCAGTGTCCGCGATGTTTTGCGTAATTGATACAATCTATATTATCATATATCATATTTTGAAAGGAAACTAACTGCAGTTAGATAACGAATTCGCAGTCGTTTTTGCAGTTTTTTACGTGGGTGGCAGTTCGCGAGAAAACCAATATACTTTATGTATCGACCAAGATCAGCCTGCATATTCCACGCAGGCTAATCCGGGCCGACACATTCCGTCACAGGGGGATAGAGGTATAGATTAATGATTCCTGAAACAGAAAATCCACAGAAGGCGAAAAGTGTCTATTCTGGTAAGCCTGCGCGGCATACTTAGACTGATCCGGGTCGATACTTTACGCAGAGTCATTTGCAACTAGTGTATATACCTATATAAAACTTGAACCAGACCATAGTAAAAACGGACTTTCGTAGCTTTTAAAATTGATAATATTAGTATAATATTAACGATAAATCAACATTCATGCTGTGTTGGCTTTAGTTTGAATCGTTTCTTCTGAGGCGTCTGGGTGCGATAACAAAGGTCCCTTATATATGCGGGGGCAAGTTCAGAAGATCGGGTTTGTGTGTCGTAATTCAAAATCAATTAAGGTATATGTGTTTATGCATGGGGAAAAATCATTTGATTTGAAATGCCTCGTTAAAAGGAGGATTTTCTTAAATTATACCATTGTTACAGTATACTTGTGATACTCGAACATGTGATAACTCGAACATATGATATCTCGAACATGTGATAACTCTATAACATATGATAACTCGAACATGTGATAACTCGAACATGTAATAATTCGAACATGTGATAAATCGAACATGTGATGACTCAAAAATCCTAGAACAGATCTGTCTTACGATAATGTCAGTGTAGCAGCATGTATTATTGTTACTACGAGTTATTTCATCTTGTAATATATATAAACGAATCGGGTAAACATACCGAGGGATCATAATGCGAAAATTGTCAAACGGCCCCTTACGTTACAATGCAATGACCAAGTAGGTTTTAGGGTATTAGACACAACACCTGGACATATGTGATATAAACAATGTACCCGATAATATCAAAGTACCATCAGTCTAACGCTCCTCAAGCAATCATGTTGAATATTGCAGGATCTCATCCCACTGGTGGTGTTTAAGACTTCAATAAAGAATAATTAATTCAAAGTTTTAACCAAATACCTCAAACCATCCATATATGTATATCGTTTCATGCAGACGGACGGACGGAAAGACGAATATAACGACGAACAGACATAATAAATGACGGACGGTCAGATTGAATGACGAACATAGGTGTGGACAGTTGAACGGACAACAGCAACACCATATTCGGCCACGTATGGCGTGGATAGTAAACACACAGCCGTGATTCTACAGGTAGTCTATATGTATAGGATAATGTAACAGAATATTATATATATATATATTATATATATATATAAAATATCGACTCACGTACAGTATTTGGCCCGAGATGCAGGTGAATGACCTGGGGTCGACACTTGCTCCGGAAATCAGTGCAATTAAAATAAAAGAATCTGCAAACCTCGGTAGGTGTGTCTGAAACTCGTACAAATCGCATTAATCATTAGTGAGCCGTTCCACGAGAAAACCAAGATTATGGACTCTGCGTAATGTAGCCGATCCAGATCAGCCTGCGCAGTCCATGCACCCTAATTCGGGCCGACACATTCCGTCTCAGTGGGATAGAGGTATAGAGTAACACGTCCTGAAAACAGAAAATCCACAGGAGGCGAAAAGTGTCTGTCCGGGTTAGCCTGCGCGGCATGCTAAGGTTGATCCGGGCCGATACTTTACTCGTAGTCCACAATGTTGGTTTACTCCTGGAACGGCTCATTTAAAATGCTTTGAAGCTGTTAAGAGGTTTCAAATGTTCCAAGACTTTCGAAGTCTAAACATGTGCAACTATTTAAATAGGTTTACAGGATATATTGTTTCGTTTTGGATGGGAAATCGTTCTGTTGTATACCAATTTCTTTAGTAGATTATTGAGAGAAGTAAGTGGATTAATTCGAGATAAACTCACTATTTCAAACAGTGAGGTTTATCAAGTGATACATGTCACTGTTGTTTTGTCTTTATCCATTCTCTACATGTTGTTAAGTAACTACATTTATTAACTAAACAAAATACTTTCATGTTTATATGTTACATAGATAAACGTTTGATCTTAGTGAACACTGAAAATATATATTTCCACTGGTGACATAGATTATCGCGATAACAACAATGATAATAGTAACATGGACACTCCTAAGAATAACATTTTTGGTTTTCACTAAGTGAACAAATATCTCGATTTTACACCGAAACACTCAATTATTATCTACATGTATTTAGTTCATAGAAATAGTAACAACTCTTATCTTGAGGAAGATTTTAGGAAAAAACGCTCGTGGAAATATATAGATCATATACGAATGGGCATGGGCAATACTTCCTTGTCCTGCGTTAGTTCATATATAAAAAAAACCAGCTTCCATCGGCTGCAGAGGGCTATCGGTCTAAGGGCATTCGAAATACCGACTCGGTCATTCATTATTTCTCGTGCTTGACATCAATCCTGTCAAATAGCGTATTTCGTCTCTCTTCAATTTGCTAAATATTTAATGGGGAAAGGTAGCCGGTGGTCTGGTTTTAATGTTGTGTGAAGTAATTGCGCGAAAAAAAGCCAGATAACACATGGTGTATAGAGAAGAAAACTGGTCACTGTGACATTAACTGAACTTATATTGTAGATGGATTATTATTAATCTTATTTCATCTTTAATTTTTCGTGGATGTTTAATCATGGTGCATCACGATATGATCCACCGGGGGGAAGTCCGGTCGTCTGGTCAATGTATTACGATATGTATGATTGCTTCTATATGGAAAACGTCCAGACACATTTAATTAAGTGTGGGATGAGCAGACGATTGAAGTGACCTGTACACTTACATACGTTAACACGCGTCAATTACTGCAACGCGTATCCCTGCACAGATTAATGATTCCTGAAATAGAAAATCCACCGGAGGCGAAAAAGGTCTGTCCGGGTTAGCCTGCGCGTCATGATTAGGCTGATCCGGGTCGATACTTAACGCAGAGTCCACGCTGTTGGCTCAAAGCAGTGTGTCCATTAAGACCGCAAATCGCTTTCCTGGTAATTTACAGAAATGGCTTTTAACATTTTCATGGCGGACAGTCAAAGTCCTGTCGAAGAATGCGCATATTGATATGTTTGCTGATTGTTTTATATTCGCACAACCTTTTCTATTTTACTGGAAGTCTCACAACCTCTTTCATGCCTTAATATTGTAATAAGATAAATAAGTTTAACCTAAACTATGTTTTTGTTCCTAATGGTTTAGCTGTACTTCAGCGGGCTATTCTTCCCAATTCAGTTATGATTCACGTGTGTGTTCTAGTTACGAACATAAATCGTCTATAAATTTCAGTGCAATTACTTACATATCTACAAATCTCCACTTGGATTAAGAGGGGTAATAAATCATATGAAAATATATAAATATATAAATTTTCGTTTGTTTCTGGTCATATTAGCAGGTATAGGTATTAAGTTGTATATCTTGTTAATCGTAAACAAACATTACCTCGTTTGTTTCTCTCTTTCTCTCTCTCTCTCTCTATCTCTTTATCTCTTTCTTTCTCTCTTTCTCTCTTTCTCTCTCTCTCTCTCTATCTCCTCTATCTCTCTCTATTTCTCTATATGTTTGTTTCTCTCCCCCTCTCTCTCCCCTCTCCCTCATTCTCTTTCTCCTATGTGTAAAAACATTATCTCGCTGTTTGTTCCCCCGTCTCTCTCTATATATCACTCGTATACATATCTCGTCTCTCTCTCCCGGTCTCTCTCTCACTCTCTCTCTCTCTCTCTCTCTCTCTCATCTCCTCTCTCTCTCTCTCTCTCTCCTCCTCCTCTCTCTCTCTCTCTCTCTCTCGTTCTCTCTCTCTCTCTCTCTCTCTCTTTCTCTTTCTCTCTCTCTCTCTCTCTCTCTCTCTTCTCTCCTCTCTCTCTCCTCTCTTCCTCTCTCTCTATCTCTCTCTCTCTCTCTCTCTCTCTCTCTCTCTCTCTCTCTCTCTCTCTCTCTCTCTCTCTCTCTCTCTCTCTCTCTCTCCTCTATGTCCTCTCTTTTTCCCTCCCTCTTGCTCTCTTTCCTCTCTTTCCCTCCCTCTTGCTCTCTTTCTCTCTCTCCATTTGTCTCTCTCTCTCTCTATCATGTTCTCAATCTCTTCCTCTGTCTCCATATGTCTCCTCCTCTCGTTCGCTTCTTTCTCGGTATAATAATAATCAAGTTAAATGCAAGTTGCAAATAACACGGAAAATTAGTTAATTAATTGTGCGAATTAGCTTTCCCTGAAGCTTATCTCATTGAATAAGAAAGCAATTCAGAAATTGAAATTGATTATAGAAGACCTCACTCATTAAGAAGAAGACTGTTTCTCATGCATTACATATTGGCAATCCTTTGATAATAGTGCAGACATTTCAAGCAAATACTGCAATAAATGCATAGCCATCAGAATTGGCGTGCCCATCAGATTAAAAAAACCTGTTTGAACACGACGGTGTAACGCAAAAGAGCAAATGAGTCGATAATTAAGTGAAAACAAGTGCATTGGATGAGTGAAAACTCGTTCCAATTTGGCATTAACACAGGGCATTATTAGATTGCAGTAATTAACACAATCCGTTTTTTCCAGCAGAACTTTAAGAACCGAATTTCTATCAAGTTACTTCCTATGGTGTGCCAAACGTAGCTAAAAAAAATAGGTCATATTCAGCTCTTAACCACTGGACGCATCGGGAATACTAACGCATCATTTGAGTCCACTCCGAAAAGTGTTATTAAAGCGGCTTTTTCTGATATTATTTGGGTCATACCTAATACTATATTCGGTTCAAATGAATATGGGGTTTCCTGATTGTACCTGAACAAAGTAACCAATACTCATATGCAGACGCATTTTGACACATCTGCAGCAGATGACTGCTGATAACAATACGACAAAGAGAGTGTTTGCTTCTGATGAGCAACTTCTTCTTGTATCACAATGTTTTAAGTTCTCTATACAACATGATAACATGATACTTTCTTTTTTATAGATTTTTCTCGTGTATTTTAATTGTGTTTCAATGTCATGTGCCAAAATCTAAATTCATCTGTATAAGGGAACGTTCACTCCGAACACATGCACTAGGACGTAAGGAAACATTGCCGCCCTAGGCAAATGGGGGAAGTCATTACGACTGATCCGCTTGTGTCAGGATAAAACAATCACCAGTACATGTAATATATCTAGAATACACCCATATATAACACTATATATACCTAGATATAACACTAGATACACTCATATATAACACTAGATACACCTAAATATACCTAGATATAACACTTACACCCATATATAACACTAGATATACCTAGATATTAAACTAGATACACTCAGATAACACTAGATATAGCACTAGATACACCCAGATATAACAGGCTGATCATAACCTTCACTGTTCAGCCATGGCAGTGTGCAGTGTTTTTCCGATTGAGGGGCTCCACTTAAGACGGATATTGAATGTTTTGTTTAGACTGCGTGTTTATGCATTAACATGCTTTTTTTCGCTTGACACGAGCGATGTCAAATTTCATTGTGCAATTAAAACACACTTATTGAAAATCAAATGTCAGACAGAAGCAATTTATACAAGCAGAAATATCTGCACCTGACAAAAACTAGAGCATTTATAATAAGGTTCACTACAAAAGCCGGAAAAAATGTCGATAGAAAAATATTTCAAATCAAGCAGTTGCGAGAATAAATTGGGCGTTTATTTCCAGGTTTGCTTTGTTCGACGTGTTATGGTTTTTGTCAAACGTCCACGTGGAAATTACACAATTGTAAAAAAAAAGGGGGGGGGGGGGGGGGGGTGCGCTTAAACATATGAGCCGTCCCGCGAGAAAACCAACATAATGGCCTTTGCGTAATGCATCGACCTAGATCAGCCTGCGCAGTACATGCAAACTGATCCGGGCTGACAAAATCCGTCTCAGGGGATAGAGGTATAGAGTAATGATTACTGAAACAGAAAATCCACAGGAGGCGAAACGTGTTCGTCCGGGTTAGCCTGCGCGGCATTCTTATGCTGATCTGGGTCGATGTTATACGCAGAGTCCACAATGTTGATTTTCTCGCAGGACAGGTCATATTAAACATGGAGATTGTATTATAGTACAGAGTTGAAAACTATGTGGAATATAGAACTTGCGATGTCTGATATTAACACACTATTTTGTAAGGATTGCAAATATCTCATTTCATGTGAGACTTCATATGTTAATGTTATGGTTACATTTGTGGTTACATAATAGGCCCAGTGGATGGGATGTTGTAACTTTGTATAAGATATATTTGTCATGTATAAAGCTTTATACGCATTTTATGTTCTTATCTAATCTAAGGTAAATGGTCTTGCCTGGCCAAAAGAGTTACTTCATAGGTTAAATGTTAGTCATCTTATCCACTGATTACTGCTAGATAATTATTGACAACAAAAGTGACTTTTACAACATAATTACGATGAAAATGTTAACTCTTTCAGCGCCGAATTGTTTAAAGTAGACTCTTCCATGTTCAAAATCGGGCGTCTCAATTTCTCATATAATACAATTTTGGACTATTTTAATAACTAAAAGGCAAACAATGCTGATTTCTGGTGAGACAGCTCTGAAATAGTGAAGAAAAAAAGCTGAAATATGTTTAACCCTTTCCCTCATACGACAATTCTGCAGCAGACGACTTTGAACAGAATTTATCAAAAAATAGAAAATCTCCAAAACTGAATGGATAACCTATTACTAAAAGTGGAAAACATTGTGGCAAAAGGAAAAATTGCACGTTTTGTGCAATTTCTTCTTTTGTCACTATGTTTTCAAAAAGCCGTCTTCTGCAGAGGCGTCAGAAAACGTCTATATGAGAGAAAGGGTTAATTAATGAAACGTATGTTAGATAGTGGCGAATATAATTATGTTTATATTAAATACCCTGCTGCAGAAATAGGTTCGCCTTTCCAATAAACTTTACCCTGATATAGACGATATTTGACGAATATATCGGAGATGACTTTACAAAAATGTTGGGGGAAAGATGAAATTGCTGAAAAGGAACTGTATTTCAAATGTTCCGATAATTGAATTGTTTTCAATCGCTATATAAAAAAAAAAGACCCGCTTTCCCGATACGTGGTTCATTTTGTTTTCACCCCAACTGCACTGAACTCACAACAACAAGTTATTCGCTTAAAATCGTCTTGTAGGCGAACAATATTCAATTGTTTGATATGATTATGGGAAACAAGTCTATCTGTCAGATGTTGATATGGAGAAACATACTATAATGACAGATTATCGCACACACACACCCGGTTAGCAAATGGTGAGATAAGACCGCCTGGTTGTCAAATTAGCGTTTACTGATTTTTGTATTTTTGAGAGTTGCCTGCCTTAAAATCCTCTCAGGAAACCACATATAGTATCTGAATGTAATAGAAGTTATATATTTTATGAATTGGAATCTAATCCACATTTCTTTCGAAGCAAGTCTTCTGAAAATGCATTAAATGATGGCTGATATGAAGTTAAGTATGTGCATTTTTGTTTTTTGAATCTTTGTCATAATAGTCATATTATTTAACGACCTATTCAGAGTTGATCTGCTTATAACGAAAAGTACGAGTGTAGTGGTCCGAGTATTGCATCCAAGAGTCCGCAGCTAATCAGTGTTCCCAATTGTTGAAGTATCTTGGTAAAGTTGCAGCAGCATGTGGCATCGCAATGCCATATAATTATACATGGACTCGATACCCATTCAGGCCATGGAAACTAATTTAAAAATGATAATAATGGCTTACCTCCTAGGCCCTCAGGGCTGCGGTGATAGCATGGCGATTGATGCATCTGTACCATAATTAATACGAAATACATGTAGTCAGGGGCGTAGCTCCCTTTAGGCACTGTAGGCACGTGCCTACATATCTTTTCTCTAAAAATGCCCCAAAATGCAGCTGCGGCGATACACATCTGCGTAATGTATCGACCAGATCAGCTTGCACTGTCCGCGCAGACTGATCCGGCCGACACATTCCGTCTAAGGGGGGATAAATAGAGTAGTGATTTTCTGAAACAGAAAATCCACAGGAAGCGAAAAGTGTATATCCGGGTACGCCTGTGTGGCATGCTTAGGGTCCACAATGTTGATTTTCTCACGAGACGGCCTACACATTGATTATTGCCAAGCTACGCCCCTGGTAGTACTGCAAATTAACCAATGCAACGCAACGCAACGGAAATAATGTTGAAAGCTATGTAAAACACAATTCAAGCAAATTCAAGGAAATAAACTAACAAAGCAATGCACGTCACTCAGGGTTATTCGAGATTAAGATCAACCTACATACTTGAACAGCTGTATACGCTCATAATCATATCTTCGTGTATGAGTACGAAGCTTGTAAACAACAAGATGGTCGAATGGGGGGGGGGGGAAGAACCTGATATGACTGTTTGAAGACGCAGGTCGATCTGGAATTTCTCTTGTCGATATCTCCTGGAGGTCTTGATTCGTTTTGACGCGGTCCATTTAAGCCGTCCCGAGACAAAACCAACATTGTGGACTCTGCGTAAAGTATCGAACCAGATCAGCCTAGGCATGCCGCGCAGGCTAACCCGGACAGACAATTTTCGCCTCCTGTGGATTTTCTGTTTTAGGAATCATTGCTCTATACCTCTTTCCAACTGAGACGGGATGTGTCGTCCCGGATCAATATGCGCGGACTGCGCAGGCTGATCTGGGTCGATACATTACGCAGAGGCCATAATGTTGGTTTTCTCGCGGGACAGGCTCATTTTATTCAAGAAATACGACTTGTGCCATTTCTTGGTTTTTTAAAACTACTTTAGATGTAGCAAAACAGGATAATCATACTGATGAGAGAAACGGGTCTAGACTCTGTTACGTTTGTACTCTTATTGTATCCTGTTTTCTTAGGCAGACATGATATCTGATCGTTACATATTACTTCTGATTGCAACATTATATGGAAAGGGAGGATAATTCCAAAGGATCAATGACTCCTGTTTCAACATTGTTTGTTTTATTTTAAAGCGCGGTATCAAAACTTCTCTTCTATTTTTCTGGGTATTACGTGATTTTCCCCCAGCTGTTTCTTTTAGCCGATTATTAAAGATATCACATATGGTAAAGGGTTAACATTGTAGGCACGCAAGTCTTGAAAATTGTTTAACAGATCGAATTGATAAAATAGAAACTGTTACGCGATGAAACGGGGAAAGAAATAATGCAGTCCTTTATTCATAATTAGGGCAATTGAAGGCCACGTAATTCCTTCAATATATCGAGGGCTTGGCGTGAAACGGTTGTAACTAAAATTTGTATTTGTTACCAAGGTTAATTACCTCGCCATAAAGTCTTTATAAGCGTTAAATTATTTTTCTTGGTAAACAATGGAAATGTAGGTGCCATTGCTCGTTCTGAGCAATGGCACCTAAATTTGCATTGTTTACAAAAGGGTAAAAATTGCCCCTAATCCAGGGTTTTCAAAATAGGTTTTGAGTTACAACTGTTTCACGCCAAGCCCTCGATATGAGCCATGCTCTATGAGAAGCAATCTCATCATATTTGAAAAGATGTAGTTTAGTTTAGCTTAAACTTATTTACCTTGCATCGATTGAGCAAAAAGCTTTCAGCTTATTTTAATCCCTCGATGTCTGCTTCCTGGAGACTTAACAAGTACTCGCGTCGTTTGTGTGGAAGAATCCCAAAGTCAGAACCCACTCACCCGGGACCTTTGGTACGAGAGACAGAGGCTCTACCACTACACCACTGGCGTCCTTATGTGCAGCTTTAGCCAGGTTTGTGCACTCATAGATTGTCAGATACTTTTTGAAAGCGCATCTTTTACACGTAAGCCAGCGTTTACGACCTAGATTAAGACTTTGCGGATGCGCATGGTGAACATGTTCTAGATTGTGCGCAAATGAATGCCTTGTGGTTGCGTTATTTTCTGTAGCGGGTTTAAATGTTTAAGTCTCAACTCTGTAATGTGGTGTAGCTAGTTAATTCATATTTCCAAACCTATTTTGCCTGGAGTTATGCGACTTTATAGGAATGTTCGTCAAAATGTCAAGAGTACACATATGGCATGGTTTGGGCACCCACGTAATACTGCCGGAGTTATGTCCCCCAATACTCAGTAATCAAACAGGATACGATTGACATGTAGCCATGATTCGAATTCCTCATTAACTCTTTGTCCCCACAATTTACATGTACTTCTAATTTGTATTCCCCGTTCTATATAATCCGTATTTTAACTATTTTTACATAATTTGCTGTCCTTCCTTTTCTAACCATCTCCGATCCGCCATAACGCAGTCGGTAGCGACGAGGTAAGTCAATCGCGGGTTCGAAACCTGACTCGGCCATTTATTCTTTCATACGGTTAAACGAACGTCATTGTGACTAACGTCATTTGTCCTAGCCAATTTTAACTCTTTCGTGTGCTAGTTTAAAGCTGTAATTCGATTAGTGGATTCGGCTAACAACCTCATAGCAACCCTTCTGTTATATGAATATGAATAGTTCATATTGCAGGAATTGATTGATTGATTGATTAGTGTTTTACAATTGTACTGGTCCATTTATCCTGACACCAGCCGGGTAGTCGTAATGCTAACCCAACAATCCTGGAGGCCAAGAAGGGCATCCATTACTACCATTTTCAAAGTCTTTGGTATGATCTGGCCGGTGATCGAACCCGCGACCTCTCGCACCCGAGGCTTTTTGCAAGAAAGCCCAGGAAATACATGGTTAGCTGAAAAGTCCGGCGTGATATTTTATTATAAACTGTTAAAAAAGGCGCTCAATGCCGTTCAATCATTTCCTCCGTCTCAATTTGTATTCCGTGTTTCTTCGCTTTATCTGGTTTTCTAACATGTTTCATTGCGAATATGCACGTTTTATAATGTATAATTCGACAGCATGTGCATTTCCTCGATTGCCTATTAAAGGGTTACGTTCATTTAACCTCACACTTATTCTACAGTCGTTTTTATCTATATCTTAATTGGTTTTACACCTTTAAAAACGGAAGATCATGTTACCAGTGATATATTTCAAACACAGTGTCATTCCGGTTATCAGGTCTACTTTACAGCGCCAGCTTCTCCGACTGCATTCGTTTTAATCCTTTCAAATATACAAACACATGTCGACGCATCTGCAGGAGTCGACTTTGAAAACGTTGTGGCATATGTAGAAATTGCTTATTATGAGTAATATTTCCCCTTGCCATAAACGTTTCAGTTATATTTAATAAACATACTTTCATTTTTTTGAAGAGATTTACAATATGTTGGCGTTAATATCGTGTGATGCAGATGTATTGTATGCAAAAGGGTTGAATATGCTTAATGCATTCATGTATAAACTACGTCTAACGATTTGCATCTACGCACAGTATAGATTCCCGTAAGCCCATGCATCCGCACAAGCTCACCAAAGTGAACTGCCAGTCAACATGTAAATAAGTCCTAGATGCATCCTCCGATACAACGCTAGAACTGTTACCACATTGCTTTTGCGCCAATTTATCTGTATATATGAAACGGATACGTTGAGTTGATAAGACCCCAAATCGGCGGACGTGGCTCATTGCGCGGTATATATATGACATTTTATGCAAACATAAAATCTTTTATGTATTTGTTGAGTTTACTCCAGTTGGCTCCTAGAGCCGCAGGTTACACTTTAGTTTCTCGATCCCCATTAACCGCAGTTTCTAGTATCCCGACAAGTATTGACCAATGGGAATACGAGGTCATCAGCCTTCACCTTATCTCTTTGGATCGAGAACCGCATTTCATCGCTTTGGAACTTTACCACCACCTCCCGTACTCCAACCTCCTCTAAATGTATACAATCTACCATACATTCATTTTTCCTAACTTTGGAAGTTCACTATTTTCATGTATTTTTATCATTTATTTAATTCACATGTTTATTTTGTCTACACGCGTTTTATATCCGGGCGCCTTCTAACACTCCGTTAAAAAGCCATGTTCCACGCCATCACTTCTCACATTTCTTACCAACATGGATCTGTTGGTCAGTCTTGTGTGCAGGCGGGTTTTTTGTCGCCCAGATATGACATAAATATGTTCATATTATTTGGAAATGTACATTAGGCATTTAAGCTAAAATGCCTCTTTTCTTTCTGGCATTTATGATTAAAATGCCCTTTTTCACTCTACATATTCTTATGGTTTTTATTTATGTCATACAAGTCCAACCGCTCTTAGGTTCTTGTTGTCTTTCTCAATAGCAAGACTGAACAAAACATAAATATTATTTCGTCAAATGTTTGCTTTTTGGATATTTTCATCCGCAAGTGTTGAAATCAAATTCATTTTCAAAATTTTACAATTGATGAATATATTTGTTACAAGTTTTTAAACATTTCCCAGTCAAAGACACTTCCTTACTAATCTGTGTTGGACGACCTCAGAAACCATTTTTTATAAGTACACGAAGCAATTTTTCCTCTTTCTTTGCCGAATTTACTCAAGGTCGACTCTTCCATGTTGAAAATTTGATCACTCTACTTTTCGTCCAACAGGAAATTTGGTAAAATGTAATGTCTAAGCGAATCGTAACGAATCTGCATTGTTTGCAAAGGCCGTTAATTGCCTATGGCAGCAAAAAGTGTTATAAATCTTATTTACCAAATGATTTATTTTCGATCTGATGTGTTGAAGGCTAACGACTCTAAGAATATAGTAAATGATAAAAGTATAATCAGAAAACAATTATGTGAATATAATGAGTAGAACATAACGTATGTTGATCTCAGTGATCTTTCGCCGTATATGACAGCCTCATAATCATAATAATTCAAATTAAATGTAATTACATGGATAAGCATGCTGTTATCGTGATATAACTCATAAACTGTTGAAGGCGGTTTAAAATAATAATAAATACAATTAAATGTAATTACATGACAGTCTTCCATGAGATCGTGATTAAGAATGCTGCTGTCTCGACAAACACAGATACTGTTGAAAGCCGTTTAAATACAATTAAATGTTAAAAGCCGTTTAAAATAATAATAAATAAAAAGAATGCTGCTGTCTAGACAAACACAAAGACTGTTAAAAGCCGTTTAAAGTAATAATAAATAAAATTAAATGTAATTACATGGCAGTCTTCCATGAGATCATGAATAAGAATGCTGTTGTCGTCACGGATAATGATAAGTTACCATACTTTCCTCTGTAGTAGAAGAGTTTTTGTATCTAAAGTATACTATCTATACACACATGAGCCGTCCCGCGATAAAAACAACATTGTGGCCTCTGCGTAAAGTATCGACCCGGATCAGCCTAAGTATGCCGCGCAGGCTTACCCGGACAGACACTTTTCGCCTCCTGTAGATTTTCTGTTTCAGGAATCATTACTCTATACCTCAAACCCCCTGAGACGGAATGTGTCGGCCCGGATCAGTCTGCGCGGACTGCGCAGGCTGATCCGGGTCGATACATTACGCAGATGCCATAATGTTGGTTTTCTCGCGGGACGGCTTACATTGTCTAGAAAACTCTGGTCGTGGGAAGCATCGTCTTCTTACAGCCTTGGAGGTGACTGAAAACGAACCAATCTTTTGTATACATCTATTTACCCTTTCCCACATACAGTCTTTGGAAACATCTCAGAAAAACATAAATAAATCAAATGGATTGAGATTATGTATTGTTTGATTAGTAATGATTGATTAATGAATATGAAACTATCGATATCGTGCACATGCAAATGTCAATATTGCAGTATTTTCAACACTTTACTGTCCTTCAGGCTTTCAGAGTAGTTAATGATTATATTTAGATGTCTGGACGCAGATGATGTGAACATATCATATCAGGTTCCAGGTTCCAGGACATTGTATTATCGGTATTTAATCTTTGAATAATAGATATGTATATTTATGATTAATTTTAGTCTGCATTTTCTTTGAAGTAAAACGGTGAAAACGTACACAGACCAAAATGTTAATATCTTTAAACTGACATGATTTACCCCATTTGACAGAATGCATGAATTGTAGACAATTTATGACGTGGGACCGAATTCATAGTTGTTTTTTTTATTTACGGCTGTCAGATTTTTTGTAAACGTTTGTACAGATAGTTGCAGCAGACGAATGGTTCGGAGCAATATCACGTGACCCTGATGATTGCAGACGATAAGCAAACCACGTTCACAGAAAAAACACTGACTGTATTTAAACGTCCAAATCTTCATAACATGGCAACATGAAGTAAATTAAATAAATTATATAATTAGCTTTTCTGTGTCAAAGATTGCAACTTAAACTGTACTGTATCAATCCAGACGTTGAAGACTCTGTGACGATATTGGTGAGGTGTTTGAACAGGCCAATCTATGCCTCCACTGCCCGAAACTGTTGCATTCGTGACTTGTGTTTATACTTTACGTAGTGTTGCTTGAACAACAATGACACACCTGACAGCTTATCAGGGGTCCATATATGAAGGGGTTCACAGCTCTTTCCCCAAAACTATCTTATTATTCAACCAAACCCTATGCTGTGGGTACTCAAAAGAATCGTCTCACTGAGACGATTCTTTTGAGTACCCACAGCATAGGGCTAGAAGATCAAATAAGGATTTTAGAACATGCAAAACTCCCGTTATCTAGAGGTCTGGCTTATCACCTGTCAGAGTCAGTTTTTTGAATTGCAGAACATTAACATGCATGTTTTAATCTTCGTAAACATTGCAATCAACTTAGATGAAGACAACAACAAAACACGGAAACTTTATAGACCATGTATAATTACTTGGTTTATTTTTGCAGTGGATGTATTTATCAAATGATCCAATAAAGATTATTTTTAGTGATTATCAAATGACATATTTTCATTCATCCGTCTCTTCCTTCATTCGCTCATTCGTTCATTCGTTCTCCCGTTCATTGATCAGGATAGTTTAAGACAAACTGTTAATAATTCGGCCTACAAGGTTTACTGGATCCAAAGTTATATAAAATAAAGTATGTGCTAATATTTTGTTATAAGAATCTGATCGGACAAAAGGGATTTCATTCTCGAAATTGATAAAGCAAAGATGTTGTTTGCAGCACATAGTTCATTTATTGTCACAGAGAACGTTTCAGAGTTGTATAGTTTCCATCCGATCATGGTTTTTTTTAGCTCACCTGAGCACGAAGTGTGATCTCTTTTCGTCCGTCGTCGTCCATCTGTCCGTCTGTCTGTCCATCCGTTCACTTTTTGTTACAAACAACTACTTCTCCTAAACCAATGGATTGATTTCATAATAATCCAATAGGAATGTTCCTTAGGTGGTCCTCTTTCAAAGTTGTTAAACTAATTTAATTTCATTTAAAAACTTTGGTTGCTGCGGCATCAGAAAAGATTAAAAATATTCTCGTCCAAAAGTACTGGTCTGAATTAATAATGAATTGGCACAAATATTCATTGGGGGACTCTTTACCAAATTGTTAAACATTTTCGGATCCGATAAAAAACATGTCCTCTAGGGTGCGGAGCTTGTTTTCCTTTTATGTGCATTGTAAAAACTTTAAAAATATTCTTGCCCGAAAGTACTTGCCAAATTTAAAAATAATGTGAAACAAATGTTCCTTGAGGGACCCTCTACCAAGATTGTTCAAATTATTCGGATCCGTTAAAAAACATGGCCTCTAGGGCGTGGGGCTTGTTTTCCTTATATGTGCATTGTAAAAAAAATAAAAATCTTCTTGTCCAAAAGTACTGGCCCGAATTAAAAATAATCTGGCACAAATGTTCCTTGAGGGACCCTCTACCAAGAGTGTTCAAATTATTCGGATCCGATAAAAACATGGCCTCAAGCGGGCGGGCCTGTTTTCCTTTTATGTGCATTGTAAAAACTTCTTAGATTTAGTTAAATCAGGTGAGCGTTAAAGGACCATCATGGTCCTCTTGTTTATATTATGTTTTCAAATTCGTCTGCTGACTTTTTGGTTGTATGAGGGAAAGGGTTATGTTATGTAAACGCTATTATTTATTTACACTGCATATGAATCCTTTCCTCATATATAATATCTGTAGCAGACGTCTTTGATCTGGATAAACAGATAAATACGTATATTTATATACGAACGAAAAGAGTTGATAGCATTTTGGCAACATGAGAAACTGCTCATTTTGAGACATTATTTACCCTTTTGCCCTAATGTTTCCAAAGTTTGTCTTCTGCCAATGTGTCAAAATGTGTTAACAATCGATTAGAATAGAAGGTGTCATCGATCTCGGTAGTATATTGTAAAAAGAAGCTCCCTTTTACGTATCGAGATTTATGAATTAACTTCCATGTGCCTGCAAGTGGAACGGTGGTAAAAAACCATCATGCAGTAGGTCTGGTCTGTTCAATGACGGAGAAGCTCAACTTCATACAAGAAACGATCAAGTATCAATCTGCATTTATTTCAAATCGTACATTTACACTTCTGACCCAGCTTTAGGTTACTTTAAACTTATTGACTTACATCTTTTGCGAAACAAGCTTTCAGCTTATATTAGTCAGGCTCGATGTCTGCGTCGTTGAGATTTAACCAGTACTCACGCGGAAAATCCCAAAGTCAAAAACCCGTTCATCACGGGACTCGAATACGGAACCTTTGGAATGAGAGGCCGGCGCTTTACCTCTGCATCGCTGTCTTCCACTTTAGCTTTAGGTTAAATTGACATACCAGGGTGAATACTATAAACATGGCATTAATTGCGTTCTCTTTTTGGTTCTAATCCTTGTGGGGTTACGTTTACGACTGACTTGCTAGTGTCAGGATAAATGGACCAGAAGTACTTGTATCCAGTGGCGTAGCTCCCTTTAGGCACTGTAGGCACGTGCCTACACTTTTTTCTCAAAATGCCCTAAAATGCAGCTGCGGCGATAGGCATCTGCGTAATGTATCGACCAGATCAGCCTGCGCTGTCCGCGCAGACTGATCCGGCCGACACATTCCGTCTTAGGGGGGATAGATGTATAGAGTAGTTATTCCTGAAACAGAAAATCCACAGGAGGCGAAACGTGTCTATTCGGGTTGGCCTGTGTGGCATGCTTAGGCTGATCCGGGTCGATACTTTACGCAGAGTCCACACTGTTGATTTTCTCACGAGACGGCCTACACATTGATTATTGCAAAGCTACGCCTTGTTTTAAACGAAAACAATTTGAAATGTGCCTTAAATACCATACAAACAAACATACACACCAAGGTTATGCATTTACTTTCAAATTGTTTTATAATAATCACGATTCTCTTCACTTAGGGATCTGTGTTTACTGTGCCATAACCAAAATAGACTTAACATTGTAGAACATTTGATAGTTTTTTTTTTCACCACGCTATTGTCAGGTATTTCGTCTAAATTAACCATACTATACAATCAAACAGGAAAGAATCACAGATCTAGCGTTGTTATTTATGCACAAAAGTTTGATATTTGATGAAAACCATGACGGAAACATTAAAAATTCCAGCATCAATATATTGACGGAGAAACCATTTCTGATTTTTTATTTCACTGCATCAGAGAATATTATCTTTCTTTGATGTGCCTGCAGTTGCAAATGTGATGGAACATAGACAGACATGGTCCTAAATAAAACACTAATTTCAAAACCATGCATTCCCGAGTTTTATGTCCTGTAACGTCACTGTTTAACATCTTGCAATATTTACGTGTGAAAGGTTAGGAAAAGACGAAGTCAACGAAGAACAAAAAAAAAGCACATGTTTTCGAAATGTATGACCAAAATGTAAACTGATCTGTATATATTACTTTCATGAAACGTGCTATAACTGAATGGCGAACAGTGCAGAACCAACTCGGACTGTCCGGAGGCGCTGGCTGATCTAAATCTGAGCCGTTCCGCGAGAAAACCAACATTATGGCCTCTGCGTAATGTATCAACCCAGACCAGCCTGCGCAGTCTGCGCAGACTGATCTGGGCTGACACATTCCGTGTCAGGTGGAGATAGGTATGATTCCTAAAACAGAAAATCCACAGGAGGCGAAAAGTGTCTATCCGGATAAGCAAACGATTTCAGTTATCGAAGTTCGAAAACTTAAGTAGTATATTGTTAATATTTATGTGCGTTTTTGAATGTAGATAGCCGATAGTTTCAGTTGACGTACGGATGAGCCGTCCCACGAGAAAACCAACTGTGCGGACTTAGCGTAAAGTATCGACCCGGATCAACCAAAGCATGCCGCGCAGGTTAACCCGGCCAGATACGTGTCGCCGCCTGTTGATTGTCTGTTTCAGGAAACATTACTCTATACCTCTATCCCCCTGAGACGGAATTTTCTCGGCCCGGATTAGCCTGCACGGACTGCGCAGGCTGATCTTGATCGATAAAATACACAGCGTATGTTGGTTATCTCGCGGAATGGCTCATAATACAGCAGGCTAACAAGACAGGACCAAAGTAAACACTAACACATCGATGTTAGGCAAATGCATAAGTTACGAAATTTACATCTGAATAGGTAATACATAGGGGAAAAGGTATAAGTTACGATTTTCAAACCTAATTGAAAAATGGAAAATAAACCTAGAAAAAAGTAACTCACAACACATCTGATTACAAAGTGATCAATAACTAAGGCATACAATAACGCACTTCACACCCTGAACGAATAAAGAATAATTAACTAGGAAAAGGTAACACTTTTCACATCCTATTACATAACAAATAATGAACAAATGTATAAGTAACATAATTCACACCTTATTGAATAATGAATAATGAACCGGGCGTAAGTTACGAACTTCACATCTGAATACATAACGAATAATGAACAAGGTATAAGTAACGAACTTCACACCTGAACGAATAATGAATAATGATCCAGGAAAAAGTAACACATTTCACATCCGATTACAAAAAAAATAATGAAAAATAAGTAACAAACTTCACACCTGATTTAATAATGAATAATGAACCGGGCTTAAGTTACAAACTTCACATCTGATTACATAACTTCATCCCTGATTGAATAATGAATAATGAACTAGGAATAAGTAACAACCTTTACATTTTATTACAAAACGGATAATGAACATGGCATGAATAACGAACTTCAACCCTGATTGATTAATACATAATGAACCAGGAATTAATAACAATCTTCCATCTGATTATATAACGAATAATGAACCATGTATATGTAAAGAACTGCACACCTGATTGAATATCGAATAATGAATAATGAACCAAGAAAATATAACAAACAACACATCTGATTACATAACGAATAATGAACAAGGCATAAGTAATGAACTTCACACCTAATTGAATAATGAATAGTGAACCAAGACAATATAACAAACAACACATCTGATTACATAATGAATAATGAACAGGGAAAAGTAACGAACTTCGCACATGATTGAATAATGAATAATGAACTAGGCATAACTAACAAACTTCACATCTAATCACATAATGAATAAGGCACAATGCATAATTATCGAATTTCACATCTGGATAAGTAAATCAAAAGGAAAAAGTAACGAACTTCACTTTTTAATAATTAAGAAATAAGGAACAAGAAATAAGAACTGAACTTCATTTTTTAATAATTAAGAAATACGGAACAAGAAATAAGAACTGAACTTCACTTTTTAATAATTAAGAAATACGGAACAAGAAATAAGTACTGAACTTCACTTTTGAATAATTAAGAAATACGGAACAAGAAATAAAGTACTGAACTTCGCATCTGAATAATAAAGGAATAAGGAAAAAGAAATAAAAACTGAACTTCACATCTGAATAATTAAGAAATACGGAACAAGAAATGAGTCCTGAACTTCGCATCTGAAAAATAAAGGAATAAGGAACAAGAAATAAAAACTGAACTTCACATCTGAATAATTAAGAAATACGGAACAAGAAATAAGTACTGAACTTCGCATACGAATAATAAAGGAATAAGGAACAAGAGATAAAAACTGATCTTCACATCTGAATAATTAAAAAATACGGAACAAGAACTAAGTACTGAACTTCGCATCTGAATATTTAAGTAATAAGGAACAAGAAATAAGTACTGTACGACACGGTGGTTATTGATGTGTACCGTTTCTGTCTGTTTTCAGGTATAGATGGTTGAGAGTTTGAGCACCGAGTGGACACATGACATACTGATGTCAAATCGCTGGTTACTCGAGATCGGTCTCCTAGCTTTTATGTTGTGTTGTAAGGTAAGTTATTAACCCTTTCCCACATACAACAAATCTGCAGCGAAAACTTTGAAACATCTAGACAATTACCGGAGTGAATGCATTAAGCCCTAAACTCGAAAACGGCGTAAATCCATTTCCCCATTAATTGTACGAATTGTACGAATACTTATAATATGATGTGAAACATTTGTAATACAATATGAATTAAAACAAACTCACATGTATGTCATGATAATTCTTATGTTCGTGATCAGGTCACAATTGTCAAGTTATACCGACTTGATAAAAGTTTGACTCGCTCTAATGGGGAGTAAATATAAATGTATAACATAAACAGGTTGTATCAGAATGGGCGCACTTCAAAACATGGATTACATAGAAACACATGTTTTACGTATATTTAGTCTACACGCGACTTTAATAGTGAACATATTACATTAACCCATTGTTTGTTATCTTTTTAATTAGAAAGTGGCATTTATTACAACACCCCTATTCTGGCATTCAAATTAATCGCAGAGTGTTTATTTTGAGTCTGTGATTAAGCTTGGCCTTTTTGTTTTGCGAAACAGCACGCGACGGAATGCACGTTCCTCTACAATTAGAGCAGTTATAACATCAGATCTGCCAAGCCTGATTGGTCATAGAAGCCTGTGCATGGCATACTTGTAGTATGATCTCTGCAACCAACTGCTTAGTTGCGTAACTTCGAATCCTAAATAGACCGACTCACTGATACAATAGATACAAATTATACAATTTTGTATTGGGGTTATTGCAGGTTATTTTCAAATAATAATTCATAGTGGCGTATACATTACGCTTCGGTAGCTCAAACGGTAGCGATGCGGGCTGTCAATCCAGGGGTTGTGACTTCGAACCTCAGCTCGGCCAACATTCTTTCCTACGTTTGACAACACTCACTGTGACAAGCGTCATTCGTCTTCCACCAATGAGCTTATATATATTACATTATATGTGGAAAAGCCGCCAGTTTGTTAGAAAGACTGTTAAGTTGAGTACTGGTATGAGATAGCCTGGAAACACATCCGTATGTGAACTGGCCCGCCGTGATATGACTGAACGATTGTTAAAATCGGCGTTAAACCCCCATCAAATCATCAATCAACCAATTCAACAAAAAAACACATAGATAATCAAAGTAAACACGAAATCGACCAACAAGACCCTTTTTCATCCGCCATAGCTTATTTATTTTGAAAACTTGAGGGCAAAGGAGGAGTTTATATAAATGGTAATGTATATTACTTTCATAATATTTCGAAGTATGTAGTTTTAGTTTTTTTGATGTTACATGTAAAATGTTGACGATGTCTCACATCTATTCTCAACAGCTGCGAGAACCAGCATTGCTAGCTATATATGTTATCACATAGTGCAAGTATCTTCTAAACCGCCTCGGTGGTGAAGTGGTAGAGCGTCCATCTCGGGAGCGGGAGGTTTCGGGTTCGATCCCCGGTCGGGTCATACCAAAGACTTTAAAATCTTATTACTCGATTTCCCTCCTTGATGTTCAAGGTAATGGGGCTAGCATTACAACTGACTCGCTGGTGTCAGGATAAATGGACAAGCAGTACTGATAAACTACTCAGGAAACGCCGTGATATAACTGAACAATTGTTGAAAGTGGCGTAAAGCCCCAGACAAACAAACACAACTATCCACTAAATACAATACAAAACGTCCCGAATTCCCACTTGGCCGAGGCGTTGTGTCGCTGTACGTAAGCCAAAGGACGACAGTCCACCAATAAAGTTACAGCTTCTATGAAGTGACGATCCGTTTATTGGTTTATTTTCTTAAATAATCTAACATAGAACATATCTAGATGCATCACATGTTTAATTGTGTTTGCTCTTTATACTTTAATATTCGAAACTGGCATGTCCAACGCCAGAATGTGTTACCCACCTCCGTGTACAATTGGCCTCTTAAAATATCCGAAAAATCAGAAAACGACCTTAACAAATAAATGCTGTTTTAAAAAGAAATGCCAGCCGTACAAGCCTAACCCGAGTCGATGAAAACATTGTCAGCCTTACAAGCCTAACCCAAGTCGATGAAAACATTGCCAGCCTTACAAGCCTAAACCGAGTCGATGAAAACGTTGCCAGCCTTACAAGCCCAACCCGAGTCGATGAAAACATTGCCAGCCTTACAAGCCTAAACTGACTCGATGAAAACATTGCCAATCTTACAAACCTAACCCGAGTCGATGAAAACATTGCCAGTCTTACAAGCCTAACCCGAGTCGATGAAAACATTGCCAGCCTTACAAGCCTAACCCCGAGTCGATGAAAACATTTCCAGTCTTACAAGCCTAACCCGAGTCGATGAAAACATTGTCAGCCTTACAAGCCTAACCCGAGTCGATTAAAACATTGCCAATCTTACAAGCCTAACCCGAGTCGATGAAAACATTGCCAGTCTTACAAGCCTAACCCGAGTCGATGAAAACATTGCAAGCCTTACAAGCCTAACCCCGAGTCGATGCAAACATTGCCAGTCTTACAAGCCTAACCCGAGTCGATGAAAACATTGCCAGTCTTACAAGCCTCACCCGAGTCGATGAAAACATTGCCAGCCTTACAAGCCTAAACCGAGTCGATGAAAACGTTGCCAGCCTTACAAGCCTAACCCGAGTCGATGAAAACATTGCCAACCTTACAAGCCTAAACTGACTCGATGAAAACATTGCCAATCTTACAAGCCTAACCCGAGTCGATGAAAACATTGCCAGTCTTACAAGCCTAACCCGAGTCGATGAAAACATTGCCAGCCTTACAAGCCTAACCCCGAGTCGATGAAAACATTTCCAGTCTTACAAGCCTAAACTGACTCGATGAAAACATTGCCAATCTTACAAGCCTAACCCGAGTCGATGAAAACATTGCCAGTCTTACAAGCCTAACCCGAGTCGATGAAAACATTGTCAGCCTTACAAGCCTAACCCCGAGTCGATGAAAACATTTCCAGTCTTACAAGCCTAACCCGAGTCGATGAAAACATTGCGAGTCTTACAAGCCTAACCCGAGTCGATGAAAACATTGCCAGTCTTACAAGCCTAACCCGAGTCGATGAAAACATTGCCAGCCTTACAAGCCTAACCCCGAGTCGATGAAAACATTGCCAGCCTTACAAGCCTAACCCGAGTCGATGAAAATATTGCCAGCCTTACAAGCCTAACCCCGAGTCGATGAAAACATTTCCAGTCTTACAAGCCTAACCCGAGTCGATGAAAACATTGCCAACAAGTGTCTCAACACCAGTGTCGATGTTAAAGGCGAATTCCATCAATCCATGTGCCCGTTCACCGCACTTAAATACCAATTAGACAAATTCTGTTTAATTTAAGTGATTAGCAAAAACTCGGAGAGAACAATTTCGAGGTTTAATAGAACTCGGAACAGAACGTTGCCGTGTCGTTTGGAAATAGGTGCAATGATATAAAAAAGCTTCCAAATAATGTTAGCACGAAACGTTTGATCATTGAATGGTGTATCAGGATCATGTATTGATAATATGTCACATCCTGTTTGTTTTAAGGTCTATACTTAATTACCAGTTTACATACATAATTGAGGATTTCTTAATTATGTTACATTGTCTCCATTATATACTAATGAACATCGATCCTTTGTCCACCTTGTCAATTTCAATTATCGTTAAGGGGGCCGGTAACCGGACTAGTATGGACAAATGAAAACATAGAAAATGTGTTTGTTGTTGAAATTGGGCATTTTTATTCCTGGGGATTTCTTATAAATGAACATTCTGTTTTGGTTCTGAAATGTTCGTCTAATAGTCACTGAAGGTTTCAACAAATTGCTGGCAATTATTGTCCATTTGAATGAGATTAAATTAAATGGATATACATGCTGATTGTTGTCTTAACCCTTTCCCTCATACAACAATTCTGCAGCAGGGAAAGGGTTAACTTGGAAACACAATCAAGTTTAGCTCGGTTTTCCAGAGGAATATCTCAAATATTCGTTAACGTTTTGGACAGATCTGGAAATAACCTTTGGTAGCTTAAATGGGCCATCCAAGGTTACTTGCGCTCATACGTATATCTACAAGCTATTGTAACTTTATTATTCTGACTATGTCTTCTACATATTATACGTTTACCCGACATGCATTGCAATACTGAATTGAAATACTAGTATGCCAAACAATCTGGTTTTCATTTAGTTGTATTGTGTTAAGAAAATGTTGTGTTAGCTAATGGTAGCGAAATCACAGTTACCTCACACAGACTAGCTGTAATAATTGGATTGGTGATTTGATTACAATTCTCTTATGTCATAGTATTGTATCGTATCGAATCGGTCCCAGTTGTTTCAACTAGAAACGACATGAACTCCATGGATTATGAGTTAAAGTTCCGATTTGGCCATCAGACTTTCAAACGACAAAGCCGAGCCCTGGTAGCTCAGTCCGAAGCGACGCGGGCTGTCAATCCAGGGGTCGTGAGTTCGAATCCCGGCTAGGTCAACTTTCTTTCCGAGGATTGACAAAAGTCAATGCGACATGCGTCATTCGTCTTCCACCAATGGGTTAAGTCAATGTGGAAAAGCAGCCATTTGCTTGGGAAGATTGTTGTGTGGAGTACTGGTGTGAGAAAACCAGGAAATGCATGAGTAGGTGAACTGGCCGCCGTGATATAACTGATAAATTGTTAAAAACGGCATTAAACCCCAATCAATCAATCAATTATAACGACAAAATTATTGCCACCATTTGGCTACACTATAATTCAGATTTGTTTCATAATGTTTTAAATCAACGTTTTGTAGTGCAAACTATTTTTTTTCATCAAACCATCAAACATGGTTAATCAAAGCAAATAACCCCATGTAATAACGCGATAGTCTCTTATACTAATAATGAGTATACATCCGACAGTTTTATACTTTGAAATAGAAAAAAGTTCACAGAAATAAAAGAATACGGACGGCAACGGAGACCATTTTTCTGCTGCCATCTTCCGACTGATTGTGTGCGTTTTAATTAAAACGCCAAAAGTGCAGCTGCATTCTGGGTCTGGAAAAAGGATTTACACAATTATAACGTCATTCTCTACATTTGTACAAATATTTACACTTGTATCTCAAAGCCATTTTTGAAGCAGCTTTCCGGTTTTTGTTTCACTGTTATACCTCTTGATTCAGACTTCCTGTTCGCCGAAACGCGTGTCATGGATATATGTTAAACTCTTTCAGTGCCGAATTGTTTAATGTAGACTCTTCCATGTTCAAAAATTGGGCATCTCTATTTCTCATGTTATAAGAATATTGGAATGTTTTGGTAAATAAAAGGCAAACAATGCTGATTTCAGGTGAGACAGCTCGATTAGAGCTGACTCACCTGAATCTGTATTGATTGCAAATGTATCAATATTGCCATTGGCGCTGAAATAGTTAACCGGTGTCCCTACTGTTTGTGAAGACTCTGATAGGCAAGAGCAATATGTATGTAAATATTGGTCTACACTTTCACCATTAACAACATAGTATCGAAATAGGAACGAGCTTATTTCATTTCACGATTGACACCATCAAATAACTTGCTTCATTGATTTGCGAATATATTATAGATACGGATTTATCTTCTTTGAATGGACGATTGACAATATACACAATGCGTGTTTTTATCAATCCCTGTATTCCTTGTGTTAAACATCGCAGACCAAGATTTAGATTTCCCGGACGAAGTTTGCCATACTTTGGATCATTTTTCCTTGTGTCCTTTAATGTTTCTAATCGGAGAAATTTCTAAATGATTGTAACCACGACAGAAGCATCGACCGGAAAATGTTTAAACATCCATCGGAGATTTTCTGTCTTTAAACCGTTAAAAAAGTATCCGTATATAACTTTCTCTCTTTTTTTTTGAAAGAAAAAATATTGCAGTTGTTCGGTCATATGTTAAATTAGCCTGGCAAAAATGATAACAGCCGCACAAGAAATGCAGCAACGATAAACCTTTCAATGCTACAGACGACAGTTTACAGCACTATTTGTTCTTAACGTTCTAGGTAATGGCGCTGTCACACTATTGCGAATCGTACTAGCGTATGCCAGCGTATGAAAAATATCACTCCTACGCTGGTATACGCTGATTTGTTTTATTGGGGTTTTACGCCGCTTTCAACATTATTTCAGTTATATCACGACAACAGTTCACTTATTCATGATCCCTGGGTAAACTAACTAGTACTAGGCTATGTGCCTTTCCAAAGGGCACTCCACCATGACCGTAGTGCCGCGACTGGGGATCGAACCCGGGACACCCGGTTTCAAATCCCCTACGCTAACCACTCGACCACAGCGGATTCGGTATACGCTGAACGATAGGTATAGGATGTATACGTTTCAAGCACGGTCGCATATGGCGGCATACGCTGGCATACGGAGACCACTCTCAAATGTTTTCTTTTCATCCGAGCAGTCTAATATAAGCTCTGCAATGTTTATAAGTCATCAAAGTTTAGGGAAACTTCTGAAAATATTTCTTTTTGCATCTGAAAGCATGAATGCAAAGTCAGATATTTGTTCACGGGTGGAAAAACTACGCTACCGTTTGTCTTCCTAGAGCACCGCTGATTTCCCATTGAATCAATAACCGTCTCAAACGCTATTGATCTATTTGATGTCGAGTGGATTTATTCAAAAAAAGGCGTACGTGTATAATGTAACACGATTGATTTACAGCTAATACTTTTTCATGACGTAATTATTGTTGTTTTTAGGTTAAATGCTCACGGGTATTTGAAGTGTCTCTGTTGAAGATGACGTATTTTTGTTATTTCATAATTGTAACTTTCAGCTTATAGTTTCAGGGTCTTTTGTAGTGTCTCCGTTAAGGTTGACGAATTGTTATGACGCAGTACTCGTAACTTTCCTATTATATGTTCAGGTTTTTTTGTTGTGTCTCTGTTAATGAATAACATAATTGGCCACTTCATGTCGTATTTTATGCCTTAATTATTATAATGTTACGGTAATATGTTGCATTTTTTTTGTGATTTCAGTTATGGCCATTTTATGACGCTTTTCCATGAGGCACTTAATTTTATTTCAGGTTATATGTTCCGGGGTTTTTGAAGTGTCTCTGTTAAAGTTAAACAACAACAGGGGATTGACACACGATGGCCATTGTTGTTCTGGATCTTCCACATCACCGCCCTGTCAGGACACGTGTCAAACCTTCTTCAGCTTCTGCCTCAATCATTATGTACAGGTAAGCTGACTTCTCCTCACAATGTGTCCGAAGAGTGTCAGCGTAATCACTATTGGAACCTTGTTTAGAGAACGACTTTTGAAGTTTCGCTGCGGTCTGATCAGCATTCGCACAGTTTTGTATAGCGCATTTATACGTTCCTTTCTGTTTAAACTTAGCAAAGTGACAGATGTATTGTCTGACAAAATCCCCTCAAGGGTATATCAGACAATGAATACGTTTGAAATGATGTTGTTCCATACATTGTCTGTACATGTAACACTTTTTCTTTCACAGACAACTGTAAGCACTTGTGCTTCTTTTCTAAAAAAATCTAAAAAAGATTACGCAAATACTCCTGATGTAGAAATATGTCGATATCATTAATTGTTTCTACCAAATGTTAGTATCAGCAATATCGAAATTTATACACCAAATTTAAATATCAACAATACAAACATACATGTATCTTTATACCAAAACCAATACAAACAATACCTTTAGACCAAACCTTACAACCAATAATACTAATGATACAAGTATACTTATAAATATTTCAAAACAGAGCATCACGGAATCGATACTCGGTTTCGTAGGTCCTAATATAATTATAGGGCGGACCACTGGACGTTGTCGTTAGCCACAGCATACAAAGAGTGGTACTTATCGAATACGCAACTGAACAACACTTAAGTCCGCCTATAAAATCGCACAGTTTCGTAATCTTCCCACTTTTTGTTTTGTTTTATATTTGATTCACTTTATTAGCCACGTATATAGATTGAAGCGATTTCTTGATACAGTTGAATGTTAACGCTAGCCCCTTTTGCAACCATAATAATGAGTATAGGATAAGTTTATGAACAGGAGCAATTTCTCCTATATAACATACCATTATCGTTAACTCGTGATTTCAAAACAATTATTTCAATTTCTCAGTTGGTAGCATTTGACATCGAGCGAGAATGCTTTAATAAAATATGGTAATTAAAATAATATAAGCCAATTGATGTGATTGATAACTACATGTGCAGCCAAAGACGATCGAATATCTACTTGGCTGAACAACTGTACGTCTTGGCATTCCTTCCCAAAAAACTAAGATATACAGTGTATTGTAAAAGTAACATTTACAAATGTCTTAGCTGCTATAATTAGCCCTGAGCTGTGAGAAGAATCCATAATTAGGCGGGCTTAATTCGACAGTTAATGTAATATACAAGTGATTTACTCATTTACGCTGCCCAGTCACAGGATGTCATGACGTATCAGGCCAACAGTATATTCTTGACCCTTGCGGCTTTTTGTGCCTATTAATGTATATTGTGTCTGAAATGAGAACATTTAAGGTAAAAGTACAATCATCTGACCCCAACACCCTGTAAACGACACTGTGCTCAGCTATTAACTCTTTCAGCGTCAAAGGCAATATTGAGCTTTTTGCAAACAATACAGATTCAGGTGAGTCAGCTCGTAACGAGCTGTCTCACCTGAAATCTGCATTGTTTGGCTGTGAGTTATAAAAATATTCCAAAAATCCTAAAACATGAAAATAGAGTTGTCCGAGTTGGAACATGGAATAGTCTACTTTAAACAATTCGGCGCTGAAAGGGTTAAGAAGACTTCTGATAACGAGGATGCATTTGTTATTGGCTAACGAGAAACTTGAGCACAAGTCCTGAGCAAAGACTTAACATTTGTAGTTTTGGAATCTGAAGCTTCAGATCACCTCAGCTTAAATTATGGGCAGCATCGACGTTCTGTTTACCAAACATACCGTTATTAGAGTGAATAAACGGTTTCGTTATCTAATGAAGTTTCAAACTTCACATGGTCTATGGGCGATTCTATTGGAAACCGTCCGCATGCAGTAGATTTAAATAAGTTCGTAGTAAAATCAGGCCGGACAAATGGCCATTTTATTAGCTCACTTGTTACAAACATTATACATCTCTGCTAAATACTGAAAGATATCTGTCAATTGACATGCCATTTAAATATAGAATATCTTTTGCTAAGTTTCGTTGTTCGAAGCACAAATTGGCATTGAGACTGGTCGTACAGGACAATCAGTACTCTGGTACTCGTGAACTCTTCCGGTCGAGTACTCCAGTAGAATATGCATTTATTGTTTTCAAAAGTTAAAGAAAAACTTTGGTCAATAAAGAATTGCATTTTTACTTGATTGGTATGACTTTGATGACTTTTATACGTTGCTTCAAAACGATAATCCTTATGTAATAAAAAAACTTTCCTATTTCATCTTTATGTTAATGAAAAATTGATAAGGACATCATTCTCAACTCTATAATATTCCGCCGTCTGAAAATAATTGCGTCAAACGACATCCCCTTCTAAACTGCTTGGCCAATTTTGATGACATTTTGCAACGATGTTTCTTTGGGAGTATCCTATCGTTATTGTTCAAATAATCGATTTCCATGTAAAACTCTGCATGCAATGGCAAACGAAAGGAAAATACTTTAAAAATCTTCTTTACAAAACATGTTATGCCTATAGCTTAGATATTTGGTATGTATCATTGTCTAGTAGTCCTCCATCAAGATTGTACAAATTATGCCACTGGGATGAACTATTTGCCCAGCCCTTGGGTCACCTGTTTTCCAAAGACAATCTTCTTGTCTGAAACAGAAATCCCAAGAGCTTAGATATTTGGTGTGCATCATCATCTAATGGTCCTCTACCAAGATTGTTCACATTATATCCCTCGGGTCAAAATTGGCGTCGCCCACTGGGTCGCGTGTTTTACATTGATATATATGTATAGGGAAACCCTTGCAAGTCTAAAAGCCCGAGAGCTTAGATATTTGGTGTTTAGCATTATGTAATGGTCAGTCGGGCTATGAAGATAAACGCCGTTTCACCACATCCTTTACTGTCCGCAAACTCTTTAAATAAACATAGACAAAACTTCTGACAAAAACTAGAAGTGTAGCACCTTAAGTTTCACAACTTTGCATATGTATGCAATGACATTGCGTGTTACATTGCATATCCTGTGAAATATTGCTCTCCATCTATTATTATTAGCTCACCAGAGCACGGAGCTCCGTGCTCAAGGTGAGTTTTTGTAATTGCCTTTTCTCCGTCGTCCGTCGTCCGTCGTCCGTCGTTCGTCGTCCGTCGTGCATCAGTCATCAACATTTTCCTTCTTTATACTCTACAGGCTACATTTTGCATCCGATCTTCATGACAGTTTATCAGAACATTTATCTACATCAAATCTTGGACAAGTTCGAAACTGGGCACAAACTTGGTCACTAGGTCAAATTGAAGGAACATCTTGTTAACACTTTAGCGGCCGCAATTGTTGCTTCAGCAGCTTGACATTTTGTCAGAATGTTTTTCTTAATGATATCTAGGCCATATTTGAATATGGGTCATATTGGGTCAAAAACTAAAGGAGACACTTGTTAACACACTAGAGGCCACATGTTTTGCTTCAGCAGCTTGACATTTTGTCAGAACGTTTGTCTTTTATTATATTTAGGTTAAGTTCGAATATGAGGAACATTGTGTCTAAAACTAGGTCATTAGGTCAAGTTTAAGGAAAATCTTTTCAACACTCGAGAATGTATTTTTTATTTCAGCACTTTGAGACTTTGACATGTGGTTTGCATTATAAATCTCATTGCATAACTTAGGTGAGCGGTTTAGGGCCATCATAGTCCTCCTGATTCTCAAATGTTCCTTGGTGACCCTCTACTAAGATTGTCGAAATTATTCAGATGATATGATTAGTTAAACACATGGCTTCTCTTATTAAGTCTGAAATAGCACATTCTCATGTGAGCGATCCAGGGCCTTATGGCCCTCTTGTTTTTATAAACATATTCTATCATTTAACCGTTTAAAACGGAAATGCCAACTAAGTTGAGACGTTACGCAGGGTAATTAGCTTTTCCTACATTTTACCTCGTGAAGTTTGAAGACCGGCACAGTGATTGTTTTCGACGAACGAATCAGATTGTTCATATGCACAACATAATGATTTTAATCTACAATGATCGGAAATATTCGATGGCTTATATATGAATGGGTTGTGCGCTCAATATGTTCAATGATTGGTTGTAAATATAAATGTTATATTGTTGTACTAATCTATTGTATATATACGTTTCACTTTAATACAATATAAAACTACTATTTCAGTCCATGCCTTCGAAGCGTTCCTGTACTTACGGATCGTTCGTCACCAAAGTCATAGGCGACAACAATATTTATACTGAAGATATAGATGGGATAGTGATACAACTACCAATCCAGATGTTATGGCCGGTATGTCTTATTCTTAAATTACTTCATTCCAGTGATATCATTGCCATTTGTTACTTCCAATAGCGCATAATAGAACACACTGCCCGGTGTTCAGTAGACACTGAAACCAAAATATGTTTCGCGGAAGCCTAGTACAGTTCAGTAGTATTCCCCGGAACAAATTGGGATGTCGTGCATACCGTTAGTATCTAATGAACGCATATCTGGTTTCTTTTGCGGTGTATTTCGTCTGTTGTAAATGTCAACGATAGCTATTTTACAAAGCATGCGCTGTGCAAAGTCAAAATGTTGGTCGAATGCAAACCAAGTTACCACTGCAGCTGCCATTTCAACGCACTAACATCACCAGTATATTGCATCGCATATCTCATAAAGATATATGCATTTTTTGTTACAGTCTTTAATTACTCGTTCTTGTCCAATAATAAGATAAGACCAACCGAGCTCTTTGTTTATTGCAAATTCCGAAAATTGATTATTGTACTGTAAGAATGTCGTCCATTTTCAGTGATAAAAACAACAACGTGATGTATTTCTAGGCGTAGTGTTTTCGCAAAGTTTTTTTAAAAATGGTTATCCCATTACCAAGTTTATAATATGTTACAAAAATATCAGAGCAAATACAAAACATTGTGAAAATTGATTAACTGTTTGACTAGGAATACATAATACGATCCACTGCACTCGTCTTATAGATAGACATTGTACTTGCTTTAATGTTCGTGTGTTGGTTTACAAAGAGATACACGATGGTACAATATGCACATATTTCTCGAGTGCAGAGGACCACCGAGTGATGTATTCAGAGGCCGCGGTCAATTAATCCCACATTACGTATATAAGTAACGGATACTTAAGGCATATTTAGCGCATAAAGGTGTAATTAGGTCAAACTTTATCGCATACAAACAAACCTTGCAGTTATTTTGGTTTGAATTATTTGTATGAATTAAACAATAGATAAATCAAAATGGACAATATTTGTTTGTTATATAGAATATGGCCAACTTTTACTACTTTAAACATACGGTTATTGCGAAACCTATTCTCACCAGTTTCTATATTTGTTTGGACTTTGTGCAATTTTCAACAGTATTTCAGTAATATCTCGGCGACAGTACAATTGTCCATGGATCTTAAGGGACGCGTGCCTGGCTCAAGCGCATTCCCTCATGGTCGTTGCGAGCAGGGATCGAACCCGAGAGGTACGGTTCCAAATGCATCATGGCTAACCAGTCAGATACGGCGGATTCCTGTCTAATAAACCACTGGGTGGAATTAAATGTAGCTTTAGTGCTAAAAAAGAAATTCTCATCTTATCAGTCATTTAGATAAAATTATTAACCGGAAGTTAAGATAAGTTTGCAAAGTAATACATGTTTTTTCCTTCATTTTCAAACGGTAATTGAGTGATATAAGTTGAGAACAGTTGTTAATGTCTGTTACAGCGTTGTAAGCTTTTCTCAATGTTAATTTCAATTATGAATACAACATGGAGATTTCGCAGAGATTGTGGTTTGGGTGTGTGTGTGTAGTTAAATTGTTTATAGAAACACTATAACGTTTCATTCTTGAGGGAAAGGTGGGTTTCATAACTGACAAAACAATATACAGATAATGAATGAATGCCGTCATTGTTTTAGTTCGAACTACGTAATATGATGGGAGTTTTCCTCATGTCGTCTGTTATGCAATGGCGATGGAAATTACGTGGGAAACTGCTCGATGTTAGTAATTACTCGTTATTCCAAGATATTTATAAATGTCGTCCGCTGAGGAGTTTGAAAAGTCAGACTCGGGTTAACCCTTTCCCACATACAATATATCTACAGCACACGACTTTGAAAAGTTCTAACAACAATATATAACATTTCTGTCAATGAAAGAATAATGTTTGAAAAGAGTTGAAAACATTGTGGCAAATTTGATAAATTGCTCATCATAAGCATTTTTTTTCCATTTGTCACAATGTTTTCAAAAGAGTCGTAGAAGCTGAAGAGGCATCAAATAGGTCTATATGTGGGAAAGGGTTTCTTGATGTAACATTAATAGATTCTACCAAATCGTTAAATTGCATAACCATTTTGACGTATTAACTCTTTCAGCGCCACAGGCAATATCGAGGTTTTTGCAAACAATGCAGATTCATGTGAGTCAGCTCGTAACGAGCTGTCTCACCTGAAATCAGCATTGTTTGCCTTTAAGTTACCAAAATAGTCCAAAACTTTCATAACTTGAGAAATGGACACAGCCGATTTTGAACATGGAAGAGTCTACTTTAAAGAAATCGGTGCTGAAAGAGTTAACAGCCGCAAACTTTAGAAAATATCGCGGCAATAGGAGAAATGGGTCATAATGAGCTCACCTCTATTGCATATTCATACTTATATTCATATCTCATAGTTCTGCCGAGATATTACCAAAGTCGTCTGCTACAGATTTGTTGTATGTAATGTGTTCTTAAAAATTGTTTGGATGAAAACGGATGTAAGTGCCCTGTTGAAATGTGGAAAAAAGGTTTACTTGGTTTCTGCGCAAATGGGTCTTAATATTGTGCTATTTTTCCGCACGGTATGGTCAACTTAGGTTTCGGGTTCAAATGAAACTCAGGCATTCATTTGTTATTATCCGTGCATAAGGACGACGCTTTGATGTTTAAGTCTTGTTTCTATGACTGTTCAAAGAACAAGCAATAAAATAAAAAAAATCTGACCGCAAAATACTGTACATGATACAAACTATTTTAAACATCGCTGAAAAATATCTATGATGTTCTTGTAAAAAACCCAGACATTTTATACTGTTTTCACAAACTTCGATTCGCTTAATAAGTAAATAAATTTAATTTAACGTTTATAAATAAAAGTCATTTCATTTAATTTCTTACACTGTTTTCAAAGGTCGACAGCTGCAGAGGCGTCAGAAAACGTATGCGGGAAAAGTTTGTTTTTACCTTGTATTTAAAACAGAACATTACTGCAAATCAATCGAATATCACTCTCATCCTTCGTTTGAAATAACCCAACTTTCACCGCCCCATTAGAGTCCAAGGTTTGCCTGGGTTTTTCATCGGAAGTTCGTTTGATGGATTTTACAATGCGTACAGAAGTCGGTCTTATCGTAGAGATATAAAGCCAGACTCGTGCTCCACGTAATAAGATATTACATAAAACACTCGTGTTTTTTCTATTAACCTTCATTCAAGTAAACGCGATTTTAAAACATCATTTTGAGAAACTGCAGATCTAAATCAGCCTGCGCACCCGTGCTGTCTAATCGTGGTATGAATTGGTTTACATTATATGCGCAAGTCGTTTAAAAAAAAGTCTCTTAAATCTTAAAGTTACCACAGCCAAATCCTCTAAACTGATGCCTTTTCCTCCATGTATACGCTTTCTGACGACTCTGAAGCAGACGACTTTTGAAATCATAGTAGAAAAAGGAGATATTGCTCATAATGAGCATTTTTTCCATTTGTCACAATGATTTCAACTCTATTCAATAATTATACTATCGTTTATAGCAATTATCTATATTTTGGACTTACTTATTTCAAAGTCGTCTGCTGCAGATGTATTGTATGTGGGAAAGGGTTAATGAATCAGGATAGAGGATACAACAGGAAGACGTTTTAAGTTTAAACCATTCCAACATACCACAAATATGCAGCAAGCCACTTTGAAAACAAGCAGATAACCGAAAGTATAATGTCTGCATACAGTTGAAAACATTGTGGCAACAGGAGAAATTGCCTATCATGCGACATTTTCTTCTTTCGCTAAAATGTTTTTCAAATCTTGTCTTCTGCAGATGCGTCAACACGTGTCTATATAAGGGGAAATGGTTTATCATTATCGTACTGAATTGCGTTCATTGACAACTATTTCTTTGGACCTATTGACTAATATATGCGACTTATGTGAACCAAGATTAAAAAGCAGGTATGTGCTCTCTGATCATGGTTACAGTTGTTATTTGTACAACGTCATGCGAAAAATGACCTTCGTGCGATTATAAAGTACCAGTATTGTTGTCATATTTATATTCTTATTAATATAAATGTTTCTTTTCATGAAAATTGTATAAAATGGTAGTTAAGACTCCCTAATTGGCGCACAATGGTTTTGGGGATAGCATTACGGCTGAATAACTGATGTCAGGAAAAATAATACCGGTAGGACTGGTCATTTACCAAGGAAACAGAATTGCTTATGAATGCGGCGAAAACGCCATTTAAACAAAACAAATAGTTTCAAAAAATTAATTCAGAACCTCATGCATGTGTTCCTTTTGTTAGGATATTGATATAAATGATCCGTCCTGCGAGAAAACCAACATTATGGCTTATGGGTAATGTATCGACCTAGATCAGAGTGCGCAGTCCGCGCAGACTAATCCGGGCCGACACATTCCGTCTCAAGGGGATAGAGGTAAAGAGTTGTGATTCCTTAAACAAAAAAATCCACAGGAGGCGAAAGGTGTCTATCCGGGTAAGCCTGCGCGGCATGCCTTGTTACGGGTCGATACTTTACGCAAAGTCCACAATGTTGGTTTTCTCGCGGGACCGCACATATGTGTTTTCAGACATCTGCGTAATGTATCGACCAGATCAGCCTGCGCTGTCCGCGCAGACTGATCCGGCCGACACATTCCGTCTTAGGGGGGATAGATGTTTAGAGTAGTTATTCCTGAAACAGAAAATCCACAGGAGGCGAAAGGTGTCTATCCGGGTAAGCCTGCGCGGCATGCCTTGTTACGGGTCGATACTTTACGCAAAGTCCACAATGTTGGTTTTCTCGCGGGACCGCACATATGTGTTTTCAGACATCTGCGTAATGTATCGACCAGATCAGCCTGCGCTGTCCGCGCAGACTGATCCGGCCGACACATTCCGTCTTAGGGGGGATAGATGTTTAGAGTAGTTATTCCTGAAACAGAAAATCCACAGGAGGCGAAAGGTGTCTATCCGGGTAAGCCTGCGCGGCATGCCTTGTTACGGGTCGATACTTTACGCGAAGTCCACAATGTTGGTTTTCTCACGGGATGGCTCATATATATACATATCTGCGTAATGTATCGACCAGATCAGCCTGCGCTGTCCGCGCAGACTGATCCGGCCGACACATTCCGTCTAAAGGGGGATAGATAGAGTAGCGATTCCTGAAACAGAAAATCCACTGGAGGTGAAACGTGTCTGCCCGGATTAGCCTGCGTGGTATGCTTAGGCTGATCCGGGTCGATACTTTACGCCGAGTCCACAATGTTGGTTTTCTCGCGGGACGGCTCAAATGTGGTATAGGTGTATCCTTATTTTTACCGTCTTCGACCAAAAAAAAACAATCAACCGTTTTTATACATATTAGTAGCTATATACTTTTAATATATGTTGAGTACTGGTCCCATAAATCCAGGGAACAACACGTTAGATGAATTGGCCGCCGTAATATGACTGAAATACCGTTCAAAATGGCGTTAAACTGCAAACAATCAATCAACTAATATTTACACGGTTTATTTCATAAACGCAATTCTCGCCCAAATAATTGCAACGTTTGATTTCGTTTTGATGCACTAAATCACCGGTAAAGCGTAAACATTTTGTTGTTTTCTTAACAAACAAGCACTTGCTTTCCTTTCGAAATTCATTTATGCTGTGCTGAAAAGATTGGAAAGAAACCATCTGCCAATGTACTTTACATAGACTGTCATTCCTTCGTTTGTGCACCGATTGGAAAACAATGAACTCTATTTTCTCTTTGATTATTTTGTTTACAAAAACACGATATGAGGCTAACAATGTGATCACAATATGCCTAGGTCAGTGTGCTAATACATATAGTCTCATCCTGACACATATAGCTCTCACTATGCTTCTATGAGTAGTTGACTTAAGAAAATAAAGTTGAACAGCATACTGCCAGCATGAGAGGCGTCGTAATAATAAATTTGCTTTTGATTCTTCTTAATTGCATTTTCTTTTAATCCCTCACCCTTTTTAGCTGAAGTATTCGAATAATAAGGAAGGCTATTGCAGTCGCTTTTGCGTCGGCGTTACAGCTTTGGTTTAAGTTTTGCATTCAAGGCCTCTTCTCAAAAAACACAGATGCTATTGCTTTGAAACTTGACAAACTTATTAGATGTCATCAAATGACCTTGCAGGACATGTCCCATAACTATTCATCATATTTTGAACTGAATAATATGTATTTTGGGACTTAGAAAATTTGGTTAAAGTTTGCCTTTTCTCACAACTCTTTTCCTGCTATTCTCGAATTTAACCATTTCACATTTTGACAAATCTGCAGTAGTCGACTTTTGAAAAATCCGGCAAAAGCTTTGTTATTATGTTTCATATGTCGTCTGCATAAGGGAAATTGTTAAATTTCTGTTTTAGATAACTGCTAAAATTCATGTGTGCGTCTGTGAGCTATCAAGAGAAGTTCCTAGTAAACATTATTCCAAGATTTAAATTCATTTCGAAATACTAATAGTACACAGATAAAAAGGCAAGTCTCTACTGACCGATGATAAAACGAAATGGTATAACCATGATGTACTTCATCAGACGTCTACGTACAGACATGAGTCTGTTTTCTATATTATCTCCGTTGATCACTTTCACAGCCTACCTGTAAAATTCATGAACTTTCATTGACTAGAAAACGCCCTAGGTAGAGGTGGTCCGTGAAACTACTTCCAATAACCTACGAGGCTTACCGACGGGTTATGCAATGGCTTATTAACTCTTTCAGCGCCAATGACAATATTGAGTTTTGTTTGCAAACAATAAGGATTCAGGTGAGACAGCTCGTCACGAGCTGTCTTCCCTGACGAAATGACCATTGTTTGTCCTTTAGGTATAAACAATTGCCGAAAATGTTCATCATATGAAAAATGGAGTTGCCTGGTTTTTAACATGGAAGAGTCTTCTTTAGGTTCGGCTTTGAAAGAGTTAAGTCATTAAACGGAGGGTTTATGGGTTATTTTATGATATCCGAATGCTGTGAATTACTGCATGCATTGTAACGCCGTTTCCGCCTGTATTTTAATCATGCTGACAAGACAAGCTATTCTACTACATTTGCAATCATGCGTATTTCACGCAGTATTCTTCGCAAACAATCGAATTACATCAAACAGATGTCTAGAAGACTAAACAAAGATGCGTATAAAGTAGAAGCCATAAATATTTCCAATTTGTAGCAATTAAATAATTATATATTCTTCATATTACGCTATGATGTATTTGCGAGAATAAACGTTGAAATGAACAGTGCGCTGCGAAATGACATTTGCAGCCAGATTATATCCAGATTAACGGAATCATTCGAAAATCTTTATCAGATTATACACTCCGTTCGCCAATCAGTCGTAGAGGATTTAGGGAGGTAGCTTATAAACAGTATCCACTAGGATGCTTTAGTATGGATGCGCAAGTGGATATTTAATTATTATAAGGTTAGCTTTCCTGGAGAAACGCTCAATCACTTTGTGCATTAAACGAAAATCGTAGAACAAATGCGTTGTGCTCTAGTTCATTGGGACATAAAGGAACAGTGTAAATCAAGATAGTTTAAATAAACTTGTCCAGGTTTTGCATTTGTCCATAGCCTTTTCTGTGAAATCCAAGATAAATCTATTGAATTGAACATCAATAGTCAAAAGGCCTGGTAGTAAAGGCATCACACCATTGATTCCAGCAGTTAAATAACCTGGTAGTACAGGCATCACACCATTGGTTCTAGCAGTTAAAGAGCCTGGTAGTAAAGGCATCACACCATTGATTCCAGCAGTTAAAGAACCTGGTAGTACAGGCTTCACGCCATTGATTCTAGCAGTTAAAGAGCCTGGTAGTACAGGCATCACACCATTGGTTCTAGCAGTTAAAGAGCCTGGTAGTAAAGGCATCACACCATTGATTCTAGCAGTTAAAGAGCCTGGTAGTACAGGCTTCACGCCATTGATTCTAGCAGTTAAAGAGCCTGGTAGTACAGGCATCACACCATTGGTTCTAGCAGTTAAAGAACCTGGTAGTAAAGGCATCACACCATTGATTCCAGCAGTTAAAGAACCCGGTAGTACAGGCTTCACGCCATTGGTTCTAGCAGTTAAAGAGCCTGGTAGTACAGGCATCACACCATTGGTTCTAGCAGTTTAAGAGCCTGGTAGTACAGGCATCACACCATTGGTTCTAGCAGTTAAAGAATCTGGTAGTACAGGCATCACACCATTGGTTACAGCAGTTAAAGAGCCTGGTAGTACAGGCGTCATACCATTGATTCTAGCAGTTAAATAACCTGGTAGTACAGGCTTCACACCATTGGTTCTAGCAGTTAAAGAACCTGGTAGTAAAGGCATCACACCATTGATTCCAGCAGTTAAAGAACCTGGTAGTACAGGCTTCACGCCATTGGTTCTAGCAGTTAAAGAGCCTGGTAGTACAGGCATCACGCCATTGGTTCCAGCAGTTAAAGAACCTGGAAGTACAGGCTTCACACCATTGATTCCAGCTGTTAAAGAGCCTGGTAGTACAGGCATCACACCATTGGTTGCAGCAGTTAAAGAACCTGGTAGTACAGGCATCACACCATTGGTTCCAGCAGTTAAAGAGCCTGGTAGTACAGGCATCACACCATTGGTTCTAGCAGTTAAAGAACCTGGTAGTACAGGCATCACACCATTGGTTCTAGCAGTTAAAGAGCCTGGTAGAACAGGCTTCACACCATTGGTTATAGTAGTTAAAGAGCCTGGTAGTACAGGCTTCACGCCATTGGTCCTAGCAGTTAAAGAGCCTGGTAGTACAGGCATCACACCATTGGTTCTAGCAGTTAAAGAGCCTGGTAGTACAGGCTTCAAGCTATCAGTACAGGCATCATACCATTGGTTCATGCAGTGAAAGAGACTGGTAGTACAGGCATCACGCCATTGGTTCCAGCAGATAAAGACCCTGGTAGTACAGGCTTCAAGCCATTGGTTCCAGCAGTTAAATAACCTGGTAGTACAGGCTTCAAGCCGTTAGTACAGGCATCACACCATTGGTTCCAGCAGTTAAAGAGCCTGGTAGTACAGGCATCACACCATTGGTTCATGCAGTGAAAGAGACTGGTAGTACAGGCATCATACCATTGGTTCATACACTGAAAGAGACTGGTAGTACAGGCATCACGCCATTGGTTCCAGCAGTTAAAGAGCCTGGTCGTACAGGCTTCACGCCATTGGTTCCAGCAGTTAAAGAACCTGGTAGTACAGGCTTCAATCCATTAGTACAGGCATCACACCATTGGTTCCAGCAGTTAAAGAACCTGGTAGTACAGGCATCACGCCATTGGTTCCAGCAGTTAAAGAACCTGGAGGTACAGATATCACACCATTGGTTCTAGCAGTTAAAGAGCCTGGTAGTACAGGCTTCACGCCATTGGTTCCAGCAGTTAAAGAGCCTGGTAGTACAGATATCACACCATTGGTTCTAGCAGTTAAAGAGCCTGGTAGTACAGGCTTCACGCCATTGGTTCCAGCAGTTAAAGAACCTGGTAGTACAGATATCACACCATTGGTTCTAGCAGTTAAAGAGCCTGGTAGTACAGGCTTCATGCCATTGGTTCCAGCAGTTAAAGAGCCTGGTAGTACAGGCTTCACGCCATTGGTTCCAGCAGTTAAAGAGCCTGGTAGTACAGGCTTCACACCATTGGTTCTAGCAGTTAAAGAGACTGGTAGTACAGGCATCACACCATTGGTTCCAGCAGTGAAAGAGCCTGGTAGTACAGGCTTCACGCCATTGGTTCTAGCAGTTAAAGAGCCTGGTAGTACAGGCTTCAAGCCATCAGTACAGGCATCACACCATTGGTTCCTGCAGTGAAAGAGACTGGTAGTACAGGCATCACGCCATTGGTTCCAGCAGTTAAAAAACCTGGTAGTACAGGCTTCACACCATTGGTTCTAGCAGTTTAAGAACCTGGTAGTACAGGCATCACACCATTGGTTCCAGCAGTTAAAGAACCTGGTAGTACAGGACTCACGCCATTGGTTCTAGCAGTTAAAGAGCCTGGTAGTACAGGCTTCAAGCCATCAGTACAGGCATCACACCATTGGTTCCTGCAGTGAAAGAGACTGGTAGTACAGGCATCACGCCATTGGTTCCAGCAGTTAAAGAACCTGGAGGTACAGGCTTCACACCATTGGTTCTAGCAGTTTAAGAACCTGGTAGTACAGGCATCACACCATTGGTTCCTGCAGAGAAAGAGACTGGTAGTACAGGCATCACGCCATTGGTTCCAGCAGATAAAGACCCTGGTAGTACAGGCTTCAAGCCATTGGTTCCAGCAGTTAAAGAACCTGGTAGTACAGGCTTCAAACCGTTAGTACAGGCATCACACCATTGGTTCCAGCAGTTAAAGAGCCTGGTAGTACAGGCATCACACCATTGGTTCATGCAGTGAAAGAGACTGGTAGTACAGGCATCATACCATTGGTTCATACACTGAAAGAGACTGGTAGTACAGGCATCACGCCATTGGTTCCAGCAGTTAAAGAGCCTGGTAGTACAGGCTTCACGCCATTGGTTCCAGCAGTTAAAGAACCTGGTAGTACAGGCTTCAATCCATTAGAACAGGCATCACACCATTTGTTCCTGCAGTGAAAGAGACTGGTAGTACAGGCATCACGCCATTGGTTCCAGCAGTTAAAGAACCTGGAGGTACAGATATCACACCATTGGTTCTAGCAGTTAAAGAGCCTGGTAGTACAGGCTTCACGCCATTGGTTCCAGCAGTTAAAGAGCCTGGTAGTACAGATATCACACCATTGGTTCTAGCAGTTAAAGAGCCTGGTAGTACAGGCTTCACGCCATTGGTTCCAGCAGTTAAAGAACCTGGTAGTACAGATATCACACCATTGGTTCTAGCAGTTAAAGAGCCTGGTAGTACAGGCTTAATGCCATTGGTTCCAGCAGTTAAAGAGCCTGGTAGTACAGGCTTCACGCCATTGGTTCCAGCAGTTAAAGAGCCTGGTAGTACAGGCTTCACACCATTGGTTCTAGCAGTTAAAGAGACTGGTAGTACAGGCATCACACCATTGGTTCCAGCAGTGAAAGAGCCTGGTAGTACAGGCTTCACGCCATTGGTTCTAGCAGTTAAAGAGCCTGGTAGTACAGGCATCACACCATTGGTTCCAGCAGTTAAAGAACCTGGTAGTACAGGCATCACACCATTGGTTCCAGCAGTTAAAGAACCTGGAGGTACAGATATCACACATTGGTTCTAGCAGTTAAAGAGCCTGGTAGTACAGGCTTCACGCCATTGGTTCCAGCAGTTAAAGAGCCTGGTAGTACAGATATCACACCATTGGTTCTAGCAGTTAAAGAGCCTGGTAGTACAGGCTTCACGCCATTGGTTCCAGCAGTTAAAGAACCTGGTAGTACAGATATCACACCATTGGTTCTAGCAGTTAAAGAGCCTGGTAGTACAGGCTTCATGCCATTGGTTCCAGCAGTTAAAGAGCCTGGTAGTACAGGCTTCACGCCATTGGTTCCAGCAGTTAAAGAGCCTGGTAGTACAGGCTTCACACCATTGGTTCTAGCAGTTAAAGAGACTGGTAGTACAGGCATCACACCATTGGTTCCAGCAGTGAAAGAGCCTGGTAGTACAGGCTTCACGCCATTGGTTCTAGCAGTTAAAGAGCCTGGTAGTACAGGCTTCAAGCCATCAGTACAGGCATCACACCATTGGTTCCTGCAGTGAAAGAGACTGGCAGTACAGGCATCACGCCATTGGTTCCAGCAGTTAAAAAACCTGGTAGTACAGGCTTCACACCATTGGTTCTAGCAGTTTAAGAACCTGGTAGTACAGGCATCACACCATTGGTTCCAGCAGTTAAAGAACCTGGTAGTACAGGACTCACGCCATTGGTTCTAGCAGTTAAAGAGCCTGGTAGTACAGGCTTCAAGCCATCAGTACAGGCATCACACCATTGGTTCCTGCAGTGAAAGAGACTGGTAGTACAGGCATCACGCCATTGGTTCCAGCAGTTAAAGAACCTGGAGGTACAGGCTTCACACCATTGGTTCTAGCAGTTTAAGAACCTGGTAGTACAGGCATCACACCATTGGTTCCTGCAGAGAAAGAGACTGGTAGTACAGGCATCACGCCATTGGTTCCAGCAGTTAAAGAGCCTGGTAGTACAGGCTTCAAGCCATCAGTACAGGCATCACACCATTGGTTCCAGGAGATAAAGAACCTGGTAGTACAGGCTTCACGCCATTGGTTCCAGCAGTTAAAGAACCTGGTAGTACAGGCTTCACGCCATTGGTTCCAGCAGTTAAAGAGCCTGGTAGTACAGGCTTCACGCCATCAGTACAGGCATCACACCATTGGTTCCAGCAGTTAAAGAGCCTGGTAGTACAGGCATCACGCCATTGGTTCTAGCAGTTAAAGAGCCTGGTAGTACAGGCTTCACACCATTGGTTCCAGCAGTGAAGGAGCCTGGTAGTACAGGCTTCACACCATTGGTTCTAGCAGTGAAGGAGCCTGGTAGTACAGGCATCACACCATTGGTTCCAGCAGTGAAGGAGCCTGGTAGTACAGGCATCACACCATTGGTTCTAGCAGTTAAATAACCTGGTAGTACAGGCATCACGCCATTGATTCTAGCAGTTAAAGAGCCTGGTAGTACAGGCATCACACCATTGGTTCTAGCAGTTAAAGAACCTGGTAGTACAGGCATCACACCATTGGTTCCAGCAGTTAAAGAACCTGGTAGTACAGGCATCACACCATTGGTTCTAGCAGTTAAAGAGCCTGGTAGTACAGGCTTCACACCATTGGTTCCAGGAGATAAAGAACCTGGTAGTACAGGATTCACGCCATTGGTTCCAGCAGTTAAAGAACCTGGTAGTACAGGCTTCACACCATTGGTTCTAGCAGTTAAAGAACCTGGTAGTACAGGCATCACACCATTGGTTCCAGCAGTGAAAGAGCCTGGTAGTACAGGCTTCACACCATTGGTTCTAGCAGTTTAAGAAGCTGGTAGTACAGGCTTCACGCCATTGGTTACAGTAGTGAAAGAACCTGGTAGTACAGGCTTCACGCCATTGGTTCCAGCAGTTAAAGAAGCTGGTAGTACAGGCTTCACGCCATTGGTTACAGTAGTGAAAGAACCTGGTAGTACAGGCATCACGCCATTGGTTCCAGCAGTAAAAGAAGCTGGTAGTACAGGCTTCACGCCATTGGTTCGAGCAGTTAAAGAGCCTGGTAGTACAGGCTTCACACCATTGGTTCCAGCAGTGAAACAGCCTGGTAGTACAGGCTTCACACCATTGGTTCCAGGAGATAAAGAACCTGGTAGTACAGGATTCACGCCATTGGTTCCAGCAGTTAAAGAACCTGGTAGTACAGGCTTCACACCATTGGTTTTAGCAGTTAAAGAACCTGGTAGTACAGGCTTCACGCCATTGGTTCCAGCAGTAAAAGAAGCTGGTAGTACAGGCTTCACACCATTGGTTCCAGCAGTTAAAGAACCTGGTAGTACAGGCTTCACACAATTGGTTCTAGCAGTTAAAGAACCTGGTAGTACAGGCATCACACCATTGGTTCTAGCAGTTAAAGAGCCTGGTAGAACAGGCTTCACACCATTGGTTCTAGTAGTTAAAGAGCCTGGTAGTACAGGCTTCACGCCATTGGTTCTAGCAGTTAAAGAGCCTGGTAGTACAGGCATCACACCATTGGTTCTAGCAGTTAAAGAACCTGGTAGTACAGGCATCACACCATTGGTTCTAGCAGTTAAAGAGCCTGGTAGTACAGGCTTCACACCATTGGTTCCAGCAGTTAAAGAATCTGGTAGTACAGGCATCACGCCATTGGTTCCAGCAGATAAAGTGCCTGGTAGTACAGGCTACACGCCATTGGTTCCGGCAGTAAAAGAAGCTGGTAGTACAGGCTTCACACCATTGATTCCAGCAGTAAAAGAAGCTGGTAGTACAGGCTTCACACCATTGATTCCAGCAGTTAAAGAGCCTGGTAGTACAGGCTTCACGCCATTGGTTCCAGCACTTAAATAACCTGGTAGTACAGGCTTCACACCATTGGTTCTAGCAGTTAAAGAACCTGGTATTACAGGTTTCACGCCATTGGTTCCAGCAGTAAAAGAACCTGGTAGTACAGGCTTCACACCATTGGTTCTAGCAGTTTAAGAGCCTGGTAGTACAGGCTTCACGCCATTGGTTCCAGCAGTTAAATAACCTGGTAGTACAGATATCACACCATTGGTTCTAGCAGTTAAATAACCTGGTAGTACAGGCTTCACACCATTGGTTCTAGCAGTTTAAGAACCTGGTAGCACAGGCTTCACACCATTGGTTCTAGCAGTTTAAGAGCCTGGTAGTACAGGCTTCACACCATTGGTCCTAGCAGTTTAAGAGCCTGGTAGTACAGGCATCACACCATTGGTTCCAGCAGTTAAAGAACCTGGTAGTACAGGTTTCACACCATTGGTTCAAGCAGTAAAAGAACCTGATAGTACATGATTCACGCCATTGGTTCCAGCAGTTTAAAAACCTGGTAGTACAGGCATCCCACAATTGGTTCCAGCAGTTAAATAACCTTGTAGTACAGGCTTCACACCATTGGTTCTAGCAGTAAAAGAACCTTGTAGTTCAGGCTTCACACCATTGATTCTAGCAGTTAAATAACCTTGTAGTACAGGCACCACACCATTGGTTCCAGCAGTTAAAGAACCTTGTAGTACAGGCTTCACGCCATTGATTCTAGCAGTTAAAGAGCCTGGTAGTACAGGCATCACACCATTGGTTCCAGCAGTTAAAGAACCTTGTAGTACAGGCTTCACACCATTGATTCCAGCAGTTAAATAACCTTGTAGTACAGGCACCACACCATTGGTTCCAGCAGTTAAAGAACCTTGTAGTACAGGCTTCACGCCATTGGTTCTAGCAGTTAAAGAGCCTGGTAGTACAGGCATCACACCATTGGTTCCAGCAGTTAAAGAACCTGGTAGTACAGGCTTCACACCATTGGTTCCAGCAGATAAAGTGCCTGGTAGTACATGATTCACGCCATTGGTTCCAGCAGTTTAAACACCTGGTAGTACAGGCATCACACCATTGGTTCCAGCAGTTTAAAAACCTGGTAGTACAGGCTTCACACCATTGGTTCCAGCAGATAAAGTGCCTGGTAGTACAGGCTTCACACAATTGGTTCTAGCAGTTTAAGAACCTGGTAGCACAGGCATCACGCCATTGATTCCAGCAGTTAAAGAACCTTGTAGTTCAGGCTTCACGCCATTGGTTCCTGCAGTTAAAAAACCTGGTAGTACAGGCATCACGCCATTGATTTCAGCAGTTAAAGAACCTGGTAGTACAGGCATCACACCATTGATTCTAGCAGTTAAAGAACCTGGTAGTACAGGCATCACACCATTGGTTCCAGCAGTTAAAGAACCTGGTAGAACAGGCATCACGCCATTGATTTCAGCAGTTAAAGAACCTGGTAGTACAGGCATCACACCATTGATTCTAGCAGTTAAAGAACCTGGTAGTACAGGCATCACACCATTGGTTCTAGCAGTTAAAGAACCTGGTAGTAAAGGCATCACACCATTGATTCCAGCAGTTAAAGAACCTTGTAGTTCAGGCTTCACGCCATTGGTTCCAGCAGTAGAAGGGTTAACGTCTACAGACTGCATTGATGGTGTATTATTTGAAAAGCAGCTATGGAAGGTTTAACAAAATATTCTGCCAACAATTATTTATTTGGATCAGACAGTAAGGATTTAAAGGCATGTGTTTATCCATATTTGTCACACAAGCTTTAAGGTTGTTTTCCCCAGAGCACATATAAACTGTAAAAGCTTAATATACTCTCAATATGGAAGAAAACTAGAAAAAGGTGATTTTTACCTGTCTGTTCTTACATAGCAAACCTCAACTATTTTTTTCTATTTTCACAGGGAAAATTTACTTTAATTGCGGAGGCATGGCATGACATCGATGGACAGGGGACAATTTACGGTAAGTTTTGCATAAATCAACTTTGGTATCATTGTACCACATATACTATGATATCCTATTTGCAAGACATTATTGGATACGGATATATTTATATTGTTTGTTTCAAACATGATAAATGTTTCCTACTGTTACTGTTTCCGGTAGCCTAGTCGTTAAGTCATCCGCTTCGTAACGGGGGTGAGTGGTTACAGTGGCGTCTGTTCTAGCCTGGAAGGTTGCTTAGCTGCCAACTAGTAACATTGTATAATGTTTATCTGCCTAGCAAATACTTGGAGAAACGGATAGGACTCTGAAAGTTAGCTACGATGGATTTATATTTTTTGGATAGCACTTTAATAGATAAGTACATATGATTGCTGTCTGACATCACAATGAAATATCAGGACAATTAATTAATAATACTATTCACAATTTATAAATACTGTGTAGGTATAACCGTGTTCAATTTTATGCATTTTATAATGGGCACTTTTCGTGTTTTTAAATCCTTATTTGATACTCAAACCATATGTTGCGGGTACTCAAAAGAATCGTCTCAGTAACATAGGACTTGGTTGGAAGAAAGTGTGATATTGTGGGTAAAAGATCAACTTACTCGCCCTTATCTAGTCTTCTTACATATGTATATCAAATGACTTTACCCGTTATCTTAAAATATAAGTGTAATCACCACCACTGACTTTAATAAACAAACCTTTTAATGTACCTACTTTAAAAACCTGCATAATGGATATTCGGATATATTGTATACATTTTATAAAGATTCAAGCCAGCTCATACTTCAAGCATTCATACTGGATACAATTCAACCGTCGACAACATGGGTCGGCGACACTACGATTACTCCGACTTTGGAAATGCTTGTCAAATACCGGATACGCTGTAAGGAGAATTATTATGGTACTGGATGTGACGTAATATGTAGACCACGTGATGATCAGTTCGGCCATTATTCATGCGCAGCGAATGGAACTAAAGTATGCGATCCTGGTTGGACTGGGAGTTTTTGTGATCAACGTAAGTACGCCATGTTGTCATATCAAATCCATTAAGCCATGCCACATGACCAGACCTTCATAGGTTTTGACATAAATTGCGTTTACAGGAAATTACATATTGTTATTGTTATTTTCCCTAAAACCATGTTTCTATAGGATTCAATGATGTTTTGACTATATCATAATTGATCTGCGAAGATTCTATTCAGACTGTGCGGAGGCACATGCTGGTGTGAATTTTTCCTGTTCGCAAAGTCCATAAGGTCTTTATTCGTGTGGCATAGTCCAATATGGAAGGCACGACACACAGAATAAAGCAACAATTGAATAATTGTATTGGTGGATATATAGTCGAGCCGCGACAGCTCAGATGTTGAAAATGAACGCTATCTTTCGACGAGTCATGAGTTCGAACCCCGGCCCGGCCATTCATCATTTTGGATGATTGACAATGCTTTGATAACTTTTACAATTCGAAAGAGGCGAAAGTCATGTGGACGTAATACATGTTACTGATTATAACGTTTGTGACAAGTGTGGATCAAGATCTGCCTGGGTATCATTGTTGTCTAATCTTCTTTTAAATCAAAGGCATAATGATCAAGGTCAAAATATTTATTGATGTAAAACATAAACATGTTTTATAATTCTTACGTGGACATACAAAATACATATAATATATTAACATGAGAAAAATATAATAAATTGGAAATATTTTAAAGACAATGAAGATAAGGATATAATACAGGATTATTATTTTGTTTCTGACGATTAATGAAAGCATTGTATGTACATTTATCCATTTTGTTCATAACTGTTGTATATTGACTTTTAAACAGCTAATACACACGTGTGTTTAGTTAGCCATTTACAATAACTATTTCTTATTTCTGGATGTAACATATGTATGTATTTTTCTTGCAGCTTATTGCAGTAGAGAATGTCTTGCCAACAGTGGTCTGTGTGAAAGACCATATGAATGCAGGTTTGTCATTTAGATATAAATAAATGAGCCGCGTCTAGCGATTTGGGTTCGTAATTCAGCTGAGTACAGTGGAGACTCAGACAAGACTGTGCATCAGCATAGTTTCACTAGAGCCGTTACCGTCCGTATATATGTATTGAATTATTTTAAAGCTGAGTTCCGTTAAGACCCAGATCGGTAGATAAAACACAAATACTTATGTTAAGTGAAAATCTAAACATAAAATAGATGTATTTATCCGCGCTATCTCACCCCAATACATTTATGTTAAGTAAGTCAATCAACAATTTAGTACTAGTGTATTAGTTACCAATAAAGTATACTCTAGTTGATCACATCTAACCCTGAGGTAAAACATAGAAAGGTTTCCAGTTATGCAAACCATTTTTTTTGTACATATGTGTTATCGGCGATCTACGGAAATTCACCTTAGGGCATTGACGACAAGTGTAGAACCAGATGAAGGTGCGCTTTCTCGCTGATAGATCTAGCTATCCATTGTTTGACAATCAGTCGGAGAATGTTTTAATACGCTGCTGACAAATAGTGTGTAATTAGATCCATAGTTTAAATACTCTTTTGGTCGATGGCTCATATTTTTGTCTTTCGAAGACAGTGATGCAGTGGAAGAGCGTTGACCTCTCACATCAAAGGTCCGGGTTCGAATTCCTTGATGAGCGGGTTCTGCCGTTGTGGTTTTCCAACACATACGACGCAAATACTGGTTATGTCTCCATGCAGCACACATCGAGCTTGATAGGTATAAGCTAAAACCATTTGTCGAAATCGATGTTAAAGAAATAAGTTTAAACTAACTAGTTTGTTCTTACAGATGTCGATTGGGATGGCAGGGTAAACACTGTAGCCAATGTGTTCCTAAAAGTGGATGTCTCAATGGCCATTGTCACGAGCCCTATCAGTGTATCTGCAACCCAGGATGGGTAGGGGTAATATGTGATGTGGGTAAGTTATTTCTTCATCAAAACTGATACTGACCCTTTTTCAACACACAACAAAACTGCAACCGACGACTTTGAAAACATGAACATCTTTATAGTTGAAAGAAACACTGTTCGATGGCGGTGAAAACATAAAGGCAAAAGTAGAATTTATTCTTTTGCCACAATGTTTATTTAATCGTGTCTGCTATTGATGCGTTAAAGTGTGTCTTCCATCGCATCTTTTATACTCATTACCTCATACGATTAATGTTCGACAAGGATTAACCGCATTTTGAAACAGTATTCTAGTCATGTCCTGGAGACCAGCTGACCTACCCATATCTTTAAAGTTACTTATTCACTTTCTAAAAGGTACCTGTTCATATATATATATAGTAATAACTGAAACTCATACATATTCTTTTGTAGAAGTAACGGAATCGATAATATTGCACGCATTATATCATTTATAATTTGATGTAGTTGCTTTCCTGGTTTTATCTACATATAATTCCAATGAAAAGGGGAGTAACTGTGAATAGTTGTATCTTTCTTGAAATATTGTTATAAACCCTTGCTCCTGATTTCAGATTCACTATACTGCACAAAGAAACAGCCATGTTTGAACAGCGGTACGTGTGTACCAGATATGGGCGGAAACTACACGTGTCTTTGTTCTCCAGGGTTCGGAGGCGACAACTGTCAACATCCGCTTTGTTACCATAGTTACTGTAAAAATAGCGGGACATGTCGGGTACTTCATTACATTTCCTCTCATTCCTTTCCCTTTTCCTTATGCAACATAAACATTGAAAACTTCTCGACAAAAAAGTTTACAATATCTATGAATAAAGGGTCGATATAGAATAAAGTTAGGAAAATGTTTTCATAAGTCGTATACTGCAGATGCGTCAAAACACGTCTACATGTGGACAGGGGTTATTTTGTATCTATAGATACCTCTTCATCACTTGTGAATCTAATTTCTCTTTTTAAAATATACAATATCTCATTTTGCCACAATGTTTTTAACTTTTTGATGGTAATTATACCTTCATTTCTAGAGATTTTCTGTATCTTGAGTAGATGTTTTCAAAGTCGTCTGCTGCAGATTTGTTGTATGTGGGAAAGGGTTAATGTCTAACAAGAATCCTGTTGCGCTTAAATGGTTAATCTGGAACTAAGCTGATAGAAAACTACAACTTCCTTATTGTGCAATTATTGTATGGTTTGGTTACATCTCTCTTCTCCTTATTTTTCTTCTTACACGGAGTTATACAGACCAATGAATTAACAATCTAGCCATCACAGCATATACCTTCAGAGATTATATTTTAATCAGAATAAACACTTTACTTTTTTGACCCAGGCCATTATTTAAAAGGTTTAGGAATCATTGAATAACTGAATGTCAAACGAAAAATCGGTCATGATCAACACTGTGTGATCTGGATGTTTGTTTGTCGCAAAATCCCTGATGACGCATTTGAAATCACGATGTTAATTTTGCAATTTATTTCTATTTTCTGTCAAAAGCATTTTTGTTTATAATATGTTATGTCCGTTTTCAGATAGTTGCAAATAATGTATTATTATTGTTTTATTGTAGACACGACATGGTCTAAGAGAATGTTTATGTATAGATGACTTTTATGGGGACCAATGTGAAAATAAAAAGTTAGACTGTCGGGAAATCACATGTTTAAATGGCGGCAGATGCTACAACAGCAAACACGGTGGAAAATGCGCATGTGCAGAAGAATACCATGGTGATAGCTGTGAAAGAAGGAAAAATCCATGCAACAATATCTTGTGTGAAAATGGTAATAATAAACTGCAAAAAAATGGATGTATATTTAAGCCTAGTATGATAATTGCAGTGATCCTTATTGACCGTTATCCCACTTTTAATTGAATTAAACAACATTTTCCTATCCAGCTAGGCGCGACTTTTCTCAACATTTGTAAACAATGAAGACCAGGTTCACATACTCGCAGCCTAGCATCTGTCTACGTCGTTCGCTTCTTATTTATAACATATTTGCAAAAGGCTTTTCCACGAATATGTACACAATTGCCACTTTTCGAGGATAACAACACCAGTTGCAGACAGCGGGAAATGGGTAATTAAATTTGCCTGGCTCCGGTAATTCATATTTTTCCAATGACTGACAAACTTATTGTGACCGGTGTCACTCGACTTCTACAAATGGGTTAAAATAGTATATTCATGTGGAAAGGTAGCCTTTTGTCTCGGAAGAATGTTGTGTTGTGGAGTGCTGGTGCTGGGACGCTAGACAAACCCAATTTAAAATTAACTGGCCGCCTTAATATTACTGGAAAACTGTTGGACACGGCTTTAAACCCCAGTCAATCAGTACATCAGTCAGTTCTTGGAGCTTAACCCAATTCAACGTTCTATTTGGGTGCAGTCTTATATAACATCATAAACATTCGTTAAGTATGTCACATTGCAGGATTAACATATTGCAACACGTTATCTTTCCATGTCATTGTCGACAGTTTAAACGATCATAAATAGCAAAAACATATTTAGTGACCTTGTTTGTTGGTCAAGTTCTCATCATGGGGATCTTGTATTTAGGTATTGGTCAACCCAGTTCTGCGGCCAATAGACTTTTTTACTGTGTCGGTAATCGTGAAAACCCAGTCTGTTACAGTGAAAACGTACCAAAATACAAACAAATAAAAACACATATACATGATCGGTTTTCGAGTTATACGTTACTTTTGTAAAACCTATTGAACGTAAATCAATTACTTGGTATCATATGTACAAATGATGTCTCGTCGTCAACTTCATCAATGATCATTAATGTTTAACTCTTTCAGCACCAAGTGGCAACAATGATTGTTATGCAAACACTATAGATGCAGATGATTCAGTTCGAAACGAGCTGTTTCATTCGAAAACAGCATTGTTTGCCTTTTAGTTATCAAACTTTTCTATAACTCTTGTTACATTAAAAACGGATTTGACCGATTTTGATTGATTGATTGATTGATTGAGGTTTAACGCCGTTTTTAACAATTTCTCAGTTATATCACGGCGGCCAGTTCACCTACTCATGCATTTCCTGGTTTTCTCACACCAGTACTCCACACAACAATCTTCCCAAGCTACTGGCTGCTTTTCCATCCGATTTTGAACATTGACTGGTGTTCCCTTGGAAATCGGGCGCTTAAAAGGCTAAAGCAAATCATAAATTTGATAAAAATACATGTATGTCATAAAGATATATATATCTTTGCAAAAAAGAGCATATAAGTCAATATTTTTGCAAAATCGTAAAACAGGGTACTAGCTCAAGCATACCTGTAGCTTTGTTCATGTTTGTAACCTATTTGTCCGACCGTATATTTCCAGAAGGCGAATGCCGAGAAGATGCGGAACAACCACAAGGGTACAAATGTTTGTGTCCAATAGGGTACGGCGGACCACACTGTACCGTGCAGATAGACCCGTGCTCGGGAATCACGTGTTATAATGGCGGAACTTGTTTATTTAAAGATGGCTTTACAAAGCCCACGTGTACATGTTTGAAGGAATTTAGCGGAGAGTTCTGTCAAATTTCGTCAGATCCATGTAGCGGGGTAACATGCATGAACGGCGGAACGTGTAAAGCGTCACCAATGTATAACGGCTTTGTTTGTTACTGCGCTATCGGATACCATGGAGAATTTTGTGAATCGGAAATGAACCCCTGTGACAGCTCGCCATGCAAAAATGGCGGAAAATGTAAAAACTATATATCTTCGTTTTTGTGTATTTGTAAGAATAACCATGCCGGTAAATATTGTGAAAGGTTAAAAGTTGTCCAAGAACTGGTCGACTCGACCCAAAATGATGATTCGAGAAATGAAGTTTTCGAGACAGATTTACTTGAAGTTACGTCGGACAAAACAAACGGGTCTAATGCTAGACGTTTTTCATGGGCTTCTATTTTATTTGTTTATTGTACGTTTCAATTATTTGGGACGTTAGTCTCGTAATTAATTTCACAACTTAAATATTCTTTAGAATATTTAGATTTTTGTAATTGTTAAAATATAGAAAAACCAGTAAGAAATGTTCCTGTTGTCAAGAACAGAATCAGGAACGTCTAGACAATAATTAGGTCTTGTTTAAATGTTCAGAAAGTAATTAGAAAATGAATTGTTTTTCAAGAAAATATTTAGGAAATTGTTTTATTTTCAAAAAAAGGAAATACAATTAATTCTGTTACAATTTCCATTCTAGTAATGTTTTACATAACACTATTTAACTAAACAGTATTGCATAGCATCGCGTTACAGTGTATAAGAACAATGAGACTTTTTAATGTTGACGAGGATGAAAAATGACACTTGGGTAAAATATACTCGAAAAATAAATTCTTTAAAATCGAAATAAGGACGTGTAGCCTGATCGAGATATTTCAGTGTATTTCAATATTTCAATCTCTTTCACGTATAAACGTGTATGTAACAGTTGTTTACCTTTATAACAGTGACATAATAAACGCAAATTTCATATATGTTGTCTTTTATGATAAACCAGATATTGCTAAAAACTGCAAAAGAGCCAGTCTATGAGAAAATATACAAATTCGAATGTCTGGACCATGTATACACAAGTTGACAGAATCTTCTAACAAGCTGATGAAAGTCATATGTGAACAGTGTTGATCTTGATTAGAGTGTACGGATTCACACGCTATTCATGATCAGATCATCTAGTCCACCTGCTCAGTCTCATCAGAATCTACACACAGTGACATAATCTTCTAACACGCGGTTGTCAGTCAACTGTGAACAGTGTTGATCTTGATCAGATTATCTAGTACACATCCGAATCTTCACAAAGTGACATAATCTTTTTACAAGCTGTTGTAAGTTAACTGTGAACAGTAGATATCTTGATCAGAGTGTGCGGATTAACAGGCTGATCTGTATCTCTTCTATTCACAAAAGTCAACTTGTACCTTTTTACTTCGACTTGCTCAAATTGATTTCACACGAACCCGCTCCAACTATAAGTCAATCTACAAATCGCAAGTCATTTACAGACCATTATGTTTTGTTTGGTTGTATGATGTTTCATGCCACTTTCAACAGTTGTCAGTTACATCACGGCGTTTCCTGTGTTATTTACCAGGAAAACTGGTTCCTTTATCCTGAGTCTGACGTAATGCTAACCCCGGAGCGCCAAGGCGGGAAAGCAATTACTACCAATTTGAAGTATTTTGGTTTGCACCGGCCGGGGATCGAACCCGTACTCGAGGCGGACGCTCTACATCTACACCATCGAGGCGGTTATATATATATAATTCTAACACTATTAACAAATTCTCTTCTATACGCAAAGTGGGATTTGAGCGTGACTAAACTTCCAGAAAATAATTTGGCTGTTGAAATTCCCTCCCGCGTATTTTTCATACAGCGTTTCTTAGTGCGCATGTGTAACTATCCTGGGCTTGACATTTTATGAAATGAAGTCATGCACGTGTATGACCAACATTTAAGATGCTCGTGATATGTAACAGCAAACTGGTAGCCGGTCAAAACCGTTGTGTCAGCATGAAGCAGTGAAAAATGCCCATAATGAGTATATGAAAATTTGAAAAAGGTATAATACAATAAAATGTTCATAAACTGATTGCAAAATATTTGTTAGTTGAAAAAAAAATCCATGAATATTTCCATAAGAAATACAATGGGGAGTAAATATAGAATATAGCCTACATGTGATGTTTATCAAGCAAAGCAGCGTCATGTCAGAACATAGTTCCCCCTAAGTTGTATCCCTTAAAGTTATAAAACAGTATTAGAACGGAAATATATATACATACAAGTTAAAGTATTCGCTAGATTAATATAAACGCAATCATACGAGAAGCCAATGACCAGCTGTTTTACTTAAAAAGTTCGTATATATTCGGGTATTTAATGAATAAATCAATTAATTAATTAATTGTTTAACGAACGACTGAATGAACCCCTTTTCAGCCTGCCCGGGTGCTCAGATTGATCTGATGTCGGTTTTCCCGTTTCGTTTGCAAATCTTATCCGGTAAATTGTATGCAGTCGAAGAAGACATGGCCTCGTATTATATAAATTGGTTGAGAGAAGTATTCAACAGGATGATTGATTGTTTGGTGTTTTACGCTTGTTTCAACAATTGTTCAGTATATAACGGCGTTTCCTGTGTAAGTTACCAGTACTACTGGCACATTTATCCTAACACAGTCGTAATGCTAACCCCGCAACCCTGAGTGCCAAGGAGGGCAGCCATTACTTCCATTTCTAAAGTATTTGGTATGACCCGTCCGGAGATCGAACTAGCGACCTCCCGCCCCCGAGGCGGATGCTCTACCACTGCACCACCGAGGAATAATTCTCTCTTAAATGTTACCCACCGTATTCAACAGCGAAATTTGACGGTAAAGAAGTGTCTCTGTTTTGAAGATAGCTCACACATTGGTCTGTTTCCATGTGAATGGCATTTGCGCTTGTTGACAGAAACACGTTAAAAAGATTCACACAGTGTACTTTGCCTGGATGTCTCTACAATAATTCGGAAATTCTGGATCCAACACTTAAGCGTCTCAGATGCTCATATAGACGACAAAGAATAACATAACAGAGAAAATGTGGCTAATAGACATCCTTCCCATAGGGATATAGAACATATTTATGTCTGTTTTTACAAGGTAAATAGGTAATTATGTAATAAGTATTAAATTGATTATCATCGTTGCTCATTGTCAATATGCATGCATGCGGAGTCTGATCTGCTACACCGCTACGACAACATACACTGTAAAAGTCAATGAATTGGTCTGCGTTACATCGGGATAAACCTATCCGGTGTATACCAATTAAAACTGGCAAGCTTTAGTTGCTTACAAGTATTTGCAGTTCGACTTTCTTCTACAATGTTAGCATACGTAATCAAGGATCATGTAAATTGTTAAATGTAGCTTAATTTCACATAATACCACAGTAATAATTTGTTTGGAGTTTAACGCCGCTTTCAACAGCTTTGGTCATATCACGGCGGTCAGTTCACCTACCCATGTTTACCTGGCTTTCCCACACCAGTACTTGCACAACATTCTTTCGAAGCCACTGACTACTTTCTCACATAAATCAGAGGTGAGAGGCAATGGGAAAAATCGCCCTAAAGAATGTTCGCCTCAACCGGGTATCGAACCCGTGACCTACATATCACAAGTCAGATACGCTACCAACTGAGCTACCCGGCCGGGACCCCACAGTAATAACACACATGGGTAAGCAACTAACAAATGAGCCGTACTCCTGAGAAAACCAACATTATGGCCGCCGACTTATCCGGGCCGACACATTCCGTCTCAGGGGGATAGAGGTTTGAGTAATAATTCCTGAAACAGAAAATCCACAGGAGGCGAAAAGTGTATATCCGGGTAAGCCTGCGCGGCATGCTTAGTCCACAGTGTTGGTTTTCTCGCAGGGCGGCTCAAATTATCATTTAGGCTCAATATCAACCTGGACGTACAGTACAGCTCACGCGGAAAACGCATCGTCCGCGAGCCACCGCCGACAAATCTCAACGCGGACAAATATTTTGGTCCGCGAAGGTGGGTGGAATTCCACCCATCACCGCGATTTGCTTTTATGTCCATCGCGGACGCAACAAGATAACCCCAGGGGGTTGATAAAACCGATCATCGTGGAGTTGCGGTGGAACCATCGCGGAATCGCGGTGATATTTTTTTGAATAGATAAGCTTTTTCTCGCCGTTTTGCTGGGAGTTTTTTTTTAATTTTTAATTTTTATTTCATTACAGTACTAATAAATGTTGTTGAAGAGGATAATGATTATAAATCAGTACTAACTATAAAGCAGCATATATGCGTAACAACTTAATTCATTAAAATTCGTCAATACAATTCCCCTAAACTTGATGTATTCTGTAAACGATACAACTACGTGATAATAAAACTGTTAATTCTGCCTGAAAGATGTGTAGCTTACTTTAAATCTCACTAATAAATGCCGTAATTCCTTTGTCAATCACCACAATTACCAATGCATTGTTCATTCTTAATCGCCTATACATTATTTCTTTAAAACCTGTTTCAAAGTCGGCTGAATAACAAAAACAAACTTTGCACACAAAGAAGTGTGAAGCGCCCATGTTAGTCCCGGATTTAATTAAACAACCAAAAACTAATTATCTGAATTGAAAGAGATTACGAAGTCTCATTAATTGGCATGTTTTACTCATAAAAATACTTGTAAATTAAGGTGACGCA
>JASEVX010000006.1:46955022-47015077 GCA_031761405.1 Serripes groenlandicus
AGCTGCAGTTCTGATTGCTGCTAATAAAAAATGCTACTGCGTTGTTTCGTTGACAGTTTATCATTGGCTTGCTATTCATAATAAACATTATGGGTACCTTAACTATTTTCACGAATGTTCGCGATTCCAGTTTATGTAATGTGAGTACAGGCCAATGTTATATTAATGAAACCATTTTTGTCTTTCATTCCCATTTTGTACTTCAATCTATTTTGGGACGGATGTCGTCAGACATACATTTCAGTGTCAACAGAGTTTATAAACGTGTTTCGGAGTTACTACGTTCCTAATAACACTAACAGCACCGCCGAAAAAAAAAGCTCCACCAAAACAAATAGTTCCAAATCGGAACAAATAGTTTAAAGCGGAGTAATTCCTTTGTGCTCTAGATTTGCCACGTCAAATGAAAACAAACCTCCTTAAATCAAAGACAGTTACATTAGAATTTAATAATTTTACTGTCCTATCTTGTTTATAAAGTCATTCTTTTTCGCCTGTGCTATCACAGATGCTTGTTTGACTAGATGGCGAACAAGTAAGATCCTGATCAGGCTGGGACGGTTGTACCTGGCTTTCATATAATCAAAGTACTGAAAGTCCTAGTGGGTGACGGTTGTGTTGGTTTTCGTAAATTAAGTTGAGGCATTGGCTAAAAGCGGCTCAGAAAGTATTCATGTGCCTAAAGTCTTATGTCATTCCAAAATGTCGCTGCAAAGAAAACCAACCTCTTAGCTTAAGTTATCAGAAAAAGGTTCATTGTTTAGGATCAAACATTAAAGTCCGTTTATCACACAGATCTTGCTAGTACGCTATAGGTAAAACAGTATGATAAACACGTTCAGGTTGAGTGTAACAGGGATTAGAGGGTCACTTATCGTAATTGTATCTAAAAGATTATTAAAAGTCGAAAAATGTCAATTTGAGCAATTATACTGCTTTGAAAGTTATCAGGTACTTGATTTCCTTATATGTACACGGACAACTATATAAGTTCTGTTTCACAGGTGAGCGAAATAGGACCATAATAGTCCTCGTGTTAATTACTAACTTCAGAGAAAACTACGTAAATTGTTCTTGCTACCTTTAATGACCATCAATTATGTTACATTCTGCAGATTTCTCACTTAAATCTACAATACCATGCTGGCTACTTCCATTGTTTGATTATCAACCCTACCCCTCACACGAGCATTGCAAACTTGTCAGCGGTTATAATGAAACATGGTATGAACGTTGTTGACATAGTCAATTCAAATACCATGGGCATGCTTAAACAAGGGCACCGCAAAGCGGATGCATCCCCTCGGTATTCAATTTAAAAATATGGCTAAAAATATGGCTAATGACCTGGATATTAATGTTATGTACCAGAAAACTAATGTTATTTGTCCTTGCCTTTATTAAATTGTTATTCATGTTATGTATCACAGAACTAAGTGTAATTTGTCCTTGTCTCCGCCTTTGGCCTCTGCCAAATGACCCCGCCTTTGTCCGTTGACATTTAAAATAAATAGGCTTCTAGATCTTACCATAAACTAAATGTATGACAAGTTTGGTTATGATCTGCCAAGAGATGATCAGTGTAGAGTGGTCACAAGGTTGTTGATATGGGAAAATAGTCAAAGTCCAATTTTGACCTTGACCTTTAACTTTAAAAAAAATAGGCTTCTAGACCTTGCCATATTCTAACTGTATACCAGGTTTGGTTAAGATCGGTCGAATGCTGTTCAGTGTAGAGTGGTCACAAGGTTGTTGATATGGGAAAATAGTCAAAGTCCAATTTTGACCTTGACCTTTCATCTATGACCTTGAAAATAAATACGCTTATAGACCTTGCCATATACTAACTGTATGACAAGTCTGGTTATGATCTGCCAAGAGATGATCAGTGTAGAGTGGTCGCAAGGTTGTTAATATGGGAAAATAGTCAAAGTCCAAGTTTGACCTTTTGCCTTTAGGCTTCTAGAATTTGCCATATACTAACTATACAAATTTTGGTTAAGATCGGTTGAAGGATGTTCATTGTAGAGTGGTCACAAGGTTGTTGATATGGAATAGTGAAATTCCAATTTTGACCTTGAACTTTAACCTATGACCTTGAAAATAAATAGTCTTCTAGACCTTGCTATATACTAACTGTATACTAAGTTTGGCTAAGATCGGTCGATGTTCAGTCTAGAGTGGTCACAAGGTTGTTGATATGGGAAAATAGGCAAAGTCCAATTTTGACCTTCACCTTTTATCTATGACCTTGAAAATTAAAAGGCTACTAGACCTTGCCATATAATAACTGTACACCAAGTTTGGTTAAGATCGGTCGAAGGATGTTCAGTGTAGAGCGGTCACAAAGTTGTTACGGACGGACGCACGGACGGACGTACTTACAGACGAGTACTTGTGGGGTTATTTCCTTTGTACTTGTGGGGTTAACCCAACAAGCATGCAATTCATTCCGTAATAACTTCCCTTTTACGGAATGAATAACATTAATATGCAAATGAGATACCCGTTATAATAAATAAAATAAAACTATTTATCTAAGTGTCTTTATAAGGGTGGTGAGTGGGCTTTCAGAGAACACCACAACCCCACAAGTACGCACAAACAAACGGACAGCTCCGTTACTATATCCCCTCATAAACTTCATTAGCCGAGGGGATAATAAAACTGCTTTTTTAAAGTGACTTATCTTATTGGTAAAGGAAAGCATTCATATTTGACAAACATCTCGTGTGTACATACATATGCAACCCGTCTGTCTGACATTAATTTACGAATACCAACACGACCGTCCCATAAGTAAGTTCAGTGCTTTGATATCTATAAGAGCCATGTCAGGCAAAATGGATATTTAATGAGTATTCATATGACATATTAACAACGCGATCCATTTATCTGGCGTGGCCTATATTAACTAAAATCAAAATGGCAGAGCAGGATGTTAATTTCACAAAGACGTATGACCATCTTATGATAGATTATAGGTTATTCTTCTGTGGAATGTAACAGCAAAATTCAAGCTAATCTGGCTTGATAAGGCTTACAGCGGAAGCACGGGGGTAACATTTTTATTGCAAATATTTATTTGGTCGTGAATGAGTAAACGTTTCGAGTATTGCCAAATATATTTCACTCTAAGAAATATAATTATGTTCAATTAAGATTGTTTCCCTTCGTGAAATGGCTATCACAAATATCAAGGTAAAAAAAACCTCGGCGACGTTTACTTTGTTGCGCTTGCAATACCGGATATTGTATTATTTGAAAAGGAAACCCAGATATAATGATTTTTCAAAGGCTACCAAAAATCAAGAGGCAATAATGGCCCTGGATCGCTCACTTAATACAAGATGCCAAATGTCAAGAATAGCTCAATATGCCACAAGGAAAAATAATACAACCAATGGTGTCCGTCTTTTGTCAAATTAATTTTGGGGCGGGGCCACTATCTAAGCCTTTTGTTTAGCCAAGAAGATTTTTAAAGTTTTTCCCCACAGAAACTGTATGTAAAATAGGCGATCTCCGGGGCGGGGCTATTTTTAAACCAAGGGGCATAATGTGATCACTATTGGTAAAGGACCACTAGACAATGCTACACACCGCATATTTAAACAATGTTGACCCCCATAGGCATGATTTGAATAATCTTGGTAGAGAAACATGAGACAAAGCTACACATCAAATATCTAAAGAAGGGGTTTTAAGTGTATCTCTATGAAAAACATGTGACCACAGGGACATAATTTGAACAATCTCGAAAGAGGACCACTAGACATTGCTTCTCACCAAGAACCTAAGCTCTATGCCGTTCGGTTAAAGACAATAAGAGGTTCCATATATATCTCTATGTAATACAGGTGACTCCCGGGGCGGGCCCAAATTTGACCCCAGGGGTATAATTTGAATTGTCTTGGTAGAGGACCACTCAACAATGCTACACACCAAATAACTAAGCTCTAAGTATTTCGGTTTCAGAAAGTTTTATCAACATTTGCCAAGTGGTTTAGGAGGAGATGTCGTTTAAGGGATTTTTTTCTCAGGTGAGCAAATAATTTAATTAGAGATTCTCGGAAAGTACAACACATTATAATTGTTAGTCATCATTTCTCAGCAACACAAATCGTCCGTGCTTTAGTAGAAAATATGTTGTTGTCATTTGCTTTCTAATGAACGAAATGACTTTTAAATGCTTATGACATATAGGATGTCACGCTTGAATGCGAATTTTCAAAATGGCGACGGATAGACACGAATTGTGGAACTTCCACAGGAATGAATGTGTTCTTTTTTGTGTGAGAGTTAATTAATACATACATCTAAAGATACGAGTGACGCTGTGTTTGATGTACAGTTCAGTTTACTTTATTACAATTGTTCAAAAAATACTTAAGTAACCCGATAATCGGTTGTTCCATCAAAGGCATGGACGTTTAAGACTATAACTAAAAAGGTTATAGACCAAAATACCAAGTTCTGTCTGCAAAGGGTTCAGGGATCGATTCCCCGGGATCGTTGCGGATGTACTTATTTCATTCAATTTCAATCCAGTCACGTTTTTCTAGCAATGAACTGTTTCGGAATAGATTGATTTTTGTTAACCGAAACAGCGTTGTACAAAACTTGGCTGATTATAAAATATTTATAATTGCACGAAACGATTTTCAATAAGACTTCATAACACCACTGCTTTTCCAAAGATATTATAGTGTTGGTGTTTTCTCACCTGTTGTTTTCATCATATTAATACATGTGCCAATAGCTTTGTAGCCGATTAATTTCCTCAGATGTATCAATGAAGGAAGGACATCCACTCATTGCACCTGTATGTGACCCCTGTACTTCCCAACTGGAAAAGATAAGAACTTGCATATATCTTTCGTAATTTTAAACGTTTAAAACGATCCCGACACGATATTTCGCAATGGAGGAGGACAAATCGGACAACCATATTACAAAGGCAATCGCAGCTGCATTCAATAAAGGAGGCATCTCAGCGGTAAGAGATTTAGTTCAATCTAATCTGGAGCAATGGGGAAGTGCCACGGTATCAATAGCTTTAATAGGCAGAACCGGTGTCGGAAAATCCACGTTAATAAATATACTAAGGAATGTTAAAGACGATGAATCGAGTGCAGCTTTGACAGGGACAACAGAGACAACGACTGAAATTAAAAGTTACCAGGACCGAAATAATCCAAATATTAATTTTTTTGACCTTCCTTGTGTAGGATCAGAAAGGTTCCCGAAGGAGACGTATTTAAAAAATATACCGTTAGATCATTTTGACACCTATCTCCTGATGACGGCCATCCGATTCACTGATGATGATGCATGGCTTGCCGAAAAACTAAAGGCGATGGGAAAACCGTTCTTTTTCGTTCGCACAAAGGTTTGGAATGATGTCGAAAACGTGAATCGCAACGTAATTTTTAGGAAACCAGAGGAACAAATAATTGTTGAGATCAGGGAAAATTGCAAGAAAAATCTTAAAAATAAAGATGCCAAAATCTTTTTGATTGATAGTTTCAATGAAAGGAACGAAAAGCTGGATTTTAAGGAACTGCGTGTAGCTATGTCGGAAGACCTTCCGGAACTAAAGAGGCAAGCACTTTTTGACTCTTACCAAGACTTTACTATGTTCACACCTACACTTATTAAAAAGAAAGGGGAAATGCTTCGAAAACGGATATGGAAAGCCGCCTGTCTTTCAGGGGGCTATGGACTTCTCCCGAGTCAACTATTTTCGATGTCGGTGGATTTAGGCATTGTGCAGAAGGAAGTGAGTTTCTTTGCCAACCAACTTGGACTCAGAAAAAATATGTCTATAAGCAGAGGAGTATCTTTGGAAGAAGAAACAGTCTTCAAATTAAAACAAACAGCATCTTTATGGTTGAAAGACGTGTCAGAAGAGGATGTCAAGGCATTAAGGATAACAGAAAAAGTAAAAAGGTCAACGTGGTTTATTCCTATTATAAATTTGATAGTTTCAGGTATTTCATCATACTGGGGTACGAACATAGTCCTTAACAAACTGCTGGATAAAATAATTGATGATGCTTTGGAGATCAATACATTAATCAGCATTGACTTAGCCAAGGGTGTTGGAGTTTGATTCTTGCTGATCTGCATGAATTCTGCGACAACTGTTTATCAAGATAAACATAAACAAAACGAAAAATACACTACATTGGTTTAAAACCGAATATCGCGGTACTTACTGTTAATGTTTGGAAACTTTAGTATGGCAAACTAAACAGCCATTTATATCAAGCTTCACTCGTTCTTTGTATATATCTTAATCAATTACAAATCCATGGGGAGCCATTTTGAAAAGTAATATTAATTGTGTGTCATGCAACGTCAAAACTGATCATCTATGATCTCTAATTAGAAGAAAATTAAGATCAGCCTGTACGTCTACACTCGGATCAAGGTCTTCTCAGTTCGCCATCAAGTCATACAAACATGATTGCAGCCTTTGAAGAACGGATATGACCACACAAAAAGGTCACACAAATATGCGATTTGATTACAACTCTTATGCCGATTTGCACTCAAAAATCTTCAAAACAAAACGTTGTATCATCAAGGACAGGTTGAACACATTATTTGAAAGGAGCAGATGGAAAAAGATCAAGGGTGGACATTTCATCAAAAGCATGAGTTCCACAGTTAAAAAAGCCGATAGCTTACAATCCTTAAATTTTCTCACAAGGTTTTTCAAAAGAACAACACGGTTTTATGTCTGAGGCAGAATAAGGCCTTTCCCATATACAACCGGCATCAGTGTATGTTAACCCATTTCCAGTTGCAGACGCATTAAGGCGTCATTTGAAAACATTGTGACAAACGAGCGATTTCTTCTTTTACCACAATGTTCTCAACTCTATTCGGTCAAATTAGCCTCATTTTATAGAGGTTTCCGGTGTTTTCAAAGTCGTATGCTGCAGATGTGTTGACTATGGGACAGAGTACATACCAGTACTGTGGGCTCGAGATAATCCGGAACAGTAAAGGAACTCGATAATACATTACTTCGAATTATCGACGATTTCGAGTGATCGATGGATTTATGATTAATTCATTTGTGTATTGTCAGCTTCGTAATTCATTGAAAATGTAAGTGTTTATTATGAAAAACAAGTAAGTGATACACTTTCACCGAAGAAAGAAGCTCAGTAGCAGCAGTTCTGATTGCTCATGTACACTCGGAACTGCTGCTACACAGTTTCCAAAAGACAGATCCGTTTTCAGAAAAAAATGTATTTGAGTTTTCCCATGTTCCAGTTAAAGAGAGCCCACTGTAAATGTTTATGAAAGGGGGGAATTTTATCGAGATTTACAATTTCCTCTTTTCTGGATGTTTTTTATACAATTAAGTCGCAAAGTATCTTATATGAGCAGTTTCATTTTCAAGATTTAAATGATTTGCGGGATATTTTCAATAAAGAAGAGTCGGAAATAAAATGGATGCTGTAATTTGCTGGATCACTGTGTAACAGTTTATCAAATTGTAATCATACTTTAACACTCATGTGATTTACTAGTGATTATTCAGAGTCAATTAAAATAACAAATCCAATATTCATATATTTGTTCTCTCTTTAACACCGAACAAAGAACAACAAACTCCTATCCCACATAAAACAAATTTCCAGAAGACAAAGTTTGAAAGATTGTTTTGGGAAATTAATAAATCATGGCAAAAGGAGAAAATGCTCATTATGAACACATTCTCCTTTTGTCATAATATTTTCAAAAGTCCCTCTCCACACAAACACATCCTAATTGAAGATCGACAAAAGTCATTGTAACATGCGTCATTTTGTCTCCCACTATTAGGCTAACAGTCAATATGGAAAAGAAGCCAGTTGCTATCATATACAGGGTATGAGAAAGCCAGGAAACACACGAGTAGGTGAAGGGGAGTCGTGATATGACTTAAAAGTAGTTGAAAAAGGCGAAAAGCCCCAATCTATCAATCCAGCAATGAGCCTAATTGTAGAATTCCTCTCACCCTTGTCAAGGTACGGAGACAGTCCCAAGTTTAACCAATCACCAGATTAAACAGAGTGTAGACTCTTCCAAAGTTGACAAAGAAATCTGATGGAACAACTGTTTGTTTTAACTTAATTCTGCTTCAAATTCCCGAAAATTTTATCGAAAAAGTGACTAGCAGGGAGTGCTCAATAGTGCCCTAAGTCATCCGAGTCATGGAAAGTGAGAAGCGGTCAGATAATACCTTTTCCAATGTATGGACTCATTTATCATTTACCATTGTCATATTTGTATGCACATGTTATATATGTACTTTTAAAGGTAGATTGTGTCCTTTCTTTAGTATATTCGATTCTGGTCATTATGAAACCATTGTCACATGCTTCTTGAACCAAAATATAAAAAAAAGTGAAAATAGGTACTCGTGAAAATATTAAGTTTGGAGATCACTTCATGCGGATATATCTTGACTGTACATCGAAACAAATAATTATCCTCTATATCAACAATCCCACTTCATACTGATTGAGTTATCCCAACTAAAGGTCGCACCCGTTCTTGTCATGACACAATACAAAGGTTTTTTGAGTCACTCAACATGAAAACCGACATTATGTGAGTTATTACGATAAGACCTATACCGTCTTTAAGTTGTGCATGACCTCCCCGCAAAAACGCTTAACACTCGTGTATGCGTTGTTTAATGCAGGCAGAGAAAATCGTGATTAGACTGCACGAGGCTGACTGATAGCAACTCCCTTCAGTCATACTTAAAGGGTCATAGTTTATTTTATATTTGTAATCACCGGTAAAAATAGGGATGATAAATTCGTCCCCGGTTCTTTAAAATAGTGCTTGAATTCCTTCCAGCGCTGATTTATTTACATATATTACATACGCATCAGTATAAGGATCGTAATGTATATATATATAAGTCCGTCAATGGGAAATATACAAGTTGACATTTCAGAACAGTATAGGCGCTTATCTGCCTGTCCGTCTGTTCCGTCTGATCAGAATCTACACAGGTCGAACATAAACTCTTAACATAATTGTGTAAGTAATTTATGGAACACGTACTTCTTGATCAGACACTGGGTCTTCAGTCTTCACAAGCAAACGTGTACATTTTCTTACGGACGGGCTTATATAATGCGACCTTCAACAGCTTATTGTTGTACTTTATTTAATAGTGTGTGGTGTGGATTTGATTCTTTTGATTTAAACTGAAACTTATCCATTTAAAACAAGTTCACAACATGTCTCATATTAATCACTATATATAACTATTGACTGCAGACTTCCAACATACAATCAGATGACCTTGACACCATTTAGATAAGAATGTGAAATCTATCTTAATACCAGCAGTTTTTCCTTTTGGATTTTAAGTGTCGTCTGCTGCAGATACGTAAAAATGCGTCTACATGCGAGTTCTTTCAACGGGGTTTCAATTTTCCCTGGCTAATTATTAACATAAATAATGGATTTATTCTTGCACTGGCAAATAAGTCGTTATGTAATATAACGAATTATTACTTGTTAAGAAGTGGAGCATTCGCTCATACGAAGTTTGAAAATCAAATTCATTGTATGAACTGCAGTCGGGTTACGAACCGTCTTATATTTTGACAGACTGTGATCACTCACCACTGAGGTGACTGATTGCTTTTAATTTTATTGTATTTTTATCGTGTACACAGCATTTATTGCATGTTTGCAAGTTTGACGACTCCCAAACAGATATAAAATAAGACAAATTATATACGACTAACGCAACCAGTGAAATTACAACGCTTTGCTAGATAAGACAGTAATATACTGTAGATAAACCGCAATTCTACATAATGTTATCTTTGTATAAATAAACGTGTCTATACATGTATATAATAGCTCAAAGGTAAGGTCTCAAATGATAACATACATCCGTACAGACTCAAAAACGGAGCATTGGCCAGTTTCAATCATACAACATTTCGGATTTCATCATCAGTAAATAGCTCATGTAGATGTAGATACGCATTTATGTGGCGACGGTACTGAAATATCACTTCACGTGCGAAATCGAGGTATCAATGTAGTCACATGAGGTGAAATTGGGTCTTTTGGCGTTACCATGCTGGTATCTTTTAACACTTTCACACATATACAACAAATATGCAACAGACGACTTTGATAGTATCTTGACAAACATTTGAAAAATCTCTGTTGTACAATAATTGAAAAGAGTTGGAATTTTGTGGCAAAGGAAAAAAATGCTCATTGTAAGCAATTTCTACTCTTTTCATTATACTTTCGAAAGTCAGTTGCTGCAGAGGCGTCAAACTGCGCCTTTATGAGGGAATTGCTTGACCCTTTCCCTCATATAGCCGCTTTCTGACGCCTCTGCAGCAGACGGCTTTTTGAGAACATAGTGACAAAAGAAGAAATTGCATAAACCTGCAATTTCTTCTTTTGCCACAATGTTTTCCACTTTTTATCATAGGTTATCCATTCAATTATAGAGATTTTCTATGTTTTGACAAAATACGTTCAAAGTCGTCTGCTGCAGAATTGCCGTATGAGGGAAAGGGTTAAAGGTGCCTGGACTGGGTATAAGTTGGACTAGACGTTCATGTTCTTGCGAGAAATAAGTTTAATTCTATATAACATGTCGAGGGCTTGGCGTGAAACGGTTGTAACTAAAAACCTATTTTGAAAACCCTGGTTTAGGGGCAATGTTGACCCCTTTGTAAACAATGCAAATTTAGGTGCCATTGCTCAGAACGAGCAATGGCACCTAAATTTCCATTGTTTACCAAGAAAAATGTTTTAACGCTTATAAAGACTTCATGACGAGGTGATTAACCTTGGTACAACAATACCAATTTTAGTTACAACTGTTTCACGCCAAGCCCTCGATGTATGGAGACAGTTACGGTATTTCTGAGACTCTGCCTATACTCAAGCCCACATGAAGTCTCGCTGTACGCCGGTGTAACACAAACCGTAGTCACCTGGCAAGGTTCATTTATATATGACAGACACATCTCGACTATTCCCTGTGGGTAAATAGAGCACGTTTTGTCTCATTAGTTGTTAATAAATGTTGTATCGGAGGCTGATTGTATCCGTTCACCAATGCCAAGTGACCGTACAATGACATAGTTGTGTCATCTGTTACCAATAAACCGACTCGTGCAATAATCAGGATGGATCATCCCTTTACGCTAAATACCTGCAACTCACCCAGAATACTAGGTAAGAAGGAATTCATCATTCCCACATACAACTGGCAGCCGTGATGTGACTGAAAATTGTCGAAAACAGCGTTTAAACCCCCAAGCAATCAATCATTCAACTATGTTTGACCTCACCAATTACTTGGCATATTAAGTTTAATGGTCAAATAAGGATGTTAGAACATTGCCAATAGCTGTGGAGTGTACAGACGAAAGTTGGCAGTTTAGCTGCAGACTGTCTTTGAAAACATTTAGGGGAAAGGAGGAAATGCTCAAAATGAATAATTTCTCTGTTCCCCACGATATTTTGAATGTTAATATCCTATACGAGTTTATGTTCAACACCGGTATTTATCAAAGCAGTCGATACAAGAACATAAGTAAACATACTTGGAATGGGAGAAAGGCGCAATTTCTCCTTTTCCAACAATGTTACCAAAGGTTATCTGCTGTAATGGCTCCAAAAAAGTTCGTCTGAACCATAAAAGTGTTAATATGTGTTTGTAATATACATGTAGTGCTAGTTTCAGGTAGTTACGCTAGCCGAATAGGATCTAGACTAGAAATGTGTCGGATTAACATGAATTCATCGTGAAGGACTCAATGCAAAGATATATTCGATTTTAGAAGCATGGTGCAAATGAATATAGTAATGCATTGCAAAGAAAATAACAAGCAGAAACTTTAAAACACTCGAATTTTATTAAATCATTTTTGAATTCCCATGTTAGTGCGCTCGGACCGCATGCGATAAACCATAAGACGGACACGAAAATAACCTTCTTTATAGTTTACGGTTACAGAAAAGAAACCCTTTCCCAAAAACATCATTTCTTAACCAGACGACTTTGAAAACATAGATGCAAAGGCGTCGACAATCTTTATAAATAAATGAAGAATTATTGAAGAGTTGAAAACATTGTCGTAAAAGGAGAAATTTCTCCCTTTGTTACAATGTTTTCAAAAGTCGTCAAAATGCATCTACAAGAGGGAAATGATTAAAATGTCCGATATCAGAATCGTTTATATATGTTGTACAAAAAAATACACATTTACCTAGAAACAATGATTGATTGGGGTTTAACGCCGTTTTCAATAATTGTTCAGTCATATCAAGGCGGCCAGTTCACATACTCGTGTGTTTCCTGGCTTCCCCATACCAGTAATCAACACAAAAAACTTCAAAGGCAACTAGCTGCTTTTCCACCTATACTGTGTGCCCATTAGTGGAAGACGAATGACCCTTTTCGCATTAACTTTTATCAAATGTCAGAAAGAATGTTGACCGAGCTGGGATTCGAATACACAACCCCTGGATTGACGGCCCGCGTCGCTAACAACTGAGCTATCGAGGCTTGGAAAGAACCGGCTGTGTTTCTGAACTAAAACTTCATTAATCCTTTCCAACATACAACACATTTGCAGCAATGCTGTAATGGCTCCAAAAAAGTTCGTCTGAACTATAGAAGTGTTAATATTTGTTTGTAATATATATGTGGAGCTATTTTTTCTACATTTGTTTCAGGTAGTTACGCTAGTCGAAAAGGATCTAGACTAGAAATGTGTCGGATTAACAATAATTCATCGTGAAGGACTCAATGCAAAGATCGATTCGATTTTAGAAGCATAGTGCAACAAAATATAGCAAAGAAAATAATAAGCAGAAACCTTAAAACACTTGAAGTTGTCAAAGATGTCCTATTCAAACGGCATCCAAACTCCAATTGGATATATACCTTTTCACATAACAACAACCCGTCAACCCGTCAAATATCATAGAAATATCTTCACCTATCCCGAAGAAAAATTATGGAAACTTGTTATGGCGGGAGGACGGAAGAAAAGCGATTCGTTTTAACCTGCCAAATTACGGGGGCATTAAATACGTGTGGATTTACCATTTCATCAATACATTTTTCAGGAATTTTCCCTTCATATACAATTCACAGGCAATAAGAACATCCGTGTCTAGGAATATAGTGTCCTATCGTATATTCATAGAAGGAAGCAGAAGACTACAAAATAGTTTTACAAACGTTTGGAAATTTCGATTATTTTGAGCAATTTCTCTTTTTTTGTCACACTGTTTTAAACAAATGTCTGTTTTAGATGCGTCGAAAATAGACCGCAGGTGTTAAACGATAAAGAAAATATAGCCGCAGATTCCGACACGCAAGTAACCATATTTGAGCTACTTTGGTTCGACTTCCAGTCTATGTTTTGAAAGAAACCTCTTTTTTTAATATTTACCACATTAGAGCTACATCATATCAATCCAAACGTACTAGAAAGACCACTCCAGAAGCATTTAAAGGATTATGGACAAGATCAACCTGCCAATTCTCACAGATTGACCACAACTAACACATATCGCTATAATTATGAATATATATAAAAAGTATAAGTATTCTATCAGGATACATTTTAGTCATCAGCAGAAGTGATTTCAAAATAGATAAGACTAGATAAGAAGCTCGAATCGACGACATGTCAATCGCGGTGATATAATTAGCCCGTAGGCGGTATTGCGGTGATCATATAGGTTGAATTGCGGTGATTATCCGCGATGAAAAGTATTTGTCCATCGTGGGATCGCGGAAAACGCGTTTCCGCGTGAGCTGTACTGTATGAGCAATTCGATACCGATCCCCAGTAAAATTACTACAGATGAGCCCCAAATAGTTTGATCAGTTTGCCTCAAACTGAGCTTGAACGATGCTGACTAACGATTTTACACATATAATTTAGTATTAAATAAATGGGACAGCATAGCCAACATGTCTGCACATGCAATTTAGATGTATTAACAATAGGTTGGGTATTGGAATTTGTCGACATACCAATATTACCATCATTGGGGTAATTGACTGTAAATATCATGCCTTCTTTCCATTGCCAAAAATACGCTTATCAGCATGAACAATTTGCATTCAGTTGGTATAGAAATGAAACAACTTTAGAGGTGTGTGAAGTTAGCGCGTAGATCGTAGATCGTAGCTCAACCAATAAAATGTAGTTGGCTGACCTGGGTCAGAAATTGAAAAAACATTGCCAATTGGTTGATCTGGGTCGTAGATCGTAGCTCAGAAATTGAAAAAATATTGCCAATTGGTTGATCTGGGTCGTAGATCGTAGCTCAACCACTTAAAAAACATTGCGAATTGATTGATCTGGGTCGTAGATCGTAGCTCAACCACTGAAACAACATTGACAATTGACTGATCTGGGTCGTAGATCGTAGCTCAACCACTGAAAAAAACATTACTAATTAGTTGATCTGGGTCGTAGATCGTAGACCAACCACTTAAACAACATTGCACATTGGCTGATCTGGGTCGTATATTGTAGCTCAACCACTGAAAAAACACGAAAAATGGTTGATCTGGGTCGTACATCGTAACTCAACCACTGACAAAACATTGCGAATTTGTTGATCTGGGTCTTAGATCGTAGCTCAACCACTAAAAACATATTGCACATTGGCTGATCTGGGTCGTATATCGTAGCTCAATCATTGAAAAAACACGAACAATGGCTGACCTGGGTCGTAGATCGTAGCTCAGCCACTGAAAAAACATTGCGAAATGGTTGATCTGGGTCGTACATCGTAGCTCAACCACTGACAAAACATTGCGAATTTGTCTTAGATCGTAGCTCAACCACTAAAAAAACGTTGCAAATTGGCTGATCTGTGTCGTAGATCGTAACTCAACCACTGAAAAAACATTGCAAATTGTCTGACCTGGGTTGTAGATCGTAGCTCAGCCGTTAATAAAAACATTGCAAATCGGCTGACCTGGGTCGTAGATCATAGTTCAGCCATTGAAAAAACATCGCGAATTGGTTGATCTGGGTCGTACATGTAGATCGTAGCTCAACCACTTAAAAGATATTGCGAATTGGCTGATCTGGGTCATAGATCGTAGCTCAACCAGTGACAAAACATTCCAAATTGGCTGACCTGTGTCGTAGATCGTAGCTCAGCCACTGCAAAAACATTGCGAGCTGGCTGACCTGGGTCGTAGATCGTTGCTCAGCCATTGAGAAATAATTGCGAATTGGTTGATCTGGGTCGTAAATCGTACCTTAACCACTGAAATAACATTTCGAATTGGTTGATCTTGGTCGTAGATTGTAGCTCAACCACTTAAAAAACATTGCGAATTGACTGACCTGGGTTGTAGATCGTAGATCAACCACTCAAAAAACATTGCAAATGTGTTGATCTGGGTCGTAGATCGTAGCTCAACTACTTAAAAAACATTGCAAATTGGTTGATCTGGGTCGTATATCTGACTTCAACCACTGACAAAACATTGCGAATTGGCTGATCTGGGTCGTAGATCGTAGCTCAGCCACAGGAAAAACATTGCGAATTGGTTGATTTGGATCGTAGATCGTAGCTCAGCCATTGAAAAAACGTTGCAAATTGGCTGACCTGGGTCGTAGATCGTCGGTCAGCCAATGAAAGAACATAGACAAATGGCTGACCTGGGTCGTAGATCGTAGCTCAGCCACTGAATAAACATTGCGAATTGGTTGATCTGAGTCGTAGATCGTAGGTCAGCCAATAAAACACCGTTCCAAATTGGCTGACCTGGGTCGTAGATCGTAGCTCAGCCATTGAAAGACCAACCTCACTCCCTATATATACGGCAGAGCACTTCCCATCGTTGTGTAGGCAAGCTCCAGAACTCGCTACCGGACGTTCAAACTAAATGTCGGGAAGTGCTCTTCGGGGTCCAGCGTAAAATGCTCTGAGGAGCATTTCCAGACCAACCTCAACCCCTATATATACGACAGAGTACCTCCCATCGTTGACCGCTTTTGGTAGACAAATGGGCTGATGGCAGCTGAGAGCTCCCCATGAAAGACTCGAAAGAAAGAAAAGAACTCTCCCTATAGTTACGACAGAACACTTCACATCGTCGACCGCTTTTTGATTAGACAAATCCGCATTTTCGTGTTGTTTTTTTCTCATGGGAATCGAACGCCGGAATTTAGACGAAATTCTCGCCGAGTTTGCCGCGTGTATTTAGACTACTCGGGGCCCTGTAACGGGAGTGGAACACTGCTTTATTTTTGTTGTCTTGTCACAAGAGTGAAACAGAATTTGGAGTAGTCAGAGCATTTCCCATCGTCGACCGCTTTTTGGTTAGACGAATCAGTTTTTTCTTCTGTTATTTTTTCTCTCACGGGAGTCGACGCCGGACTTAAGTAGGGTTTCATGACCCATACGACACGCCACAATGAAGTGAGCCAAAATATCAAAATCACACAATATCAGTATCGGGTGTGACCACCTTCTGTAGCAAAAACTTATTTATACCTGAAGTTGTTCTCATTTAAATTATAATTCGGATAAAGCGAATGATTATAAGTGACCAATTAGAACTTTGGGTTAGGGTAGAGAATATTGTATTTATCAAAATATGGTGTATAACAGCAAACCGTTCGTCCGTAACTTCTTTATTTAAATTAGCTTCAACAAACAGTGCGATGGTTCGCAAATTGGCTTCAAACAATTCACTCTTGGGGATATCAGATTGAGGATTCTCCATGATTACTTCAACAAACAGTGCGATGGTTCGCAAATTGGCTTCAAACAATCCAATCTTGGGGATATCAGATTGAGGATTCTCCATGATGGCTTCAACAAACAGTGCGATGGTTCGCAAATTGGCTTCAAACTATTCAAGCTTGGGCATATCAGATTGAGGATCCTCCATGATTGTATCTAGAATTGTTTGTTGCATTTTAGTTCGAGCATCCCCTCATGCGATGACGCAGGTCTTTTTTTATTAATTAGATTCAGTGTCTGATGTTCAAAACTCATCTCTCATTACTAACTCATTCTACAGAGGTACAGTCCTTGTGTAACACCCTGTACATGGCAATGTTTTGACAATGGGCTGTTAATAGTTTATAATTTAAGAGAGAAAAGGTAGTCCATACCAATATTTTTGAATTACGTACTCATAACACAACCTCTATATAACCTCTTTGACTTTTATAACAGCATTGATTCGTCCCGGGGAACATTAATTGTTGTTTTTGTCGGACATTACCGGAAGTCAATATTGAGTAATGATTTGAAGTGTTTATCGTTATTGGCTTCATCACGCTATGTCTAGAAAAAACAGTATTTTAACCTGTGTCTGCAGTGTTACAAAAATTGATTCCTGTTTCAAATCACCTGTTAGATTCAAATGAAATATAATCCATACAAATATAAAGAAATACTGCCTTACTTTCGAGACCCGATACATATATATATTTTTTTTTATTTAAGCATGTCTAAACTGATCTATATCTTCGGAGGCGTAGTTATGGGATGACATATGCCATGGGTACAAGATACAACTTGTCTTTCCTTAAGGCAATCCGACGGATATTCAATATCGAAACATCATCCTGATTCCTCATGTTGTCCCGTTTGTGCAACATTAAAACGTCAGTTCCAGCAGGCCAAAGTCTGGTATCACGTGGCAAGAGGAATCAATGAATTAATGGCAGCTAATTATGTCGATGTTGTACCTTGGCCAGCATTTAGCCCAGTTTATCACCAATAGCACAGCATTTGGATGAACTAGATAGGAAAGTAATGGCACGTTACCCTGAAGCAACAACCACCCCACAACTGCATCGATTGATTCATGAAGAGTGGAACAATATTTCAATTGCTACAGTCATCACACTGATCAGCTCTATGAATGGGGGTGTCCGAGTAAAACTCTCGATGCACTCGCTCCCTGAACTAACATTGGCTGCGTAAACGAACTTTTTACCCTTGCTGCATGAAACTGTCGTATGAAAATACACGAAGTATTTACAAGAACGAAATAGTAGGATAACTTTGTTTGTATGGTGTTTTATTCCGCTTTCAACAGTTATATCACAGGCATTCCTGGGTAAGTTCTACTTGTCCATTTATCCAGACACCAGTGAGTCAGTCGTTATGCAAATCACACAACTCTGAACGACAAGGAAGGAAAGCCATCACTTCCATTTTTGATAAATGAACTGACTTACTGTTACACCATGATGCTGAACATAACAAGCTGCCTTAATATATGTACCTTTATGTGATACGTTTACATCAGCCTATGTTTTGATCCAAGAACAAATGTATTCAGTTTTAGTTTCAAGTTCACTGGAAAAAACAGCTTCAATCTGACCTTCGATATTGCTTCTGTAACTAGAATTCCAGAATCCTCAACATTAAGTTGCTTGTTTCGGATCAATGTTAAAATCACATTTGCGAAAATAAAACATTAATTGAGTCGGTAACAATTTATTCCTCTCTGTAATTTTACAAAAGTTCTTATGACAAACGCCATTCGTTTTCCAAAATATTGAAAGGGACGGCCAGCTATTTCTGACTTAGGCTTTATCTGCCATTATTTAACTAGATTGCGGCTAACCAACATAACATAAAGGATCCAAGGTTTCCACTTTGATTCGAACCTTCAACCTCCAGGTCCCAAAGATGATGCCTTAAACACTCGGTTATCGGGATCTGTATATGTAGGTAGGTTGCTCGTACTCAACATAATTAACACGATCCAGAACTAATCATATTATAATTATGATCAATTTTATGTGAATGAATGTCAACTGAATCTGTGAATTTTTCAATGTGAGAAGAGATGCATTCTGCACAGTTTTAAAAATTGTTGAAAATGAATACATGTCATACTAATATATCTATCTGTACCAAGATGTCAAGAAAGAACCAATATTGTTCAGTAATAAGTAAACAGACCTCCGTGAAGTTAATGGAATCCTGATCAATCAATAATGTAATCTCAATATGGTCCTTTTATATTCTTCTTAATTGATTGTTTGTTTAGTTATATCACGGCGTTAACTGGGGTAGTTTCCAGTTCGACTGATCTTTTTATCAACCAGTCAGTCGTAATGCTAACCCCAAATGCTAGCGCCAAGGAGGAAAGCCATTACTACATTTTTTAAAGTCTTAGGTATGTCTCGGACAGGGGTCGAACCGCGGCCTGCCGCACCCGATGTGGACGCTCTTCTAGAGAACGAGAACACTTGACTACAAACATGGGTAATTAGTTTTCTGATAGCAACATATAACTGCAGTTGGCTCAAAAGCAATGTATATCGCTTGTTTTCTTTGGCTTAAAACAGACCTATGGCTGAAAGATACCGTGTTTATATTAATATTTAAGAAATTGATCACATCACCATGTCACGGAACTACTTTTGTAATTTCCTTCTAGAAATAGATCAATATTTTACTCCCAATAGTTGAAAACCTACGACATTACAGTTATTTTATCATGTTGCTCGCCAGATTAATGCAAACTATATTGCGGTACACTTGAAACTAATGAATGTACTAATGGAAATTACGCGTGGTACAATTGATATCTCGCGGGACCGAATGTTATTTGTTCCACGCCCCTAGTAGATAATACTAAGCTGTATTGCTGCTGCAACATGCTTTTTCTTTTCGTATGTACCAAATATAACTTTTAAGACAGAATAAAGAAAAGAATATGCACTTTTCTCATGTTTTCAATAATAACAAAATGTACACATAAGCTAAAAATGTATGAATGTCGTGTGATTCATGGGCCATATACTTTGATTGATTGATTGATTGATTGGGGTTTAACGCCGTTTATAACAATTTCTCAGTCATATCACGGCGGCCAGTTCACCTGCTCATATGTTTCCTGGTTTTCGCACACCAGTACTCCACACAACAATCTTCCCAAGCAACTGGCTGCTTTTCCACATAGACTTAGCCCATTGGTGGAAGACGAATGACGCATGTCGCAATGACTTTTGTCCCATCTATTTTGAACGACGACATATCATTTTTCAGTAACGTACCATTACCATATTTGGTAGCGTGTTTGGTCATACCGTCGTGTTGTATTAACACTCTGTATATGAGCCTTTGCACGAGACAACCAACATTATGGACTCCGTGAAAAGTATCGACCCAGATCAGCCTAAGCAGGCTAATCCGGACAGATACTTTTCGCGTCCTATTGATTTTTCTGTTTCGGGAATCATGACCCTATACCTCTATCATGTTTCGGCCCGGATTAGCCTGCGTGGACTGATCTGGGTCGATATACATTTGCAGCGTCCAAAATGTTGGCTTTCGCGGCTAATATATTTATGCCAGAAAATATGCGGGTATAAAACGGCGATGATGCAAAGCACATTTTTTTTTTATTGACGTCAATGGAATACACAAGAAGTTTTTGAAATGTCTCGTTGTAGGTAAATTAAACTTCGCTTTTTTATTAGGGGATTGGGCAAGAGGGGCGATTCAGATTATAATACATAATATCACAGTCTTCTTGTAGTAACATGGCCATTCGCAAGCGGTTCGACAGTACGATCATACCTTTTAATAATTGGACTCTCCACAAGAAGGAAATATGTCATTTTCCTTTAAAGTATCATTAACCCTCTGTCTGCTCAAACCGGTTATGAGTGTTGAAAACGTCGTAAAACCCCAATAAAACAAAATAAAACAAAGCTTTCATTATAGAGCCAAGCCATTAAGGGCATCCTCTCCACAGTTTTATCTTGATAATCGTATTCATAGAATTGGCTATGGCTATTACAGTATTGAATGTATTTAATTGGCTCGGCTAGTTCCATTGTCTATAACTTCACAATACATGTATCTCCTAAATACAGGTTCAAATGTAAAACCCAGTGACAGGCTTTGTGAAATATTGACCTGCAGCTTACGTTGGATTTTAGCTCATGCTGGTACAAAGAAGGCAACGTACACATTTGTTATCACCCTGTGGTGATCGTCCGTCGACGTCCATCATGGGCATTAATTTCACAAAGTACTAGGCCAATTTCCATCCTTCATAGAAATGTTTCTGTCGCCGCTCTAGTTCAACGTTCAATTGTCCAATTCTATTCAGAACGTATGTTACTGTTGCATCAGAAAGGCAGAACAATGACGCAACTTTTTAATTCTGTTCCTGCGAAACTACTGGTCTGATTTCAAGGTAAGAGGCAGAAATGTTTCATTTTATGTGACCATCTACAAAAGTGTTTCAAATCTTATTAAATTGTTGTAAAACCTGGCCAGTATGTGGTTTAAAACATGGGGGTGACACAAATGACAAAACGTAAAGTAGTCTCCTTTGAAACTATTTTTCCTGATTATTTGGCGGAAATATTATTGAGATTTTAATGAGTCAGGTGACCGTCACAGGGTCACATGACCCTCGTTAGATAGATGTATAATTATCAGTATCGGTAAATTTAATATGCGGGGCGCACTACATTCATACTAGTAAAATGTAGATTTTTGAAGTTACAGTGCTTGTCTATGTATATGTTCATTCTGTCTGTAAATGTGTGCGTCATACTAGTTTTATTTGTTATAGGTGTCATCTGATTATCACTTATTTCGGGAATTACTGCCGCCGTGACTTTCTAATCCGTCTGTATCTCAACATATCATTTGTAGTTAATATTTGTCAGTAATAGGTGTATTGGGCGAAATCTATATCAATGTTTAAAAGAGCGAAAAAATAGGTATTTTATTTATTTATTATATTTTATTTATTTGTTTTTGTTTTTATCATTCATTATTTATTTACTGATTTACTAACTGATTTAGTTTATCTATATTTCATCTTTTTTATGTATTATTCTTATCCTCCTTGTGATAGATTGTTTTACATACATTTTGTGTATTTACACAATGAGAAAACGAGGACAAATTAAATACGATATTTGTATCAAGTGTCAAAACGTATAGCGACGATATGAGTGTGATGTTTAATAGTTAACTGTTTGCTAATTGGTAATATTACCACTTCGTCTTACGCCTAGTAATACTCACGTGGTCCTTCTTTTCACGGACCATTACCTCTAGCAATATTTCAGGAGGTTGACTTAAGCTTGCTGAAGTGAAAGTACCGATACCCAAGCATGGACTATCTATATCTGACTGTGTACGTGTTAGTTGCTATTGATGGAGCTCGTTCCCAAACAGGGTACGATGCAAAGGCTCTGCGGACACAATTGTTCGTTACAGAAGGCTACGACAAGAAAATAATTCCATCTTTTAACCAAAGCGAACCAAAAGGTAAGGTTTCATTTTCATTCTAACTTGACGTGAGAGTTATTGTTTGGTTTTCAGATATCTAAAATAAAATCGTTCAAAATGGTCGTTAGAAGTTTTTGAAAAAATCGTTGTATGTAATATTAGTAACAAGACGAATTTTGATGCAAATCATCAAAGACGCCGCGCATGATTTTGAAGTATGACTTTCAGTACATTTAGATAACCTGTGCAAACAGACAGGATCTAAATATTTTGAACAAGGAGGCCAAATGTCCCTTTATTTTAAACAAGAAGGCAAATATGTGCCTATATTGTTCACCTGGCTACCATAGTATATAATAAAAAGTTATCAAGAGCAGAAAGGGTCAATTTTGACGTAAGGATTAGACATTTTATATGCTGCGATCTATGTGATATTCAGCAGGTGAAGTTTAGTCCTGAAACAATTTGGTTTACATTTTGCTTAACATTGACTGCAACTTTTTAAGTTTAGAAGTACAACATTGATTGATTGACTGGGGTTTAACGCCATTTTTAACATTTTCTCAGTCATATCACGTCGGCCAGTGTACCTACTCATGTGTTTCCTGGTTTTCTAAGACCAGTACTCCACACAACAATCTTCCCAAGCAACTGGCTGCCTTTCCACATAGACTTAGCCCATTGGTGGAAGACAAATGACGCGCATGTCGCATTGACTTTTGTAAAACGTCGGAAAGAAAGTTGGCCGAGCCGAGATTCGAACTCACAACCCCTGGATTGACAGCCCGCGTCGCTACCGACTGAGCTACCTGGACTAGGCAGACATACAACATAATTTGGTGAATAGGCAAAAACATCCACCAAAACCTTTCGCTGTAAACCAACCTATTAAACAAGTGTAGCCTAGGAAGTTGAGGAAAAGTTATTAAAAACAAATTAAATGTGTATAAAGTTTTGTAATAATGGTAGAAGACATACGTATTTTGTATCATGTTGTTTCTTAAATCCATTAATACAATTTATTGATTCATAAAGGTTGTTTTTTTCATTTTACAGAGTTTTTCTTAACAATAATAATGTTGGTTGCTCCCTTTTCGATTAAGTAACCCCATGGTACAACATTGAAACGTATTCAATACTGACACCGCGCGGTGTCAATAAATTTAAGCTACTCATTCCAAAATGTTGCCTTTCCCACATACCTTCGAAGCAGCTATACATTATACTTGTCTGCGATACAAAGAAGAAAGCAGTTTGCATAATGACAAAATTGCTTAGCCTGAAAAGCATGTCCTTTTCGAATAACAGATCACGTTTCAGATGTTTCAATATGATGTATGTATGAGGGAACTGTGTATTATTCTGTACGATAGACAGAAATGTCCCTTCGATTTTTTTTCTTCCGATTATCTGATATGTTTCTATAAAATCCGTTAAACAAAGACATACTGCTCATAAAAGTTTCCGAGCCCCCATGGCTTAGACGGTAACAACAAGAGCTCTCAATCCAGAAGTCGAGAAATCAAACCCCGACTCGGTCGTTCACTCTTTACGACGATTGACAAAAGTCATTACAACTTGCGTCACTAGTCTTGCATTAATGGGCTAATAGTCTATGTCGGAAGGACACCAGTTGCCGTGGAATGAGAGTACAGTACTGTACAGGTGTGAGAAAGCTCGGAAACACACGTTAGGTGAATTTGCCGCTGTTATATTACTAAAATACAGTTGGAAACGATGTTGTTAAACTCCAATCAATAAACCAAGGAGAGCTAATTAAAGCATAAGTTTGATCAAGAGATTGAATAAAACTCGTTTTCCTTTTATAAAAACGCTATTAAATGCAGTTTGATTTGGAACCGGGCGTATACGTTCGTATTAGAGTCCTACGGATTTGGAGAGGTCGGCCAAGCACTCCCGACAGTATGGTGCGTCCCGTTACATTCAGGATCAAAATCGTAACAATATCCTGTGTTGTCTGGACGGTGTCCTGTGGAACGGGTATGATCTAGAGAAATCTTTCATTGCTGATTAAGACCAGATCGCGTCCAGATATTGCCGAATGCGAACCGTCTTTGCCGAATCCGAAACGAAACAGTCTCGTTATTAATACGAAATTCGGCAATGATACCCATGTCAGAGTCCCGACAATAAAAGAACACGATACGACTGAGTCTAGACAAAGCCGTTTGCAATGCTGTACAACAGACTGTGCGTTCCGACTGTAGCAGATTGCTCTCATGGAAGTGGACGAAGAAGACCTTCTGTTTGCGAATTATCTTTTGAACAGACGGGCACTGCGACCCGGTAGAAATCGAAGATACTGGGTCAAGCCCTGGATATACAGAAGGGATCAGCTCAGCCAGTATGACACATTAATGAGGGAGCTGAGAGAAGAAGATCTAAAAGCTTTCATCAACTACATGAGGCTACCCACGGAACTGTACGATAAAGTCATGGCTCGTATAACAGGCCGCATCCATCACCAAACAAGATACCTGGTGGAGGCAAGCCCTTGATCCTGGACTAAAATACCATGAGGCATCTGGCATCCGGCGACAAATACATCAGCATAACATGTGACTTCAGGCTTCCCAGTAACACCATGTCAATGGTTGTCACTGAAGTCTGCCAAGCCATCATTGGTGAGTTCGCTGCAGAGGTAAGAGCCTGCCCCACTACCCCAAGGGGTGAACGGAAATCGCATATAAATTTCTTCTCAAATTGAACTTCCCACATGCGTGCGGTGCATTTGACGGAAAGCACGTTGCGGGCAAGTGACTACCATACTTCTCCATAATCATGATGACCCTCGTAGATGTGGATTCTACATTTATCTGGCTTGATGTTTGGCCAGATGGAGCAGCTTCAGACGCACAAATGCAACGAGTGTGATCTGAAAGAAGTCCTGCAGAACAAGACCATTGGCTTTCCTGATCCTGAGACACTTCCTATAGATTAAAGAAATACGGGAATATCACGTGAAACTGTTTTCTAACGGATGTCTTCCGTCGGTTCTCTATCCGGTCATTGTCTTATCTCTGTCTGATCGCATTTGGGAGACGCTGTTGGGACAGATTCGTTCGTTTCTTACCATGCACAAGATACAAATCGGATCAGAATCGGATTGAGATCGGGATAATCGGGACGAATTTGGCTGAATCGGGACGCTTCCTGAACAATATCTGATTGTTATCGTGATTAAATAAAGGATTTTACACATTTTAATAAAGTTTGATTTTCAAGTCACGAATCACAGGATCTTGATCAGACTTTTGACAAATTTTAATCGGGAATGGCCCTGTCAAGGATGGCAGTAAAATTCTTTATGTGTGATTAAGGCTGACTGGATTACGAACCCAATATTGAGGAGGGCATATTAAAGCATAAAATGTTTCCTCGTTGAACATACCGATATGACATCGGGAAACGGTTAATTTCTACCTGGTTTTAATTGGACGTGCTGTCCGCCTATCAAAATTAACGTTACATATAACGTTTGGCATTATTTCAAACTGTAGAATTTAACCGATGTTTTGAATTTTCGTTGCATACAAAGTAAGCCTTAGGCAGAATTAACATGTTTGGAAAAACAACGAACTATGACTGGATGAAACCAGTTCAGTTTTCGTGTTTCAAGAGCGCTTTAAATTGAGACAGAGGGTATGGAATGACTCATTTTAAGTCCTATGGGTAGATTTTCTGCCCGTTTTGATTAGTTGTTGTTTGATGGCGATATTTACCCTCGCACTCGGTAATATAGCCATTAGGCGAGCATGTGTTGATTAGCCTGTACCAGTTCCTTTACATGCGATAGCGTGATATCAGGGGAAGTAACCAATCTGATTAGAACAATATATATTTGGATGCAGAATAGTTAAATTAGACGGGACCAAAAACATGAAAAAGATTGACCAAATTCACGGGAAATATTCTTTTGTAGTTCGAGATTGAGTCCGACCGGTAGTTGTCTTACTCGAATTTATTGTAAAACAATATGAGTTCAAACATATTATGAAGCTTTCGATTTGAGTTGAGTAAAGCTGTTAAGTTGTAGCTTTCTCACGCATTCATGAACGCATTTGTGTGCGCTTTTTGACTCAAATGCAGGGAGATCGCAAGCAGACTGCATTGAGGCGTAGATTGATAGGTATCTTCCTTTTTCATTAAGTCCTGATGATAATGCAAGTTTTTCTTTTTCTTCAATGTTTACTTCATTACGTTTCCAAATACTTACCTTCCATTTATAGTTATTTTTCATAGTTTTGCCAGTTTGAGTTCAAAGTCGTCTGCTGCAGATCTGTCATATGTTTGAAAGGATTAAAGTGTTTACATTATAAACCGAGGTTAATACATCTTCTTTCAGATGTAGCCGAGCCCCGGTAGCTCAGTCGGTAGCGACGCGGGCTGTCAATCCAGGGGTTGTGAGTTCGAATCCCGGCTCGGCCAACTTTCTTTCCGACGATTGACAAAAGTCAATTCGACATGCGTCATTCGTCTTCCACCAATGGGCTAAGTCTATGTGAAAAAGCAGCCAGTTGCTTGGGAAGATTGTTGTGTGGAGTACTGGTGTGAGAAAACAAGGAAATGCATGAATAGGTGAACTGGCCGCCGTGATATAACTGAGAAATTGTTAAATACGGCGTTAAACCCCAATCAATGAATCTTTCAGATGTGTACCTGAGTTTCTTTCTACGAAGAATAAATGGACTTGACGAGGTCACGGAAACGTTAAAAACTACGGGGTATTTAATGGTGACGTGGTTTGATAATTACCTCGTTTGGAATTCATCTGATTACGGCGGAATAGAATACTTTTTACGGCCACAGGTAGGGTCACCATTTCCCTTTTGCAGAAGACGACTTTTAACAAATAATGTGGCTAAAAGAAAAAATGCTCATAATGACCGATTTCTCCTTTTGCCACAATGTTTTAAACTATATTCAATAAAGATTTTTTAATTTATTGATATTTCCAATATTTTGCTGATATGGTTTTATAACAGTCAGATTGTGTGTATGTAGCATGGATTGGGTTACCTTTACCTACATGAAGTGGAATAACGATAACTAGAATATAGTGTTTAACTTTACTCACATGCAGTGGAATCACGATATTAGAAGATAGTGTTTAACTTTACTCACATGAAGTGGAATAACGATAACTAGAAGATAGTGTTTAACTTTACTCACATGCAGTGGAATCACGATATTAGAAGAAAGTGTTTAACTTTACTCACATGCAGTGGAATCACGATAACTAGAATATAGTGTTTAACTTTACTCACATGCAGTGGAATCACGATATAAGAAGATAGTTTTAACTTTACTCACATGTAGTGGAATAACGATAACTAGAAGATAGTGTTTAACTTTACTCACATGTAGTGGAATCACGCTAATTAGAAGAAAGTGTTTAAATTTACTCACATGCAGTGGACTCACGATAACTAGAATATAGTGTTTAACTTTACTCACATGTAGTGGAATCACGATAACTAGAAGATAGTGTTTAACTTTACTCACATGCAGTGGAATCACGATAACTAGAAGATAGTGTTTAACTTTACTCACATGTAGTGGAATAACGATAACTAGAATATAGTGTTTAACTTTACTCACATGCAGTGGAATCACGATAACTAGAAGATAGTTTTAACTTTACTCACATGCAGTGGAATCACGATAACTAGAAGATAGTGTTTAACTTTACTCACATGTAGTGGAATAACGATAACTAGAATATAGTGTTTAACTTTACTCACATGCAGTGGAATCACGATATCTAGAATATAGTGTTTAACTTTACTCACATGTAGTGGAATAACGATAACTAGAATATAGTGTTTAACTTTACTCACATGCAGTGGAATAACTAGAATATAGTGTTTAAATTAACTCACATGCAGCGGAATCACGATAACTAGAAGATAGTGTTTAACTTTACTCACATGTAGTGGAATCACGATATAAGAAGAGAGTGTTTAACTTTACTCACATGCAGTGGAATCACGATATAAGAAGATAGTGTTTAACTTTACTCACATGTAGTGGAATCACGATATAAGAAGAGAGTGTTTAACTTTACTCACATGTAGTGGAATCACGATATAAGAAGAAAGTGTTTAACTTTACTCACATGCAGTGGAATCACGATTACTAGAAGATAGTGTTTAACTTTACTCACATGTAGTGGAATCACGATATAAGAAGAGAGTGTTTAACTTTACTCACATGTAGTGAAATCACGATATAAGAAGATAGTGTTTAACTTTACTCACATGTAGTGGAATAACGATAACTAGAAGATAGTGTTTAACTTTACTCACATGTAGTGGAATCACGATATCTAGAATATAGTGTTTAACTTTACTCACATGTAGTGGAATAACGATAACTAGAAGAAAGTGTTTAACTTTACTCACATGTAGTGGAATCACGATAACTAGAAGATAGTGTTTAACTTTACTCACATGCAGTGGAATCACGATATCTAGAATATAGTGTTTAACTTTACCCACATGTAGTGGAATAACGATAACTAGAAGATAGTGTTTAACTTTACTCACATGCAGTGGAATCACGATAACTAGAAGATAGTGTTTAACTTTACTCACATGTAGTGGAATCACGCTAATTAGAATATAGTGTTTAACTTTACTCACATGCAGTGGAATCACGATAACTAGAATATAGTGTTTAACTTTACTCACATGTAGTGGAATAACGATAACTAGAAGATAGTGTTTAACTTTACTCACATGTAGTGGAATCACGATAATTATAAGAAAGTGTTTAAATTTACTCACATGCAGTGGACTCACGATAACTAGAATATAGTGTTTAACTTTACTCACATGCAGTGGAATCACGATAACTAGAAGATAGTGTTTAACTTTACTCACATGTAGTGGAATCACGATAATTATAAGAAAGTGTTTAAATTAACTCACATGCAGCGGAATCACGATAACTAGAATATAGTGTTTAACTTTACTCACATGCAGTGGAATCACGATAACTAGAATATAGTGTTTAACTTTACTCACATGCAGTGGAATCACGATAACTAGAAGATAGTGTTTAACTTTACTCACATGTAGTGGAATCACGATAATTATAAGAAAGTGTTTAAATTAACTCACATGCAGCGGAATCACGATAACTAGAATATAGTGTTTAACTTTACTCACATGCAGTGGAATCACGATAACTAGAAGATAGTGTTTAACTTTACTCACATGTAGTGGAATCACGATAATTATAAGAAAGTGTTTAAATTAACTCACATGCAGCGGAATCACGATAACTAGAATATAGTGTTTAACTTTACTCACATGTAGTGGAATAACGATAACTAGAAGATAGTGTTTAACTTTACTCACATGTAGTGGAATCACGATAATTATAAGAAAGTGTTTAAATTTACTCACATGCAGTGGACTCACGATAACTAGAATATAGTGTTTAACTTTACTCACATGTAGTGGAATAACGATAACTAGAATATAGTGTTTAACTTTACTCACATGTAGTGGAATAACGATAACTAGAAGATAGTGTTTAACTTTACTCACATGTAGTGGAATAACGATAACTAGAAGATAGTGTTTAACTTTACTCACATGTAGTGGAATCACGATAATTATAAGAAAGTGTTTAAATTAACTCACATGCAGCGGAATCACGATAACTAGAAGATAGTGTTTAACTTTACTCACATGTAGTGGAATCACGATATAAGAAGAGAGTGTTTAACTTTACTCACATGTAGTGGAATCACGATATAAGAAGAAAGTGTTTAACTTTACTCACATGCAGTGGAATCACGATTACTAGAAGATAGTGTTTAACTTTACTCACATGTAGTGGAATCACGATATAAGAAGAGAGTGTTTAACTTTACTCACATGTAGTGAAATCACGATATAAGAAGATAGTGTTTAACTTTACTCACATGTAGTGGAATAACGATAACTAGAAGATAGTGTTTAACTTTACTCACATGCAGTGGAATCACGATAACTAGAATATAGTGTTTAACTTTACTCACATGTAGTGGAATCACGATAATTAGAATATAGTGTTTAACTTTTCTCACATGTAGTGGAATAACGATAACTAGAATATAGTGTTTAACTTTTCTCACATGCAGTGGAATCACGATAACTAGAATATAGTGTTTAACTTTACTCACATGCAGTGGAATCACGATTACTAGAAGATAGTGTTTAACTTTACTCACATGCAGTGGAATCACGATATTAGAAGATAGTGTTTAACTTTACCCACATGTAGTGGAATAACGATAACTAGAAGATAGTGTTTAACTTTACTCACATGTAGTGGAATCACGATATCTAGAATATAGTGTTTAACTTTACTCACATGTAGTGGAATAACGATAACTAGAAGAAAGTGTTTAACTTTACTCACATGTAGTGGAATCACGATAACTAGAAGATAGTGTTTAACTTTACTCACATGCAGTGGAATCACGATATCTAGAATATAGTGTTTAACTTTACCCACATGTAGTGGAATAACGATAACTAGAAGATAGTGTTTAACTTTACTCACATGCAGTGGAATCACGATAACTAGAAGATAGTGTTTAACTTTACTTACATGTAGTGGAATCACGCTAATTAGAATATAGTGTTTAACTTTACTCACATGCAGTGGAATCACGATAACTAGAATATAGTGTTTAACTTTACTCACATGTAGTGGAATAACGATAACTAGAAGATAGTGTTTAACTTTACTCACATGTAGTGGAATTATGATAATTAGAATATAGTGTTTAACTTTACTCACATGTAGTGGAATCACGATAACTAGAATATAGTGTTTAATTTTACTCACATGTAGTGGAATAACGATAACTAGAAGATAGTGTTTAACTTTACTCACATGTAGTGAAATCACGATAACTAGAAGATAGTGTTTAACTTTACTCACATGCAGTGGAATCACGATATAAGAAGATAGTGTTTAACTTTACCCACATGTAGTGGAATAACGATAACTAGAAGATAGTGTTTAACTTTACTCACATGTAGTGGAATCACGATAACTGGAAGATAGTGTTTAACTTTACTCACATGTAGTGGAATCACGATAACTAGAAGATAGTGTTTAACTTTACTCACATGTAGTGAAATCACGATTACTAGAAGATAGTGTTTAACTTTACTCACATGCAGTGGAATCACGATATTAGAAGATAGTGTTTAACTTTACTCACATGCAGTGGAATCACGATATTAGAAGATAGTGTTTAACTTTACCAACATGTAGTGGAATAACGATGACTAGAAGATAGTGTTTAACTTTACTCACATGCAGTGGAATCACGATAACTAGAAGATAGTGTTTAACTTTACCCACATGTAGTGGAATAACGATATCTAGAAGATAGTGTTTAACTTTACTCACATGCAGTGGAATCACGATATTAGAAGATAGTGTTTAACTTTACCAACATGTAGTGGAATAACGATATTAGAAGATAGTGTTTAACTTACCCCACATGCAGTGGAATCACGATATTAGAAGATAGTGTTTAACTTTACTCACATGCAGTGGAATCACGATATTAGAAGATAGTGTTTAACTTTACCAACATGTAGTGGAATAACGATAACTAGAAGATAGTGTTTAACTTTACTCACATGCAGTGGAATCACGATAACTAGAAGATAGTGTTTAACTTTACTCACATGTAGTGGAATCACGCTAATTAGAATATAGTGTTTAACTTTACTCACATGCAGTGGAATCACGATAATTAGAAGAAAGTGTTTAACTTTACTCACATGCAGTGGAATCACAATACCTAGAATATAGTGTTTAACTTTACTCACATGTAGTGGAATAACGATAACTAGAAGATAGTGTTTAACTTTACTCACATGCAGTGGAATAACTAGAATATAGTGTTTAACTTAACTCACATGCAGCGGAATCACAATACCTAGAATATAGTGTTTAACTTTACTCACATGTAGTGGAATAACGATAACTAGAAGATAGTGTTTAACTTTAATCACATGCAGTGGAATAACTAGAATATAGTGTTTAACTTAACTCACATGCAGCGGAATCACGATAACTAGAAGATAGTGTTTAACTTTACTCACATGTAGTGGAATCACGATATTAGAGGATAGTGTTTAACTTTACTCACATGCAGTGGAATCACGATAACTAGAATATAGTGTTTAACTTTACTCACATGCAGTGGAATCACGATAACTAGAAGATAGTGTTTAACTTTACTCACATGTAGTGGAATCACGATAACTAAAAGTCAGCGTTTAACTTTACTCACATGTAGTGGAATAACGATAACTAGAAGATAGTGTTTAACTTTAATCACATGCAGTGGAATAACTAGAATATAGTGTTTAACTTAACTCACATGCAGTGGAATCACAATACCTAGAATATAGTGTTTAACTTTACTCACATGTAGTGGAATAACGATAACTAGAAGATAGTGTTTAACTTTAATCACATGCAGTGGAATAACTAGAATATAGTGTTTAAATTAACTCACATGCAGCCGAATCACGATAACTAGAAGATAGTGTTTAACTTTACTCACATGTAGTGGAATCACGATATTAGAGGATAGTGTTTAACTTTACTCACATGCAGTGGAATCACGATAACTAGAATATAGTGTTACACTTTACTCACATGCAGTGGAATCACGATAAATAGAAGATAGTGTTTAACTTTACTCACATGTAGTGGAATCACGATAACTAAAAGTTAGCGTTTAACTTTACTCACATGTAGTGGAATAACGATAACTAGAAGATAGTGTTTAACTTTAATCACATGCAGTGGAATAACTAGAATATAGTGTTTAACTTAACTCACATGCAGTGGAATCACGATAACTAGAAGATAGTGTTTAACTTTACTCACATGTAGTGGAATCACGATATTAGAGGATAGTGTTTAACTTTACTCACATGCAGTGGAATCACGATAACTAGAATATAGTGTTTAACTTTACTCACATGCAGTGGAATCACGATAACTAGAAGATAGTGTTTAACTTTACTGACATGTAGTGGAATCACGATAACTAGAAGTTAGTGTTTAACTTTACTCACATGCAGCGGAATCACGATAACTAGAAGATAGTGTTTTACTTTACTCACATGCAGTGGAATCACAATAACTAGAAGATAGTGTTTACATTTACTTACATGCAGTGGAATCACGATAATTAGAAGGTAGTGTTTCACTTTACTCACATGTAGTAGAATCACGATAATTAGAATATAGTGTTTAACTTTACTCACATGTAGTGGAATAACGATAACTAGAATATAGTGTTTAATTTTACTCACATGCAGTGGAATCACGATAACTAGAATATAGTGTTTAACTTTACTCACATGTAGTGGAATCACGATAACTAGAATATAGTGTTTAACTTTACTCACATGCGGTGGAATCACGATAACTAGAAGATAGTGTTTATCTTGACTCACATGCAGTGGAATCACGATAACTAGAAGTTAGTGTTTAACTTTACTCACATGTAGTGGAATCACGATAACTAGAAGATAGTGTTTAACTCGAACCATTTGCTCGAACGAATCTCTCGTTGAAAAAACATTGTAGCATAAGATATGAATCCTCGAAATATGACAACTTAACGATTGCCAGTAAATATAAAATCTCAAATGTCAATACAAGTAAATCTTATTATAAAATATCAATTGCAATTTATTTAAAAATCTTGACATTTTTAGCAAACTCTCTACTGCATTAAATGTAAAATCACCATTGCCGTCGGGTGTAAACTATCAATTGCCATTCGTTGTGACATATCAATTGTAATTCATTGTTCAAAGTCAATTGCCACTCATTTGAATTCTTTGGAAATTAATTCCAAATAAACTAGTTCAAATTATGCTTTCAGGATGATGTTTGGAAACCTGACGTAACGCTCCATAACTCCGCATTAGACTATGAAGAGCTTGGTGTCAGTAGTCTCAATGTGGAAGTGTGGAATGATGGATATGTGGCCTGGTATCCATTTCAGGTATGGAATCGATCATACAAAGTGTGTTCCATTCGTCTATACAATTTACGGAATACACCAATTCGGAGCATTTCTTTCTTCATGCGTAGTTAAGATTGATTTGTTATAAGCAATTTAATTCTCGAAACTGACCAATCCGACGTGCTTTTTTAGGAACAAATGTCCTATCTAAGTACCTAGAAAAAGCTTTTCGCCTTGCAGTTCTTCTTCAGATGATGTGCTGCGTTGGTAACTACTCTGCTTTACTACCCGTATCTTTCATTGACTGTTTGCAATCTAAATATGTATCAACAAGGGAGATAACACATATAAATAAACGAAAAAGTGAAGCGATGGTGGTCGAGTGTTTCGACTGTATACCAGTAGTAATCATGTTGATAGCAGAACAGAATGTTGGTTTTATCGTGCTATTTCATTGAGTTAACGTTATATCCGCAGGTATTCCAGTCCACGTGCAGTCTAGACATTAAAAACTTTCCATTCGATGTACAGACTTGTCAGTTTAAATTCGTAGCGTGGAGTTATACAAAGGCTAAGGTTAGTTAATAAAACATCTGTTTTAAATATATTACGTCATGGGAAATTCGACCTTCGAGGTTTTGCGACCAAGAAAGATCGAGATAAGTATGGGCATATATGCAATCAAAATAAGGATCTTCCATGTTCGTCATTCAGTCGTGCAAGCGTCATGGAACCGTCCTGAGAACGGTCTTGACAAATATCGGACGAGATATAAATATGAGGTTTGAACCGAAAAAGGTACATGTTAGGTGTTCGTGAACATTGTAGGTCCAGATCAGAGTGCCTGTGTACACAGTCTGATCTACACTGTTTACAGAATTATAACATCAGCTTATAAGAAGCGTCTTCAATTTGTGTAGAGTCTAATAAGACGGATAATATATACAGGCAGATTTTAATCAACTTTGTTCAGAAATGTCAACTTGTATTTTTCCTCGCTATTTACGTCGTGCGCCGTGTCCAAGATACGGACATATCTATTTTTAATTATTCTTCTCTTATTGATTGGTTGTTTTTTTTACGCCGATTTTAACATTTTTTCGGATTTATCACGGCGTTTCCTGGTCCATTTATCCTGTCACCAGCCAGTCGGTCGTAAAATTAACCCCACTACCACTACACCACCGAGGCAATCATTCTTCTATCACAGGGACTGTATTGTTAGTGTTGCTTTTAACACTACATACGCCACGCTACACGAAAACATACCGTCGGCAGTCAACTATTTGTTTATTTTGTTGTTGTTTTACGTCGCTTTTTCAACAACTTTTTAGTTATATCACGGCGTTTCCTGGGTAAGTAAGCAGTATTACTGGTTCATTTAACTAACCTGACACAAGCCAGCCAATCGTAATGCTAACCCAGCAACCCTGAGCGCCAAGGAGGGCACCCAGTACTACCATTTATAAAGTATACGGTATGACCTGGCCGGGGTGCAGTCAATTCAAATCGTTATCGTTTTGCAATCTTTCTAATTAATGTAGAAGTTGAAATAGTTATTCTGTTAAAATTAGTTTAATCTTATTTATTTAACACCGATTGCCAAACACGCGTTAGGCTTATTATTATCACGCTCGATGTCTGTTTCCTGGAAACTTAACAAGTTCTCGAGCCATTTATGTGGAAAAATCTAAAAGGTAGAACCCGCTCATCACGGGATTGTAACTCGTTACCTTTTCTACGTCAGGAGGTGTGTTCGACTCCCTGTTGATTGCGCTCATGGTTAAATGCTCTTAGACACGGCACACTTCATAGTCGAGTACTCGTGTGACACCAAGGGATATTGTATAAGTATATTACAGACTCGTTAAAACATCATTTGAAAAGACCGTATAACTCACAACCAAACTCGTCAAGTTCACTATTGGTATTATAGCTATTAGTTATTACAAAGTATTAAGGTGTTTGCGACCAGTTTAGAACAAGAACAGCCTGTCCAACCTCTTGGTCTAATCATGCTTCACATTGTTCGCATAAAAGCCATAGAAGGTGTCAAGAAACATCTAAAAAACAATGTATATATGTATCCAATAGCATGGAAGCGCATGCATTTGAGACGTTCCGTGAAAAAACCAACATTATGGACTCATAATGTATCGACCGAGATCAGCCTTCACTGTGCGCGCATGCTAATGCGGGCCAACACATTCCGTCTCAAGGAAAAAGAGATATAGAGTAATGATTACTGAAACAGAAATACCTCAGCAGGCGAAAAGTGTATGTCCGAGTTAACCAGAGCCGCATGCTTTGGCTGATCCGGGTCGATACATTACGCAGAGTGCATAATGTTGGCTTTCTCGTGGAACGGCTCATTTATGTGTTTACATGCGTAATACTTACGCTAACATCACTCATTTCGGATGTTAGTTATTGCCAAGCCCCGGTAGTTCAGTCTGTAGCAACGATGGGTTGTGAGTTCGAATCCCAGCTCGGAAAACATTCTTTCCGACGTTTAACAAAACTTATGGCGTCATTTGTCTTTCACCAATGGGCTAACAGGCTATATGAAAAAGACCAGCCAGTTGCTTGAAATGTAGCCCGTGTGGAGAGAGCCAGATGAGTAGGTGAATTGGCCGCCGAAAAATGATATTGTTGTAAATGGCGTTAAACCCCAAGTAATCGTTATTTTTTAACAATTATTTCAGGTCATTTTATCAAACGGCTCGAAAGGAATCCAATTGGGTTACTATCAGGAGAGTACGTTGTGGACAATAATCGGCTCCAGCTGGTCAATGGAGGAAGACTCATCCGCATTATCTGCTATAACATATACAATCCAGATAAAGCGCAAGCCAATGTATTCTGTATTTACTGTTGTCATACCGATCGTTTTGTTGGCTTTACTTAACGTATTCGCGTTCATATTGCCGTGTGAGAGCGGTGAAAGAGCGGGGTTTGCTATCACAGTTCTTTTAGCATTAGCCGTGTTTTTGTCCATAATATCATCTACATTACCGGCAAATTCGGAGTCCGTTTCTATATTTTCTGTCTATGTAATAACCCAACTTATACAGAGTACGGTGATAGCTTTTGTGGCTTTACTGACAATACGGCTAAGTAACAAGGACACGGAAGTACCCAGGTTTCTGATCAAACTGTACAGATTTAGATACTGTAAATTCTGTAAAAGCACAAAACGAAACGCCAGAGTTGAGCCTGAAGGCGATACGGTTGTAGACAACACATTCGTCATGTCTGTAATGAATGAAACTGATTCTAATGAACTTAACTCTCTGGAAAAGAACCAAGTTAACAGAACTCTGAAGTCGAAGGAGACATGTGAAAAGGATAAGACGTTGGAGACAGTATCGTGGTCAATGGCTGTAAGAGCTATCGACTTTATTTTATTTGTTTTGTTCTTCAGCTTCCTTTTAACATCCACATTGTTTTCTCTTATTGCAGTAGCTACTTCAACCTAAATTATGACAAGAGACTTCAGTGAACCAATTAATCCATTAACGTGTTCCCTGCTTAATGCGGGATTACATATGACGTTCTCGAAGTCGAATCTATATTTGGATTATAATTCATTTGTTGTTGGAGTATTGTAACTACTATATGTCGAGTTGGGTATGATCTATGTAAATATAAATAAGCCATTTCACGAGAAAACCCACATTATTGACTCTGCGCAATATATCGTCTCAGGGAATAGAGGTAAAGAGTACTGATTTCTGAAACAGAAATTCCACAGGAGGCCAAACGTGTATGCCCGGGTTAGCCTGCACGGCATTCTTAGACTGATCCGGGTCGATACTTTACGCAGAGTTAACAATGTTGGTTTTCTCGTGGAACAACTAGTGTACAATCTAATAGATGACAACAGTAATACAATAAGTCTGACTTAGCTGATGATGATGTATATATATGCTACCCGAAAAATTACGGCAGTGCATATAATCGAGGCTTCGTCCGTTCGTCCTTCCGTCTGTCGGTTCGTCCGTCCAGCTTTTGTCCGATATATTTCTCAGCGACTACTGACTTGAATTCAATGAAACTTTATGGGAACTTTCACTTACAAGAGAAGATGTGCATATTACCACCATGTTTCGGTCTATATTCTATATAAAATGACTTAGGATAATTCTTGTCCGGGCTATTTCCGGCTGAATGCTTTTTCACAGAATTTCTATACAGTATACTATAGGACCATTTGTGTTCGGGCTATTTCTCAACAAGTCCCTGTTGTTACTAATAGTAAAGTATAGCACCATTCCTGTGTCCTCGCTATCCATCTGTTCCAGCGATATCATGTTTTCATAACGTTTGTTTTCATTGTTACTATTAGTATTATTGATATTATTATTTACATTAATATTCGAATTCCGTCTACGTTCATTGAATTTATTCACAAAGCGAGCTACGCCAAATGAATACTGACCGTTGCGGGTTTAATATTAGATAAACGTTGGGATTTTTTTTTAAAGTATCAGTATCCTCGAAAGATCGTCAAAAGATTTTATTGACACGTATAAGCTTACTAGTAATGGCAAGTCGGACAAAGAAACTGATTGTTTGGTGTTTTAGATCGCCTCCGGACAATTGATCAGTTTATATCACGGCGTTTCCTGGTTAAGTTACAAGTACTACTGGTCCATTTATCTTGACACCAGCCAGTCAGTCGATACTCTAACCCCGCAACATTTAGCGCCAAGGAGGGCAGCCATTACTACCATTTTAAAGTCGTTGGTATGACCCGGCCTATGATCGAACCTCCCTCACCCGAGGAGGACGCTCTGCCACTACATCCCCGAGTTGGTGGACAACGAAGTACTTGGGAAACTGCAGTAAATAGAGGTTATCAACTATTGTCCTGCTGTATTTGACTTTAAATAATATATACGTGTGTTAAGCAGGAGTTTTACGCAATTTTCAACATCAGTTATACCACGGTGACAGTTCACTAATTCATGATTCCTGGGAAAACAAACCAGTTTTAGACTAGAGAATGTTTTTTGCCGAAGGGCACTCAACCACGGACGCCCGATTCCAAATCCCCGACGTTGCTCTCTCGGCCCCAGCGAATTTACTATTTACGTAAGTCGTATTGAAAGGTTCTTTATATTTCAATTGAGAATAGTGCAAACATAATGATATCCGACAGAATTTATGGTGAATATGTTTGCTGTAAGTTTTAGAGACTTTTCCATCAATACGCTAAAACAAAGGTAATGAAACTGGTCACAGACACTCAGCAGAATAAGGGATAACCCGTTCCCTAACGCAGAAGCATTTTGACGATGCTGCAACAATCGTATTTTGAAAACATTGTGCCAAAAGGAGAAATTATTCATAATGAGCAATTTCTCCATTTGCTACAAAGTTTACACCTCTATATACTAATCATTTTTTCGTTTATAGAGATGTGCAATACTTTTGCACACTAGCTTTCAAAGTCGTCTGCTGCAGTTTTGATGTATGTGTGAAAGGGTTAAATCGATTTTCGCCGTGAATAAAACGAAAGATGAAACAAACATGTTTTTTGAAATCAGCGCAGCAGCTAGATCAGTTGCTTGCAACAGCAGTCGAATCGATAACTACACCCATGTTGTGTTCAGACAGAGTAGTAAAAATCTGCCGTATATTCAACAATGTCATTATTCTTTATTACTTGAGGTAGATCGTACAATGTCGCCAATAATAGAAAATAAGGAGAGTAAAACGGCTCCGTGATGGCTATATCATACTACACATCCCCTGTGATCAATTCGAGAAAGGTCATGTTATCTGAAAATGAGCTTACAAATGAACTCGTGTATACGGAGCTCATGGAATGAATGAATGGTGTTTTAAGGCCCGTCGACAACTAAGGTCATTTTGGTCGCTTAAAAATTTACTTACTGTAAATGATGAAATAATTAGAATTGAAACATAAACAACAGTCTATTAGACAAAACAATCAAACATGATGTATGCGATATTTAACATAAATATAAAACAACATGTAAGCTAATGTAAAAAAGGCAAAAAGCCAAATATTACTATGTAATACTTAACATAAAGATAAACAATATCTGAGAAAATGTGGAACAGGATTAGTAAGAGTAATGAATGTGCAAAAGCACGATTTAAGAAAACAAGAGCTGACGCATACTTTGAGCCTTGTAAAACCTGTCACGTATAGGGGCGAATCAGCACACTCAAAAAGAATGTGCTGTACTGAAATTTGAGTAAAACATGGAATATATTGAGGAGATTCCTCTCCTTTCAGTAAGTATCCATGCGTTAACCATATGTGTCCAATGTGTAAACGGGCAAGAACAATTTTTACACGACGAAAGGATCTCAAAGCTGGCAGCCACTCACCAAGCACAGGCTTTACTGAGTGGAGTTTATTATAAATTTGGTAATTCCAGTCACTTTGCCAATACTCGCGAATCAAAACATTGATTAAAGGTTTAAAATCAAAATAAGGTATTTTAAAAGGTAATATATCTTGTGAAAGAGCATATTTTTCAGCCCTATCTGTTCTTTCATTACCTATAATACTCATGTGACTGGGGATCCAGCAAAATACAACATTCGATGTGGCACAAATATATGATAGTTTAGACAGGAGATAAACAACAAGAGGATTTTTAATTTTCTCATTCTGAAGGGCGTGCATAGCAGACAATGAGTCGGTAAAAATAATATACCGCCAATAATCTTCTGATTTAATGAAGTCCAAAGCTAAATGTATTGCCTTTAATTCGGCGGAGAAAACAAGAATTATCTGGTAGCCGAAATGTTATCACATCGCCGCAGCAGCTGCCATTTTGCCATCCTTAGAACCATCTGTATAAATACGCTCAAAGTTAAAATATGTATTTTTGATTTCCATATAGTCTCACTTAAAAACAATAGGATCTGTGCAGGCCTTTTTATCGGTCGCAAGATCATAAATAAATGATGGTCTATTTAGTGTCCAATGTGGAGTATCTGAAATCTCCTGCTTCGCGATGTCAAGATCAACATCAAGCTTAGCGACTTCTGGACCGTAACGGATACCAAAAGGCAGTATTACCCGTTCCTTCTTTGTAAATAATTCCTTGTATAAAGGGTTAAACAAACTCTATTAGTGGGACTTGAAGGATTATACCTAAGTTTTAAAAATAGTGCATAGCTAGTTTTTGTCGGCGTAAATATAACGAAGGCTTCTGCATAGAGACTTTTGACGGGCTAGGTTCGAAAGCGCCCAGGGCTAGCCGTAAACCCTGATGGTGAATGGTATCAAATGTTGCAATGTATGACTTTCATGCTGAGCAATAAACAATACATGCGTAGTCTAATTTAGATCGTATTAATGACCTGTAAAGTCTCAAGGACTTTACGGTCATCACCCAAATCCATATTGGACGCAACACGTAACAGATGTAATGCTTTCTGGCATTTATTTCTAAGATATTTAATATGAGGAATATAAGTCAGTTTTGGGTCAAACAATAGACCAAGGAATTTAAATTCAGGCACAACTTCAATACGAGTGCCATCTAGTGTTAAATCTGGATGTAGGTGGTGTTTACGAAGTTGACAAAAGTGCATACATTTAATCTTGCTTTTAGAGAATTCAAAGCCATTTTCGTTTGACCATTTTTGCAAATTATTCAAAACTTGTTGCAATTGTCTTTCAGTTTTATGCATATGTTTTGATCTGTAGCAAATACAGAAATCATCAACATATAGAAAACATTCAACTCCAGGGTTAATATATTTGATAATGTTATTAATCTTCATACTGAAAAGTGTAACAGAAAGAATGCATCCCTGGGGAACACCCATTTCCTGTTTATGTGGATCAGACAAAGTATCACCAACACGAACTTTGAACTGACGTTCATTTAAATAAGCAGAAATGAAATAAGCAAGGCGACCTCTAACGCCAAAATACGTTAAGGCTATAGGACGATAATTCCCAGGATTAGCATCTTTACCAGGCTTAGAAACTGGAATAACGATGGCCTCTTTCCAAGATCTCGGGAGATTTCCCGTTCGCCAAACCTGATTATAGACGTAAAGTAAACAAGTAAGGGACCGGAAAGATAAATGTTTAATCAGTTGATAGTGTAGATCATCTGAACCCGCAGCGGTATCATGACACTTCTTGAGAGCCGATTTTAATTCTTTTAACGTAAATGCTTTCTTGTAGGCCTCTTCATTTTTCGATTTAAAGTTAATTTTCCGTTTCACCTTTTGCTGTTGAAATTTTGAAAATTTGGAGAATAGCTTGAAGAGGACGACTTTTGTGCAAAGGAATCTGCCAAAGTGCTGGCAATATCCTTCTTTGAGGTAGATGATTCACACTAAGCGAACTGCTTTTTCCTTTTATTTTCCCTATTATGTCCCATGTCTTTTTGACAGATGATCTAGAATTTAATCTAGAAACATACTGTCTCCAAGACGCACGTTTACCTTGCTTAATTGTTTTGCGAGCTTTTGCTAGATCTAGATAAGCCTCAGTTAAGAGAGTAGTGTAGTCTGATTCTTCCCTTCAATTCTCGCAATTTAGTCTTACTAGCTTCTAGGATTCCTCTCGATCCAAGTGATGACCAAACTCCGATGATTTAGCCCGTATGCAAGTATCTATATTTATATATTATATTGTCATTGATTTTTAAAACTGTCGATGGTCAGTTTTTATAGGGCTTGTTTGATATGATAACAATTGTAATTATTTAACGTGACATTTAGTCACAATGCAAACCGAAAGTTAACGCTAACAATTTGACATTTTCACTTTCAATATGGAATTGTTCTCTTATAACACAACCTCTCTAGATAGACTGGAACGTGAATTTAGGGCCAGAGCTATGCCTTTAACAGTTTTTGTTGGCGTGCAGATATTGTTTGGAATACTTGGTAACGCATTTGTGCTGTACGTGTTTGGATTTCGATACAACAAAGGTGCATATCGCTGCTTTGTATTTATGTCTTTCTTTAACATCTTTACGGTTAGTGCGGATGTACTGTGTTTGGTAACCATTGCTATAGACAGGTATAAACGAACATGTATCGCGGACACAGTCAATATGTCACCATTGCTAGCGGTACATTTACTCTTTGGAATAACGTTAACAGCCGGTGTTTTGGCCATACCCGGTGGAATCGTCAGTGGATTAAATCAGTTCAATCGTACTTTTGAGGAAAACACTATTTCCGTAACCATATGTGGTGTAGATGATCAATATCAAGATACCCGCTTTGACCAAATATATGTGATGGTTCTCCAGTCGGTTTTGGGTCTATCCTTGTTTTCCATGTTCATTTTGTATGCGGTAATTGCAATGGCACTACATAAAATGAAGGACGATACGTTGGATGATGGCTCACGTCAAAGGTTGCTGTCTGGGGGAGACCAAACTGACACGACAGATGGAGATCGACGTAAGACAGTGTTACTATTATTTGTGACAATGTTTTTCATAGTGACAATTGTAACTTATCTTATCTTAGATTCATTCTTAGAGAAAAAAGTTGTGTCATTCAGTTTAAAGGGGACTGTATTTTTTTTAGTATTCTTCCGCCTCTACTTTATCAATCATGCAATCAATCCTTTCATTTATGATTGGCTTGATATACAGTTTCGTAACAAATTGAAGTCAATAGTCAGATGTAAACAGCAATAATTAAAGCAGTATTAGCCCTTCCTCACATAGGCCAATTCTGCAGCAGACGACTTTGAACAGAATTTATCAAACAATAGAAAATCTCCAAAACTGAATGGATAACCTATTACTAAAAGTGAAAAACATTGTTGCAAAAGGAGAAATTGCTCGTTTTGATAAGTGGATAGAGTCACTAATAGGTTGATATGTGGATGGAGTCACTAATAGGTTGATAAGTGGATTGAGTCACTAATAGGTTAATAAGTTGATAGAGTCACTAAAAGGTTGATAAGTGGATAGAGTCACTAATAGGTTGATATGTGGATGGAGTCACTAATAGGTTGATAAGTGGATTGAGTCACTAATAGGTTGATAAGTGGATAGAGTCAATAATAGGTTGATAAGTGGATTGATTCACTAATAGGTTGATAAGTGGATAGAGTCACTAAAAGGTTGATAAGTGGATAGAGTCGCGTCGAGCCATAAGGGGTCTTAACGACACTCCACTTTGACATCATTTAAAGTTACACTGGAATTGCACTGGTGACACTATACTTCAAATGATTTGTCAGAACCCAGGCTGATCTGGATCGATACATTACGTAGAGTCCATAATTATGGTTTTCTCTCATGGAACGGCTCATATGCGAACGGAGAAGACGTAGCAGAACGTACTCAAACATCAAATCCCTAGACGTGGCTCTAACATAGAGCATTGACTTATGTGAGTATCATACATTATAATGTGACAATACAAGCTATAGAACTACTGAGTTATACCGTATTCGGAGTTATAAAACGATACCTTAGCTTAATTTGTCATGTACTATTAGGACTCTTGGCGTCTCCATTTCGTCTCCATTTCGGCATCACTGAAATGTACAGCTAGGTTGTAATTGTATGCAGTTTTCAATATTATTTTAGCCGTTCGACGAGAAAACCAACATTTTTTAATCTGCGTAAAGTATTGACTCGGATCAGTCTAAGCATGTCGCGCAGGCTAACCCGGACAGATACTTTTCGCCTCCAGTGGATTGTCTTTTTCATGAATCATTACGCTATACCTCTATCTCCCTTAGACGGAATTTTTCGGCCCGAATTAGCCTGCGCAGGCTGATCTGGGTCGATACATTACGCAGAGTCCATACTGTTGGTTTTCTCGTGGAACGACTCATTTCAGTTATACACTACGACAGAACACTTATTAATGATCACTGGTAACCAAACCAATTCTAAACGTGTATTGCCTAAGTGCACTCCACCATGACCGCCGCTATTGGGGATCGAAACCGGGACGCCAGGTTTCAAATCTTCAACACTAACAACTCTACCACTGCGAGTTCCTTGCGTGATACACTAATTGCGATATACTTTAACAGAATCTTTTAAATTGATACTACTAGGCTTTATTCAATGTGACAATGCTTTTATTGAAGTGTATGCTGACTCAAGTAAAAGAGTATTGATTGATTGATTGATTGATTGGGGTTTTACGCCGCTTTTAACAATTTTTCAGTCATATCACGGCGGCCAGTTCACCTACTCATGTCTTTTCTGGCTTCCCCACACCAGTAATCAACACAACATCTTCCAAAGCTACTGACTGTTTTTCCATACAGACTGTTTGCCCATTGATGGAAAGCGAATGACGCTTGTCGCATTGACTTTCATCATATGTCAGAAAGAAAGTTGGCCGAGCTGGGATTCGAACGAATAACCCATTGATTGACAGCCTGCGTCGCTACCGAATTAGCTAGCGAGTAAAAGACTAAGGGAAATTGATAATGAACTATTGTATAGCAGTTTTATAGTGAAGGCTCTGTAAAACTGTTCATATACGCAGGTTTCCGTGAGTCTTCACCACAAACAGATGCAACAAGACGCTTTATCGCCTGACGCGGAACATTTATATCCGCACATATCTAAATAGTTGTGTTAAGTGTATGTGAATATTTAGATTTCAAAATGACGAACGTTATTTAACCACAATGATTAAGATAATGCAATCAAATTATAAACATGTTTTCATTTAATATAACAGTCTTCTATTGAAATGACATATCTTGCATTAGTTTTAAATCTATTAGATGAAAACAAAATTAAATGACTAGTGACGAATAACGGTTCATTTGTAATTTGGCATTTCTTTTTCTTAAATAATAAACTTTATTGCATAAAACATACATACATGTTTAAAGCAACATACATACATGTTTAAAGTAACTTACAGATTAACACAAAAGACATGAATTTCGTAAAGGAAAAAAAAAGAAACCATACAATTTTCTGAAGAGCAAAGTAGTGATACTTGCAGGTGGATAAATGTTAAAATCTAATTAATCCACTTATAAGTGGTTTGGATGTTTCATACATGAAATTGATACATTGTTGTATCGTTGGCCATGTGAAATAATACCTTTTCAAATGTTTGTCTCTTAAGTCCGTGTATTTTGGACATATAAGAAGGAAATGTTATTCTGATTATATTTGATTAAAATGACAATTTTTACAGAATCAAGTGCTACGAGGATTATTCGTAAACCTATCTTGTTCTATAGCTAGAGTATGCTATGACATTCTAAATCTTGATAACGCTGTTCTAAATGTTGGTACATTTATCACTTGTAAGTATTTTTCTAGAGCTACTGAATGTTTAAAAAGGCAATATGAAGGCCAACATTCGGGGAATTCGAACATGTATACTCGCAAGAAGCCAGTGATAAGTATACGTATAAGTATATTATTGGCAATATAAAGGTACGCATTGCTCTGTTCTATAAAATATTTAAGCATATTTCATTCACATAAAATATTAAAATTAAAATGAATTAACATATATTTGAGCCGTTCGAAGGGAAAACTAAAATTGTGGACTTTGCGTAAAGTATCGACCGGATCAGTCTAAGCATGCAGCACAGGCTAACCCGGACACATAATGTAAATTACGATCAAATGCGTAGTGTTTAATTAAATAACTTTTTTGTTTTCATGAAAATCATCAAGTTTCAACCCTCAATGTTCACACTTTCTAAACGTTTTACAGGTAGAACATCATTAAAAGAAGCTACCTCTAATATTTAGAATAATCCAAAGAAAATGGGAGCAATGCACTATGCAAGGAAGAATTCAGCCCGCGAACGTGGTTACCGTAATTTTGAACACATTCAGGCTCGGTTAAACTAGGTTTTCACATACTCTACCTTCACTTTCAAACAAGCTCAAAATACTTAAAATGATCAAATCAAACAGTTCCAGTGCATCCTATAAATGCTTATATTGTCATATATATTCAATGTATTCTGGTAAAGGTATACAATCATTGCTACACACAGAAAGGTTTTTTTAGGGACTATTTGTATTTGGTGTAATATGACTTATACTCTGTAATTTATAGTGGTTGATCTCTGGGTAATCTCTCTCTCTAACGTCCAGAATGTTGTGTTTCGTGTAACATGGTTCACTGTTATTGACAATCACTAAGTTCAATTCTAAACCCCATCACTTGCGTCTCTCAAATAATTTAATTCCGACTATAAACGGTTATCTGCACTGAATCACTTCCGTCTCTCAAATCATTTAATTCCAACTATAAACGGTTATCTGCACTGAAACACTTGCGTCTCTCCAATTATTTAATTCCGACTATAAACGGTTATCTGCACTGAATCACTTGCTTCTCTCAAATCATTTAATTCCGACCTTAAACGGTTATCTGAACTGAATCACTTGCGTCTCTCCAATCATTTAATTCCGACTATAAACGGTTATCTGCACTGAATCACTTGCGTCTCTCAAATCATTTAATTCCGACTATAAACGGTTATCTGCACTGAATCACTGGGTACTATTTCAACCAACTCATATTTCGGCGGTGAACCTTGTTCTGGGGGGCCGAGCCCCGGTAGCTCAGTCGGTAGCGACGCGGGTTGTCAATCCAGGGGTTGTGAGTTCGAATCCCGGCTCGGCCAACTTTCTTTCCGACGATTGACAAAAGTCAATGCGACATGCGTCATTCGTCTTCCACCAATGGGCTAAGTCTATGTGGAAAAGCAGCCAGTTGCTTGGGAAGATTGTTGTGTGGAGTACTGGTGTGAGAAAACCAGGAAATGCATGAGTAGGTGAACTGACCGCCGTGATATAACAGAGAAATTGTTGAAAACGGCGTTAAACCCCAATCAATCAATGTTCTGGGGGAGCAGCAGTATTACTAGGCACACCATCACCGCATACCTGTGATCTGGGGGAGCAGCAGTATTATTACTAGGCACACCATCACCGCATACCTGTGTGCTGAAAGGTGGATGATGAGTCGTAAATAACGTGTTGAAACTGAGAATTGAGTAGATCATATGACACTCTTAATCTCTTAAATGTAACTTTTTAGGTCAAAGGGAAGTAAATCATTTTCCATAGGCGACCATTATAGCATTATGGGTTATGGTTCGTTACTAGCAATTGGATTAACATATATACCTGTATCAAACTAAAGTTCATTCTTAGAACTACCAGAAAAGCAAAACAAACTCACATGTTCACCGTTTATGGAAAGAGCTAGGAGGTCGAATCAAAGGTCACCCTTATCCCGCACTGAATTTTACTTTCAATTTCAGAAAATACAGCATGTTTTGAAAATGGCTATTAGAGTGTCAACATAGCTAAAAGCAAACACTATTTTGGTTATAAATCAGTCAGAGGTTATTCAACTTTATGAAAATCACTTTCAACTTTCAACAAAATCATTATTGTCCAATGGGAGCCAACATCAGTCTTGTATATTCATCTGAAATTCCCTGGACAAAATTGTCTGCCCGGCAAGCCGATCCGATTTACTTCCCTTTGACCTAAACACAATTTGGTAACACAGTGGTCACGACAAGTCAGTGGATACGTGAAATCTAAGCTTTAACAATACCAATTATTACTATGCAGAGAAATAGCTGCATCATTAAAAAGCTAATTAAATATCGAGGATGGAGCAACCAATTTAACAATATCCGATTTACTGACTCTTTAGACGCTAACAATGGATATAACAATTCCCTAATGACCTATGCAAACATTGTGGAACCAGACCAGGGCCCAATAAAACATGAGATCCGACAAAACCTTGGAAGAACAATTAGAAGAGTTGCAGACGACAGTGTTACAGACGGAAATAACGTTGCATAAATATAGCTTCGACATTTTAACGGTCGCCTCAGTGGTGTAGTGGTGTCCGCAGGCGAGGGAGGTAGCGGGTTCGGTCCCCGGTCGGGTCAGTCATACAAAGACTTTAAAAATGGTAGTTATGGCTGCCTTCCTTGGCACACAGAGTTGCGGGGTTAGCATTACGACTGAGTTGGCTGGTATCAGGATAAATGGACCAGTAGTACTGGTAGACATGAAACTCCGTGATATAACTGAGAAACTGTTGCAAGCGGCGTAAAACACCAAACAATCCACCGATCGACATCTTATCTTATAAAAATAGATCTATTAGGTGTGTGAAGTTAGCAGTTAGTTGGTGATTGGTAGTTGGGTATTCAATCTACTGCCAGAGTACGAATAAACAGCCAGCTAGTAGTTGGGTATCCGCCATATTATCGAATCTATAGCCATGGTCGAATACCCACACAGCTATCAATTGGGTATTCAACAAAGAGCCAAAGTGCGAATCTACTGTTATATACGAATAACCACACAGCTATCAATTAGTTATTCAACAAAAAGCCAAAGCGCGAATCTACTGCTATATACGAATAACCACACAGCTAGCAATTGGTTATTCAACAAAAATTCAAAGCGCGAATCTACTGCTATATACGAATAACCACACAGCTAGCAATTGGTTATTCAACAAAAAGTCAAAGCGGGAATATACTGCTATTACGAATAACCACACAGCTATCAATTGGTTATTCAACAAAAAGTCAAAGCGCGAATCTACTGCTATATACGAATAACCACACATCTATCAATTGGGCATTCAACAAATAGTCAAAGCGCGAATCTACTGCTATATATGAATACCCAGCCATCTATCAATTGGGCATTTAGCAAAGAGTCAAAGCGCGAATATACTGCTATATGTGAATACCCAGCCAGCTATCAACTGGGTATTCAACAAAGAGTCAAAGCGCGAATATACTGCTATATACGAATACCCACACAGCTATCAATTGGTTATTCAACAAAGAGCCAAAGCGCGAATCTACTGCTATATGTGAATACCCACACAGCTATCAATTGGTTATTCAACAAAGAGTCAAAGCTTGAATCTACTGCTATATGTGAATACCCAGCCAGCTATCAACTGGGTATTCAACAAAGAGTCAAAGCGCGAATCTACTGCTATATATGAATACCCAGCCAGCTATCAATTGGTTTTTCAACAAATAGTCAAAGCGCGAATCTACTGCTATATATGAATACCCACACAGCTATCAATTGGGCATTCAACAAAGAGTCAAAACTTGAATCTACTGCTATATGTGAATACCCAGCCAGCTATCAACTGGGTATTCAACAAAGATTCAAAGCGCGAATCTACTGCTATATATGAATACCAGCCAGCTATCAATTGGTTATTCAACAAATAGTCAAAGCGCGAATCTACTGCTATATGTGAATAACCACACAGCTATCAATTGGTTATTCAACAACTAGTGAAAGCTTGAATCTACTGCTATATGTGAATAACCACACAGCTATCAATTGGTTATTCAACAAATAGTGAAAGCTTGAAACCACTGCTATATGTGAATATCCACACAGCTATCAATTGTTTATTCAACAAATAGTGAAAGCTTGAATCTACTGCTATATGTGAATATCCACACAACTATCAATTGGTTATTTAACAAAGAGTCAAAACGCGAATCTACTGCTATATGTGAATACCCAGCCAGCTATCAATTGGTTATTCAACAAATAGTCAAAGCTTGAATCTACTGCTATATATGAATACCCAGCCATCTATCAATTGGGCATTCAACAAAGAGTCAAAGCTTGAATCTACTGCTATATGTGAATACCCACACAGCTATCAATTGGTTATTCAACAAAGAGTCAAAGCTTGAATCTACTGATATATGTGAATACCCACACAGCTATCAATTGGTTATTCAAAGAGTCAAAGCTTGAATCTACTCTGTGGTTATTCATATATAGCAGTAGTTTCGCACTTTGACTTTTTGTTGAATAACTAATTGATAGCTGTTTGATTATTCGTATATAGCAGTAGATTTGCACTTTGACTCTTTGTTGAATAACCAATTGATAGATGTTTGGTTATTCGTTTATAGAAGTAGATTTGCTCGTTGACTTTTTGTTGAATAACTAATTATAGCTGTTTGGTTATTCGTATATATCAGTAGATTTGCACTTTGACTCTTTGTTGAATAACCAATTGATAGATGTTTGGTTATTCGTTTATAGAAGTAGATTTGCGCTTTGACTATTTGTTGAATACCTAATTGATAGCTGTGTGGTTATTCTTTTATAGCAATAGATTCGCGCTTTGACTTTTTCTTTGAATAATAAATTGATAGATGTATGGCTATTCGTATATAGCAGTAGATTCGCGCTTTGACAATTTGTTGAATAACCAATTGATAGCTGTGTGGTTTTTCGTATATAGCAGTAGATTCAAGCTTTGACTTTTTGTTGAATAACTAATTGATAGCTGTGTGGTTATTCGTATATAGCAGTAGATTCGCGCTTTTACTCTTTGATTAATAACCAATTGCTAGCTGTGTGGTTATTCCTATATAGCAGTAGATTCGCGCTTTGAATTTAGGTTGAATAACTAATTGCTAGCTGTGTGGTTATTCGTATATAGCAGTAGATTCGCGCTTTGAAATTTTGTTAAATAACCAATTGATAGCTGTGTGGATATTCACACATAGCAGTAGATTCAAGCTTTCACTCTTTGATGAATAACCAATGGCTAGCTGTGGGGTTATTCCTATATAGCAGTAGATTCGCGCTTTGAATTTATGTTGAATAACTAATTGCTAGCTGTGTGGTTATTCGTATATAGCAGTACATTCGCGCTTTGAAATTTTGTTAAATAACCAATTGATAGCTGTGAGGATATTCACATATAGCAGTAGATTCGCGTTTTTACTCTTTGATGAATAACCAATTGCTAGCTGTGTGGTTATTCCTATATAGCAGTAGATTCGCGCTTTGAATTTTGTTGAATAACCAATTGATAGCTGTGTGGTTATTCGTATATAGCAGTAAATTCGCGCTTTGACTCTTTGTTGAATAACTAATTGATAGCTGTGTGGTTATTCACATATAGCAGTAGATTCGCGCTTTAACTTTTTGTTGAATAACCAATTGATAGCTGTGTGGATATTCACATATAGCAGTAGATTCGAGCTTTTACTCTTTGTTGAATAGCCAATTGATAGCTGTGTGGTTATTTACATATAACAGTAGATTCGCGCTTTGACTCTTTGTTGAATTACCAATTGATAGCTGTGTGGTTATTCACATATAACAGTAAATTCGCGCTTTGACTCTTTGTTGAATAACCAATTGATAGCTGTGTGGTTATTCGTATATAGCAGTAGATTCGCGCTTTGACTCTTTTTTAAATAACCAATTGATAGCTGTGTGGTTATTCGTATATAGCAGTAGATTCAAGCTTTGACTTTTTGTTGAATAACTAATTGATAGCTGTGTGGTTATTCGTATATAGCAGTATATTCGCGCTTTGACTCTTTGTTGAATAACCAATTGCTAGCTGTGTGGTTATTCGTATATAGCAGTAGATTCGCGATTTGAATTTTTGTTGAATAACCAATTGCTAGCTGTGTGGTTATTCGTATATAGCAGTAGATTCGCGCTTTGAATTTTTTTTGAATAACTAATTGATAGCTGTGTGGTTATTCGTATATAGCAGTAGATTCGCGCTTTGACTCTTTGTTGAATACCCAATTGATAGCTGTGTGGTTATTCGTATAAAGCAGTAGATTCGTGCTTTGACTCTTTGTTGAATACCCAATTGATAGCTGTGTGGTTATTCGTATATAGCAGTAGATTCAAGCTTTGACCTTTTGTTGAATAACTAATTGATAGCTGTGTGGTTATTCGTATATAGCAGTAGATTCGCGCTTTGACTCTTTGTTGAATAACCAATTGCTAGCTGTGTGGTTATTCGTATATAGCAGTAGATTCGCGCTTTGAATTTTTGTTGAATAACCAATTGCTAGCTGTGTGGTTATTCGTATATAGCAGTAGATTCGCGCTTTGGCTTTTTGTTGAATAACTAATTGATAGCTGTGTGGTTATTCGTATATAGCAGTATATTCGCGCTTTGGCTCTTTGTTGAATACCCAATTGATAACTGTGTGGGTATTCGCCCATGGCTATATATTCGATACTATGGCATATACCCAACTACTAGCTTGCTGTTTATTCGTACTCTGGCAGTAGATTGAATACCCAACTACCAATCACCAACTAACTGCTAACTTCACACACCTTTTTTTCTTTTACAAAGCATATTATATAGTTTCATAATGAGCAATTTCTCACTTTGCCACAATGTTTGTACTTTTTTTTTTGTCCAGTAATTACATCTTTATTTAAAGAGATTTTTCATAGTTTTGCCTTACCTATTGTCAAAGTCGTATGCGGATTTGTTGTACGTGGGGAAGTTTTAACCCTTTCCCACATGCAGACGCATTTTGACGCAGAAGCAGCCGACGACTTTTTAAAACATTGTGGCCAAACGTGAAATTGCTCATAATGAACATTTTCTCATATAGCCATAATGTTTTCAACTTTATTTAACATCTTTTATGGAGATTTTTCAGGTTTTTGTCACTATGTTTTCAAAGTTATCTACTGCAGATTTGTTGTATGTGTGAAAGGGTTAAGCATGCATGGCGCGTCTGGGGAAGATAATGTGTTTTATTACAAAAATAATTCATTTAATATTAGCCATGTTATCCGACATACTACATAAGGCAATTTCGACAATTGTTAATCTAGATCATCCGTGTTTTTCAACCTGATTATGTCACGCATGTTCGTCGATACTCACGGACGGTTTCAAGAAACTTCTAACATATACTTCCTATATGGATGGGGTCAGATAGCTTTAATTATTGCACAGACATATTTTTTTTTAGGTTTATTTTCGTATAGATACGCTACAGGCTGATTTCCAAGGTATGTATATGTTTATTTATGTCTATATGTATATGTGTATTTATGTCTATATGTATATGTGTATTTATGTCTATATGTATATGTCTTTTTATGTCTATATGTATATGTGTATTTATGTCTATATGTAGGGGATGAATAAATGGAATGGTACGCAAGACAGGGAAGACGAGAGAGACAACCGACATTGTATATTATATGAAGATTTGCAAGGGGGCTTTGAACGCGATTTGATTTACACTAAAGTTAATTAGTATTCGTGTGAGACCGGTATGGCAATATATGCGAATGGGCCCTGGTGTTTTTCTTGAATATAATAATCTAAGCCAAACCGATGGTATGGTTGGATAGAGGAGAGTTTCTTCTACCATCGAATGCCAAACCAACCTAGGATCGGGCTACTTTTAAACGATTGCGAGACGGAACAAAAGTGGAATACGCACATTTGCGATCCATTTGGGTATCACACTGGTGTATTTTCTCCTAAATGAATGTTTATATATATATTTTAGTTGAATCTTTTTAGGGCCATGCAGATGATACTGGCAGGTTATACATTTTTTTTCAATGATGTTTTATGCTACTTTCCAAAACACCACAGCTTGGCGTGTTTCTTCTCAGGGGTGTTTCTCGTCACTTTCCACAATCTTTCCGTCATATCACTGTGTGAGAACAGAACATACCATAACATAATATAAGCTTTATTCATATATGGTTCATCTTGAAAAGATTTCAGACGATGACAATTTGTTTAATGCTAATCCTATGTCTGGGTTTCTTTGATAACGAATAGCACAGAACAGAACAGAACCTTTAATTAATAATATAATATACAAATACATAGGACATACACAAACTATATACCAGACGATGTTTAAATTAATGTTAGATGTAATAGCAGTTAGTGTTTGGGTGATATAGAATGGAACAGAACCATTATTCATATAGGATTGATCTTCAACAGATTTCAATTTCAATTTTTCACATAATTCATTTACGTAATCAAAGTGCACCGGCCCAAAATACATAATACAATGTTACAAATAATTATACATCATATGTTTTCAAAGGTTGTTTTGATTGCGCTGTTGGATTTTTTAGGCCGTTTTCAGCAGCATTTATGTCCAATCACCCCCACAGTTCACAAACTCATGGGACCTGGGTGAATCAACCCAGCTACATGTAACGCATAGCTGGGTTGATTCTCCCAGGTCCCATGAGTTTGTGAACTGTGAGAGTGATCGGACATAAATGCTGTTGAAAACGGCCTAAAACTCCGTACAGTGCACTCAAAACGAACTTTGAAAACATGATGAGCAATGGCTCCTTAAACCACGCTGTTTTCAGTCTTATCGCGTAGATTGGTTGATTCACCCAGGAAGCATGTGTGTGTGTGTGTGTGTGTGTGTGTGTGTGTGTGTGTGAGCAGTGAGGGGTATTTAACATAAATGCTGTTGAAAACGGCCTAAAACAACCAACAACGCAATCAAAACGACCTTTGAAAACATGATAAGCAATGGCTCCTTTTGCCACACTGTTTTCAGTCCTATTGCCTAGCTGTGTAGAATCACCCGAAAAACACGAGTATGTGCACTGTGATGGCGATTGGGCATACATGCTGTTGAAAACGGCCTAAAACCCCAACAATGCAAGCAAAACGACCTTTGAAAACATGATGAGCAATGGCTGTTTTTATCACAATGTTTTCGATAGTTCATTTATAGGGAGTGTATGCATGTGGGAATGGGGTTATGGGAAAATCGTTCACCGTACCGCCGAAAGGGATTTGGCCTGCAGAGGTGCGAAGACCCGTGAACAGATACATGTACATGTACTAACCCTTTCCCACATGCAGATATTTTATGTCACTTTCCACACTTATTTAGTCATGCAACAACTCTCTTCCAAGATCAAAACCCATACAATGCAAACAAAACGACATTTTAAAGCATGGCGGGCAATTGCTTCTCTTGCCACAATGTGTTCATGTCTATTGCATAGCTGGGTTGATTCCCCCAGGAATCACGAGTGTGTGAACTGACGGGGTGGTATGACTTGAATGATGTGGAAATCGGCCTAAAACACCCAACAATACAAACAAAACGACCTCTGGAAGCAGGCCGGGCAATTGCTCCCTTTGTCACAGTGTGTTCAGTACTATTGAGTAGCTGGGTTGAATCACCCAGGACGCATGCGTATGAGAACAGTGCGTGTGATTTGACATATATGATGTTGAAAACGGCGTAAAACACCCAACAATACAAACAAAACGACCTTTGAAATCATGATTAGCAATGGCTCATCTCTCCACACTGTTTTCAGTCCTAACGCATAGCTGGGTTGATTCTCCCAGGTCCCATGAGTTTGTGAACTGTGAGAGTGATCGGACATAAATGCTGTTGAAAACGGCCTAAAACTCCGTACAGTGCACTCAAAACGAACTTTGAAAACATGATGAGCAATGGCTCCTTAAACCACGCTGTTTTCAGTCTTATCGCGTAGATTGGTTGATTCACCCAGGAAGCATGTGTGTGTGTGTGTGTGTGTGTGTGTGTGTGTGTGTGTGTGAGCAGTGAGGGGTATTTAACATAAATGCTGTTGAAAACGGCCTAAAACAACCAACAACGCAATCAAAACGACCTTTGAAAACATGATAAGCAATGGCTCCTTTTGCCACACTGTTTTCAGTCCTATTGCCTAGCTGTGTAGAATCACCCGAAAAACACGAGTATGTGCACTGTGATGGCGATTGGGCATACATGCTGTTGAAAACGGCCTAAAACCCCAACAATGCAAGCAAAACGACCTTTGAAAACATGATGAGCAATGGCTGTTTTTATCACAATGTTTTCGATAGTTCATTTATAGGGAGTGTATGCATGTGGGAATGGGGTTATGGGAAAATCGTTCACCGTACCGCCGAAAGGGATTTGGCCTGCAGAGGTGCGAAGACCCGTGAACAGATACATGTACATGTACTAACCCTTTCCCACATGCAGATATTTTATGTCACTTTCCACACTTATTTAGTCATGCAACAACTCTCTTCCAAGATCAAAACCCATACAATGCAAACAAAACGACATTTTAAAGCATGGCGGGCAATTGCTTCTCTTGCCACAATGTGTTCATGTCTATTGCATAGCTGGGTTGATTCCCCCAGGAATCACGAGTGTGTGAACTGACGGGGTGGTATGACTTGAATGATGTGGAAATCGGCCTAAAACACCCAACAATACAAACAAAACGACCTCTGGAAGCAGGCCGGGCAATTGCTCCCTTTGTCACAGTGTGTTCAGTACTATTGAGTAGCTGGGTTGAATCACCCAGGACGCATGCGTATGAGAACAGTGCGTGTGATTTGACATATATGATGTTGAAAACGGCGTAAAACACCCAACAATACAAACAAAACGACCTTTGAAATCATGATTAGCAATGGCTCATCTCTCCACACTGTTTTCAGTCCTAACGCATAGCTGGGTTGATTCTCCCAGGTCCCATGAGTTTGTGAACTGTGAGAGTGATCGGACATAAATGCTGTTGAAAACGGCCTAAAACTCCGTACAGTGCACTCAAAACGAACTTTGAAAACATGATGAGCAATGGCTCCTTAAACCACGCTGTTTTCAGTCTTATCGCGTAGATTGGTTGATTCACCCAGGAAGCATGTGTGTGTGTGTGTGTGTGTGTGTGTGTGTGTGTGTGTGTGAGCAGTGAGGGGTATTTAACATAAATGCTGTTGAAAACGGCCTAAAACAACCAACAACGCAATCAAAACGACCTTTGAAAACATGATAAGCAATGGCTCCTTTTGCCACACTGTTTTCAGTCCTATTGCCTAGCTGTGTAGAATCACCCGAAAAACACGAGTATGTGCACTGTGATGGCGATTGGGCATACATGCTGTTGAAAACGGCCTAAAACCCCAACAATGCAAGCAAAACGACCTTTGAAAACATGATGAGCAATGGCTGTTTTTATCACAATGTTTTCGATAGTTCATTTATAGGGAGTGTATGCATGTGGGAATGGGGTTATGGGAAAATCGTTCACCGTACCGCCGAAAGGGATTTGGCCTGCAGAGGTGCGAAGACCCGTGAACAGATACATGTACATGTACTAACCCTTTCCCACATGCAGATATTTTATGTCACTTTCCACACTTATTTAGTCATGCAACAACTCTCTTCCAAGATCAAAACCCATACAATGCAAACAAAACGACATTTTAAAGCATGGCGGGCAATTGCTTCTCTTGCCACAATGTGTTCATGTCTATTGCATAGCTGGGTTGATTCCCCCAGGAATCACGAGTGTGTGAACTGACGGGGTGGTATGACTTGAATGATGTGGAAATCGGCCTAAAACACCCAACAATACAAACAAAACGACCTCTGGAAGCAGGCCGGGCAATTGCTCCCTTTGTCACAGTGTGTTCAGTACTATTGAGTAGCTGGGTTGAATCACCCAGGACGCATGCGTATGAGAACAGTGCGTGTGATTTGACATATATGATGTTGAAAACGGCGTAAAACACCCAACAATACAAACAAAACGACCTTTGAAATCATGATTAGCAATGGCTCATCTCTCCACACTGTTTTCAGTCCTAACGCATAGCTGGGTTGATTCTCCCAGGTCCCATGAGTTTGTGAACTGTGAGAGTGATCGGACATAAATGCTGTTGAAAACGGCCTAAAACTCCGTACAGTGCACTCAAAACGAACTTTGAAAACATGATGAGCAATGGCTCCTTAAACCACGCTGTTTTCAGTCTTATCGCGTAGATTGGTTGATTCACCCAGGAAGCATGTGTGTGTGTGTGTGTGTGTGTGTGTGTGTGTGTGTGTGTGTGAGCAGTGAGGGGTATTTAACATAAATGCTGTTGAAAACGGCCTAAAACAACCAACAACGCAATCAAAACGACCTTTGAAAACATGATAAGCAATGGCTCCTTTTGCCACACTGTTTTCAGTCCTATTGCCTAGCTGTGTAGAATCACCCGAAAAACACGAGTATGTGCACTGTGATGGCGATTGGGCATACATGCTGTTGAAAACGGCCTAAAACCCCAACAATGCAAGCAAAACGACCTTTGAAAACATGATGAGCAATGGCTGTTTTTATCACAATGTTTTCGATAGTTCATTTATAGGGAGTGTATGCATGTGGGAATGGGGTTATGGGAAAATCGTTCACCGTACCGCCGAAAGGGATTTGGCCTGCAGAGGTGCGAAGACCCGTGAACAGATACATGTACATGTACTAACCCTTTCCCACATGCAGATATTTTATGTCACTTTCCACACTTATTTAGTCATGCAACAACTCTCTTCCAAGATCAAAACCCATACAATGCAAACAAAACGACATTTTAAAGCATGGCGGGCAATTGCTTCTCTTGCCACAATGTGTTCATGTCTATTGCATAGCTGGGTTGATTCCCCCAGGAATCACGAGTGTGTGAACTGACGGGGTGGTATGACTTGAATGATGTGGAAATCGGCCTAAAACACCCAACAATACAAACAAAACGACCTCTGGAAGCAGGCCGGGCAATTGCTCCCTTTGTCACAGTGTGTTCAGTACTATTGAGTAGCTGGGTTGAATCACCCAGGACGCATGCGTATGAGAACAGTGCGTGTGATTTGACATATATGATGTTGAAAACGGCGTAAAACACCCAACAATACAAACAAAACGACCTTTGAAATCATGATTAGCAATGGCTCATCTCTCCACACTGTTTTCAGTCCTAACGCATAGCTGGGTTGATTCTCCCAGGTCCCATGAGTTTGTGAACTGTGAGAGTGATCGGACATAAATGCTGTTGAAAACGGCCTAAAACTCCGTACAGTGCACTCAAAACGAACTTTGAAAACATGATGAGCAATGGCTCCTTAAACCACGCTGTTTTCAGTCT